>VZTA01017055.1:86561-188825 GCA_013398855.1 Mohoua ochrocephala
GCCGGGGCGGCTGCGGCGGTCCGGGCGTGCGGCTCCCGCAGAGATATATGTGTGTGTGTGTGTGTGTGTGTGGAGAGATGGACACGTATAAATGTGTGTACGTACACATGCATACACGTGTGTATCTGGAAATCACTCCCCTGTAAAAGTGCAGTAGGGAAAACTGCCAGCACAGGTGAGGGATAACATGGATCACCTGTCATGTAGCAAGCAGTGAGGGCTTTCTAGACTTGCTATTGATATTTATAGACAGAAATAGCTGTATCACTCCCTTACAAAAATGCTACCGTTAGCAACTTTTGAGGTGAAGTAGAAACGATTGCGTTTGGCACTTCCTGCAAAGGGAAACAGGTAAAAAAATAAATATCCATATTATTATTGTATCCAGGTCAAAGCCTTTGCAGTTCCTGTAGAGGAAACCTGCAGACAAAAAAAGAAAATCAAATGGAAGTTGCATTGTTGGCTTCTTCACTGTTACATGGGGAGAAGAAGGAGAAGGAATGGAAGCTTGAAGCCAGGGTATAGGTATTTCCTTATATACAGGCAGAGAGGCTTTCATGTTTTCCTGTAATATTCACCACCCTTCTTTCAGTATAGCAGTTTAGAAAAGCCCAAGAACAAATACTACATAAAGCAGAAGAACTTTCAGTCTCTTTGCTTATGATTTTTACCTGCCTTAGTTACTTTCGTCACCTGTCTTTGAACCCAATGTAACGCTGCTATAACCTCTCTGGGAAAGGCTGATTAGACTTAAATGAAGTGGGTAAGACCCTGTGCTGCGTGGCTGAGAGCTTAGAGCTTGCAGCAGCTACAAACCCAGAAAACTGATAAATTCAGACATGGTGATATTTTTTTCCATAAGTAGACGTGGACAGATTGTATCACCTGCTGATGTCCTTTACTTAAATTATTTGGTTTACCATTATTTCCATGTGAAAGCATCTGCAAAATAGGGAAGCTTTCAAAACTTTGACCCATGACTATTCTTCTAAAATTTAGTCTGGAAAGCATGACTTACTCTTTGTTATTCTTTTGTTTATTACTCACCCATTCAAAGATTTAGTCATCCAGTCAAAAGCAGAAGTGATATCGTGTTACTGAGGTTATGTTCCTTCAGTCCAAAGACAGCAACAGCATTAAGAAATCACAGACCTTCAGCTCTGTTTTGGGTTAAGTAGCCAACATGGTGCTTTATGTTAACCCATTTTCTTTAGCAGGAGCAAAGATGACTGCACTTACAGTTTAACACAGTTCAGCTGATAAGAGTTACCTTCTGCCTGAGCTAAGGGCTTCCATCCAGTCAATCTAACTGCTTCAATTCACATGAAAGTGTTTTAAAGTGACCTTCCAAGTAACATGAAGAACTAATTTGCCAGTAAGTCCCCAGGCCGATCATTTTACACACAGGAAACGTACCCATAGAATATTGATATGAGGGATGGAGCAGTTTGGTATTCCTTTGCATGCAGAAAACACAAATTCATTAAAAATTTCTTAAAACTGCCTCCAAGAACTATTCTATTTCTTTTTTACATCTGACTTCCTTCATATAGGCCAAAAGTCTAACGAGTCTTCTGAGATGAGTTTCTTGATTTCCTATGACAAGGCCCATCCATCATGAAACAAAACAGTTCTAACAATTTACAGAACAATGAGTTGTATCTATCCATTAATTACTCACTCCAACTAGACTGGTGTATCTTTTGACTCCTTTTTGACAGCTTTGCATTAAATCTGCCCTTGATTTGTGAAAAATTCCGGCTTATGTTTAAACCTCAGCATAGCTAGGAGGTTAAGACAAATGGCATTCTGTGTTAATGTGAGATGTGAAAAATTAACATATAGTAATAAAGTATTGATGAGACATTCTTTTTTGATTTATTAATTGATAACATTGTATTCCTCTATAACCCTTGCACTTAAGTAGTGCCAGACATTATCCTTCACAGTCATTTTCTGTAGAAACAGACCAAGAAAATGATAGCCTGACAAGAATTTTTGGGTTTGCTGTTCTGAAAGCAATGTAATGTATTCTTTGCGTCAGAGTCTTTGCCATGAACTAAGCAATGATACTCACCAGCTTCCTGGGAACATCAGTGTTTCTGCAACTAAATCAAAAGTTGTTTACATAATGGTGTCCAGTGGTACGAAGCTTAGATGTGTGCTCAGAGTCCAGCAAAGACTCCAGGAAATCAGTGGCAGTTTTCCAGTACCTTTGACACGAGTGATATCAAGCCTTGGACACATAGGCTCTTTATTCACGTGGTCCAGGGTTCCCCTTTGTCCTTTGCAACCCTGAATGCATGCTAAACTCTGAACAGATGCATAACTCCAGTATCTTTTTTCTTAAAAATATTCAGAACAATCTGAATTCCATTGCATCTGCTGCAAATTTAGCAACAACTCTTCAAGAACAATTACTCATATGTTTTTCCAATTGCTTTTGTAAACCAGAAATAAGTCTGAAATTCTCTATCATAACATCGTGTGTATCAGTAAAGCTTTCTGAAGCCTGAGAATTCTCAGAACAATTAAATGTTCACTCTTCTGGGACAGAGATTTCTAATCTACAAGCAGTCAGTTTCTAAGTCTTGCAAGACCAAAACCAAACCCAAATTCTCGTGCTTCTCTGTTCTCTTAAAAGACAATCAGGTTTTGCTTGAGATAAACAAAATTCTAAACTTAAAAACTCGTTTTATTTTTAGCAGGTAACTGCTGCATAGCCTATGCAGAAAACACAGCAGGGAAAAAGGACAGTCTAATAGAGCTCTTTTCTTCCCCCTCTTTTCTTTCCCCCTTCCTCCTGCAATCAGCATGAACATCATTTTAAGATATTGTTTTACATTTTCATTTAAGGCCTATGTTGTCTGGCTTAGATTAATAGTGATTTTTTCAGATCTCCATGCAGAGTTAGCAATAAAGAAAATCAAATATGATTACACTCCTTTGCATTATGAAACTTCCCTCAGGGAATTCAGTGGTTTAAAGCCAGTAATTCTGTGATTACAGCTTTTGTATTAAAATGCTTCTGATGAGACTTACGGGGTGAGGGTGACCTTACAGTTCTTGATTTCACAGCATACCTTGTTGATATGCTAATATTTGTAAATTGCAGACTGTTTACGCTGGCATTTTTGTGTTTGAATACTATCCTGGAGTTAACAAAGAAGATATTAAAATAACATCTTTTATCTTTATGATGATGACTACTTCAAAAGGAAAGATGGTGGGTTAAAAAAGTCCCCTCCTTGGAAACCAGTAGGGTCCCCACACCTGTTCTATTCTATTCTATTCTATTCTATTCTATTCTATGCTATTCTATTCTATTCTATTCTATTCTTTGATTTTGCACAGGACTGCAGTAAGCTCACTTTGGCTATTCACTATGTCAGCTGAAGCAGTGGTAAATCTGCTCAAACTCTGTTTTCAAACCATATATGCTCTCCTTCAACCCCTTTCAGATCAGTAGAATGGGACAAAAGGCAGAACATGGTGAAATCAGAAGAAAAGTTTTGTCTTTCCATAGTCTGCTCTCAGAACATGGCCTCTGCTTATATTTATTTTTGTTTTAGAGAACTTATGCATTGGGTGTATTTGCTAAAGAACCAAACAAGAGGCAAGAACCTGAAGTACAAGCTGACAGTCTCCTAGTCAGTCTTCAGGCGTAAGTGCTTGCTGTTCCCAAGAAAGGCCAGATTTGTGCAAATTGACTGACTCCTACTTCACTCCAGATGAATTTGGAGAAAACTGTTTCTCCTAAGACTTTATCAAAATAATGTTAAAACCCTGGACTTTTATTGAGATTTACTGTGAAAAGCAGTGAGTCTAATTGGCATTATGTGGCATATCCGTGCGAGAGACAGAGCACAGATAGTTCAAGCATAGATCAAAGTTTCCAACAATTGGTTCAAGAATAGACCAAAGTTTCCTTTACTTTGCCGAGGTTAAAACCATGCTGGAAGAAAGTGGCTTAGTTTGGCTTCACAACCTGCTCTCCCAACTGCTCCTTCCCCATCAGTCCCATCTCCATTCCCCAAGACACCAGTTTAAAGCATAACAGATTTTTGGACTAATCGCAGTATGGGTCACCAGGCATGGAATAAATTCATGGACAAGTCATGCACAATCAAATCTCATGGTTAGAATGTGAGTGTTTCTTTTCCCATCATCTATTTTACACGGAGGCTGACAGATTTCACTAAGTGTTATTTATAAAAGGCCGCCAGCCAGCTCCTTCATTTGCATTGCATCTGTGTGAGCACAACACAACTGTGACCATTTCCTCAGGCCTGCTGTATCCTCAGCCTTCTTTCAGGAGAGAAAGAAAGTTGCTGGTCCCAGCTAAGCTTAGGAAATCATAGAAAACCTTTAAAAGGGCATAACGGGCAAGAAGAACAAGGATGCCTGAGTAAATAATATATTAGAGCAAAACAGGAACAATTTATTTGTACAGAACCCTAAACATATAAAGAGGGGAAAGTCGGTTCTGTACTACAAATACAAAATACAAATACATCAGATACACTGGGGTCCTAATTACAGTAGGTTTGGGGCTGAGCCCAAACCAGTTAAATCTTACTTAGTTCTAGTCTTACTTATCATACATACTTTATCTATACAATACTGGGATGCCAGCCAAGTGGTAAAACCAGATTAAATTACCTACTTGCACAGCAAATACCATTCCAGCATTGGCTCTAGAAAGAGTCCCCAACACACTGGAGTCCCTTAGAAGCTCATGGTCTATAGAAAGGAAGTCAGCTTCCTGTGTGTATTCAAGGAGTGAAAAGAAAATGGTTACTGGAATCTGAGATCAAAATCGCAGGTCCGGAATTGCTGGCCCTGGTTTGGACATATCACTATCGAGTTGTGGTTTTGCAATTGGCTTCAGTCACAGCCTGATCAGGTCCATTATGCCCATCTTGTGATTTGACACTGTTACACTGAATCTCAGACTGATAAATCCTAAGCAATTTTCACTGCAGTATATAGCAGAAATCACTTCAAAATAGAGAGCATTTTGTTCCTTTGTAGCTTTTACCTGTTTTCTGTGGAATTCAACGTGGTATGCATTACTTATTTCCCCCAGCACAGAAACAGCACAGAAAACTTGTGAAAGATTTTTTACCAAGTACCTTCCTTGATATGACTGAAGTTTTGAAGTCCCAGGTGGGAGAAAGCAAACCCCAATGATACAGCTGGAATGTGAGAAACTTGGTGTCAGCTCTGCAGGATTATGTGTGGCTGCCCTCTTGAGATCCCTGGCAATACTTTGGTCTGCAACAGCTGTGGTGGAGCAGAGTCAAGTGACTTAAGACCAAAAAAGTGTAACAGAAAGTCAAGAGATTGGTCTTTACTGCATGCAGGTACAGGAACAGGAAGCATGGACAAAATATCTTCTGCTTGTGCAGGTTTTGGTCACAGCCTTTGGCTTTATATTTGGGATGGTGGAAAGGAGTTTTTCTATGCCTTCTGAGGCTGTCAAAACATGTATATGGCAAAAAGACTTGGGAGACCACAGGACTTTGTTCTGATCAACTTACTGCAACATCAACTGTACTTGAGCATATTCAGCTTGGGAATGAAACTGTGGCTAGGGACCCCCATGTTCCACTCCTGCTGCTCATGGTCTGTGACCACAACACACTTCTTTGTCTTTCCACCAGGTGTTTTCATGTACAAAGTGTATTTTTCAAAGTAGACTTCTTGCAACTTAAGGAAGGGGAAAATGAAAACGTCTGAAGTTTCTTCCCTTTCTTTAGAGAGACAAACTGGTTCCAGCACCTAGCACACCTCCTGCCCCTCCCCACAGCTAGGTGTTCCACAGGAGGTCATACTGGATGTGTGCTTCCTGGGGCAGCCTGCTCTGCTGTTGTGCTGCTCAGCGGTGCTGCCATTACCCTGCACTGTAATAGCTCAGCCGTTCCCTTTCACAGCCTGTACCAGCCCTGTGTGGTTTATGATCCCCTCAATCTTAGCTGTTTAATAAGCTTTATTGCTTAACGATTTTTTTCTTCCTCTCTTCATGTAATACAGCTGTATCTGGAGCACTGGGGATTCTCCATTAATAACTTGTCCTATTGTGTTTTGTCACGTCCTTTCTTGTGACTAGTAATTTATCAGCAGCATTGATTGATGTAAAATTATAGACTTCCCAATCTTTCCTAGCCTGCAGTGTGTCTTTCAAGAACTCATAAAGTAGCTCAAGTGATGAAGAGCCCTACTTTGAAGAATAGTTAAGAGGCTGCTCTTTTAGAGCTATTACATTTGGGCTATTAAGGCAAAACACTTAAAATAGGGGTGCCAGGGTGACTTACAGCTCTCTTGTTTCTTTTCTTCTCAGGAGTGTAGCTACACCTTTTAATTTTGGTTTTGTGTTGTTTTTTTAAATTTGGGCATAAAATTCCAAAGCTGCTCAAGACGCGTATTCTCATCTCAGAGATAAGAAAATATAAGCTTGTTATTTGAAAACTGAAGTACTCTGCTGAATTCACAAGATAAAACCATGCTAGTTGTGGAACCATGATGGTTTTGAACACAGGTAGCTGAAAAATGAAAGAAAGAAAAATCAATTTTTTCACAAATGTGGCACCTGGATGAACCGTTATCAACAATAATTAGATGTGTAAAATAAGGAAAACATTAGTTGCTGAATAACCCATTCCATTTGCTAAAATGTGTCAGAGTTAAAGCCTAGATAGATGCATTCGTGAATTGTTCAAGTTTGCAGCAAAGGGTGAAAAATTCACATTCAAATTTACAGAGCAAATGAACAAAATTTAAAGGTTGTCATGTGTCTGCTGAAAACAATAAATGAGAATCCAAAGTTTTATAAGTGTTCTTGAATTTAGTAATTTTATTATTTTCCACTACCTTGATTGCTTAGAGGGTAGAAAATAAATACTTGATGATAATTTTCAGGGGAAAAAAAAGCTAAAGAATAACACTGTAGCCCTAAGAAAGATGTCTATATTTTCCTCTGTTTTGTTTGCTTTGCTGTTCTTGAGATTTAATCACATCTCTCCCTGCCCTTGTCTCATAAAGGGATTTGCTGCCTGTACATTCGATATATGCGTACGAGACTGTAATCTGTGCAATGGGAGGGTAGAAGAGACAAAGTAGAACAGACAGGTTTAAGTGTGCTACGCAAGTGAGGCCCAGTGGTGCCTGAGAACCACAGGGGTTTGGAAAGTTAAAGGTATGTAATTGCACCTTGTGAAAAATAGCAGGAATTATGTATCTGACACCTTGCAATTTACCTTTGGTCACGCATAAGCATGGGAAAGCATTTTGCTGCTCATTGCTATTACGTTTACTGGAATCATATCCAATTAACACAAGAGCCTAGCGATCTGTCAGAACCTTGTTATAGAGCCAAAGTCAGCACCAATCTCTGTAAAATATAGTTCCATGAACCCACTAAGCTCCTTTACCCCCCCAGTCATGCATTAGTTCAATGAAAAAAATGAGACTAATAAAGCTTTCCATCAAGGCATGTTTGTCTTCTCAGCTCCAGGATTTCCCTCAAGTGAAACTACTGCAGAAATGCCCTGAACAAACATGTCCCTAGGACTGTGACCAGATGCATTTTTTCCCCCCAGCACTGCCTACACTGACATTGCCGGTTTGGTTTGACACGGGAGTGCACTTTTAAAGCAAATCTCACAGGTGAGTCAATCCATTGTGCTGTCCTTTACACCATGGAGCAGTCTCAGTACACAATCTGGATTCCTTTGGGGGGCACCAGAACCAGGAGGTGCCTTGCAGGAGTGCACCTCGTGCAGCCTGGTGGTACTGGGCACTCAGCCCATGGCACCAGAAGAGAGATCATCCAAGTGGCCCCAAAACACACACACAACAGAGTATGGATATTACAGTCTCAGCACCAACTCTTTCCCACTCCACGTCTGGGCCAACAGCACTGAACTGATTGCTAATATAGATAGAGAAGACATTTCCAGGCCTCTAAAGAGGTTATGGCCCCTGTTTCATGATTTTTTTGCCTCCTTCCTCCCTTCCCAACTCCTGCCCCCAATGTTTCTGTCATTATCATGAACATGAAGCAGCATATAATTATAGCAATTGCAGAATTTACCTGTTCTTTCTTCACTCCTTCTCTAAAAAATGAAAATAATCTGAAAATGCAGTTTATGGAAAAAAGAGTGGTGAAGAAAACTCTTTTTATGTACAGTCACAACAGCATTTAGTTCCATGTTACACTCCAGCTTATCTCAATTTACATTCAAGCAATGATTCAAACAGAAAAATGTAAAAGTACCAGGAGGCTCATCCTATTTAAAGCTCTCAGTACCGTGCATGGGTGCAGGTGATGAGCAGGCTACAGCCAGATACATCAGCTGTCCCTGGGAGCCAGTCATCTGTGAGAAATGAGTCTGGCTCCTGGGGGGAATCCTGCAGGATAACATACATTCGCAACAGCAATTTTTTTCTTGTTTAAGTACAATTGGACACCCAGTTTGGAACAGTCATGCTTGGTTAGGAAAGGGAAGGAGCTCTTTCTACACAGACTAGCGAGAGCAGAAGGGGAATATTGGCTATTCTCATGTTATCTGGGGTTTTCTAGGATTCCTAATATATGCAGCTCTGTAGATGGCATTGATGTGATGCAGTTGCAAGTCCTTATAATATGAAGAAGTTCCTAATTATTCTGCCATGTCCACTTTATTCAGATATTATAGCACTATTTTCCTCTGAAAAATCTGTGTAATGGCATATTTAAATTCAGGAAAGAAACTTCTGTCAAAGGTTAAATTTACAGTAAAATTATGCTTTTAAAATATCTTAATGTTAACATTTTTTATGCCTCTAAGAATTTTATAACTTAAAAGTAATTAAACTCTTTAATAAGTATAGATCTATTAAAGGGTCATTTTATATGTCTGATATTTTTCTGACTTTTCAGGACACAATCACTCAGGAAAGAGGAGAAAAAAGACAACCAACATTGAATGGGGATCCAATTTCTCCTGTCCTGATACAGAAATGAGACTTATGACAATTTGGTCTGGATTTTAAGACTTTTCAGATGTACTGCAACCTTCAGTGCTTATCACCCATTCAAACCTGTTTATTTTGTATGTTTTCTGACTTCTTTTTTAGCTTTCTGAACTCTTCCATGAGAGAGAATGGAAAGGGAAAGTAATACAGTTGGAAATACACAAAATTTTCTACAACTGGTGACGCAATGTAATGTGAGATTTTTATATGAGTTTTATGATTTTGCCTCCCTTTAAGGATGTTTTAAAATAGCTTTAGAGCACATTTGTGGGAATCATGACATTTATAGACAATTATCATTCATGTTAGAACCTTAAAAATGGAACCAGCTTCCAGGAGGATCCTTTTTTACGTGCATATAGAGGTGTTTGTCTCTTCTGCTTCTGAACAAACATTCATGAGTCGAGAATAACAAATGTTGGTGCTCAGCAGTGACTGCCACCTGCCACATCCATTCTTCTGCCTGTGTGTGGATTTTCCATAAGGAAAGCCCCATTGCATCTCCAAGATGGAAAATGAGCCTAAAGTACTGATGCAAATGGTGAACTGGAAATTAAAGAAAAGAAGCTGAAGAAAACATGGTTCCTGCTTTCTTTACTCTGAAGCCAAAAGCTGATCAGCATGACTGAAGGCAGCTTGTCAAAACTGTTTCATTTGGTATCAAGGTTCCCAAAAGTAGGAGTCCCTTCACACCTCCTGAAAAGTACGAGAAATTTCCAACTGCAGGTCAAAGAAGCGTGATGTTTACCCTGCAAAGCTTTATCCCTCAGCCTGGAGATGAGAAACTGCAGCAAGACCATGAGAAGGAACAGAAGTTCCTGCAGGTAGGCAAAGTGCAAATATTTGGGTTATTTTTCTGCAGGAAGAAAAAGTTTTAGCTTGCTTATCTGTTTTGTTTCAACTCGGTTTGTAGCCTTTGTCTTGCTGGGCTGGGAGATGGTGATTTGGGATTTGGAGCACATTTGTGTGCCTGAATGAAGTCAGAGTGTGCTTGCTTGGAGGGAAATGTGTTACTGTTTCTTGCTGTGACGCTGCTGCTGTTGATTGAAAGGAGCCTGCTGTGGCTTATTGCTGAAATTACAGGAATCTTCAATAGAGCGACCGACAGCCCTTGGAGGGGGATAAAAAACACAGAAAGGAAAATGTTGATATAAAATTATGTTGGTGGTGAGGTTTGTTGATATTAACTGTTCCTGCTACAAGCCCAAAAGTGACCTTTTCTCACGTAGGGCACCGGAGCTTGTTCCAGGCGAAAGTATTTGCGAGTGTGCTCACAAATGAGTATTTTACAGAAATCCTGGCAGTTTCCATCTGAGTCATCTCACAAGAATGGGGTAACAGCAAGAGTGTGAGGGGCCAAACACCCCTGCTCATGTTGGTCTACTATGGCCCATAGGCATGGCAGCAATTTGGGAGCAAAAATGTATTCTTGCTGGTTTCAAAGCAATTTGGTTTCAGTTGATCACTGAAAATTAATAGACCAGAAGGCATCCAATTTTCTTAGGAAGAATACAACAGGACTCTTTAGATGATAGTATGTCCAGAGGAGTCAGAGTACACCTCCTATACTGCACTGACCAAGGGAAAAATGAGTCTCCAGCAATATCCATTCTAGAGTGTAGACCCTAGGTGTGTGTAGTTACTGAAGCAGTCAGTAACCCAATTATTAAAGGTGCTTTAAAAGCTGCTTTTGAAATTTAATATTATGCAGGACAGAAAAGGAGGCAAAATCATAAAAATCAGAGCAGATGACCAAAAAAAAAAACAATGAATTTATTTTTGTTTTGATTTACATGCTATCTGTACCTAAAGGGGTGTGATATGTTCAGTTACTGAATAGATAGATTCCAAACAAGTGGCATTGTGTATGCTTGAAACACATCTGAATACGTGTTTTCTTCCTATATTTTGTGCAAACATTTACTTTCTTACCAAAAAGACCGGGAATTCTCTTTAGGCGGCATTGAACACACAGCTCATGCTTGCTTGAACACACAACTTGTGTTTGCTCACTTGCTTTTTTCAGTGCGGAACTCGCTGGTCATTTACCACCACGACTGCTTGTCCACGGTTCATTCTGTGCTCTCCTGCTTCCCTGTGCCCTTAGGGTTTTCATCCTCACTCTCGGCAAGACACCAGCTAACAGTATTTCATTTTCAGTCCTCAGTGTCATCAGGATGGAAGCACCACAGAGAAGAAAGCAACTCTCACGCATGCGGTACACACAGTCCAGTGGCTGGCACTGGACTTGTCTGTTCAGTGCCAAATGAGCCTCCATTAGAGAATTATGGACATTAAAGTGACAGGAATTGAGCTGAGGCCTTCTGAAGCTGAATACATGAGCTGGAGCAGGATAGCCAAGCTCTTAGTGCTGTGAAAGCTCTCTGTTCTGTGGACCAGATACTGAAGTAATAATGCAAAGGAAGAGTTTGCATTTTGGGGTTTAGAGTCAAACAGAAGAAACTGTTTAGAAACACTGACACAGTCACTCTGCAATTCATCCTGAATGTTGCCAGGTGAAATAAACTCCAAAAGCAGCATTTCTTCTTCTAGGAAGAAGTGTTGGAGGAAGAGCTGGCCGGTCTGGAAATCCCATGTACACAAAACCCCCAAACCAGATACAGACTTTTTCAGATGTATGTACGTGCTCTTGGAAGAGAGAAAAATTTGAGTACCTTCTCAGTGTGCTGTCTCAAGACGGAATGATTCATTGATGCCAGTAGACAGAAGAGTGAGAAATCCACCATATTAACACAGACATTTTTCATTTGTCGATTCCATGAAACAAATGCTAAGCAGGCATGCGATTTCCAGACACGCAAAATACATCGTTATTAATGGACTGTAAGGTAACAACCTGCAGGGAAAAACGGCAGTGGGTTGAACAGAGAAGTGTGCAGAGGTTGCAGCAAAGTTCTGTGACCCAGAGATCATCTTTTCACCACATGTTTACACAGCTTCTAGCTCAGTGGGAGTCTTGATCTATGACTTTTCCCCCTAAGCTGTAATCCATACAGCAGTGGACTAATAACGTGTCATCTGGAAATTAGTCTCCAGCCCTCAGCAGCATAGTAGATAATGACATGTAGTGTCTTCTTATCCTATGCTTCAGATATCCTCTGGTGAGTTACACTAACAGTAGATTTCGTTCCCTCGCTGGAGGCTGTGAGCCAAAAGACAAAAGGAATTTTTTAAAAAAAGCATTCATCAACAAAAAAAAAAAGCAAGAAATCATTACAGTCCCTAAGGCATCTATGCTTCAGAAGGGCCAATGGCCACATGATTTATTAAAGAAGATGCTGAATTATGCATTAAAACTCCAGCATAGAGTCAGTCCACCTAAGCATACTTCACTTGAGTAGGTAGCTGCACACAAGTGTTTGTCCACAACTTTCTCTGGGTGCTTTTTATGGTCTTGGCACACGCACGCACAGTTTCAAGTCAAAGGGTGCCCTTACTGAATTCACCATCAAGCTGTGAACCTTGAGTTTTACCCCAAGAAGAACACCATCGTCTTTTAATCAGTGCTCTCTTTGAAAAAGCAGTCAGCAACTGATGCTGATCACTGACAGCTGAAGGTCTTTCAGAGATTGCACTGGAAATTCAAGTAATTTATATACCATTTCTGTAGCAAGAATTTCACAACATCAGCAGCCTAATCCAAAATTATTTTGTATTTCTTCTAAGAATACAGTTGTGACATCTACTGTTTAGTGTTAGCTTAAGCACCAGAACAATCTGAAGGGGAAAGAAACACCCTCGTTTACATTAGTCTTATTCTAGTTTATAAGTATCTGCTTTCTAATTACTAATAGAATTCTAATAGAATCATTTGCTAATAAATGATGGTGTGTTCACCACTGCCCAAAACACTTATAAAAACTTTGTCCCTACCTAGCAGTGCCTTTGAGTAAAACAAGCTGCATCATCCATTGCAGAACTTGTGATGTTTTACCTCTGAGTGGAGTCGTTTTTCTGTATCACTCCACCATCAAACACTGGCACCTCTTGGCTTTTGTTCACCTAAGACAGGACCATCCACCTTCTGGCTCTTCCTCTGCTTGGGGAAGCTGGTAATGGAGGGAGCCCCAAGAAGGAGAGTGCTCGAACTCACTGACTTGAGGGGCTGTGATCCTTGGGGACTTTGCTTGGGCAGCAGAGGAGGGGCCCCTATCACTGGGTCTGGCAGGAGAAGTATATCTCATGGTTTGTCCTCATGTTTGCTCATCTGAGCCATCTGCAAGCAGCCCACAAATCCTTGGTGTCTTTAGTTCCTGTGATCAGAACCTGCAAAACAAATAAAGTTAAATAAATAAAAATCTAGATAAACAGAAGTTCAATAAATAAAAATAGATAGATAGATAGATAGATAGATAGATAGATAGATAGATAGATAGATAGATGGATGTGTTAAATAAACAAAAAATAAAGCACTAGACTATAGTTCCATTTCAGAGAGGGTCTGGCCTAATAGCAGCTGTGTTTCAGGGCTGAAGCCAAGGCCTAAGCGAGGGTCAGACTCTGATAGTTTTAATCCTGTTACTGCATTAGTTGTCCTGTTCCTGACACCAGCTGCCAAAGTGGATGCCAGCATCTGGCTCCATCTGAGAATAAAATAGAACTTGATTTTCCTCATAGCCTTGAGTGAGTGAAAAGAAAAGAAGGCATGAAAGAGTAATCATACATATATGACTTCTCTTGCCTCCTGACTTGCACGATTCTCCTCCAGAGCCACATATTGTGCAGCAAATTCTGACTCATGACAACAATTGCCACTCTCCATGTCTGTCTCACACATGGGAAAAACAAGTAAGTGTTGCAAATATTGGAAGTGATATGCAAATATTTTTTCCATGTTGTTTTTTTCCACTCTGACATGGCCAGGGGATATAGGGCTGTCCTTGGACAGTGCTCCCTGTGTTCGGAAAACGTCTGTATGGGTCCACAGCCCAGCTGGTAAAAACAAAGAAGAATGTGAAATACACAATTCAACATGCACTGAAGTTCAGATTCCAGGGCCAGTACTGGTTTGTTTTCTCTTCAAGCTTTGAATTCTTCTAATAGAGGGCCTGTGTGTGTGTGTGTGTGTGTGTGTGTGGTTTGGCTTCAATATTTCCTGGAGGAATGTGTCCGCACAGCTAAACAAAATACCTCCCTGGGGGCAGCTTGTGCTTTACAGTCGCTGCAGCACAGAGAGAAAATCTGATTTTACAAAGACAGAAATGGAGTACATCCTGCTAGGGTATAAGAAAAGCTTCATGCTTGACATCATTAATGGTCAAATGATAACATCAAAAAAATAATATTTTCCTTCAGTGCATTTAGATCAGGTGCCTTGAAACCTTGTCTATGTCTTTGGGAAAATAATGGGAGATAGATACATAAAAATAATCAATATTTTCTAGCCATAAAAGGACTGTGGTCAGGCACCTTTTCCAAAATGCTCTTACATGCTTTGTAAGTTGCTCTTTTTCCCTGAGGCTTGGTCTGCTAACAAAGAGCTGTATTAAATACAGATGAACAAAAAACCTGCCCAGAGCTTTTCATCGTGCTTGCAAATGCTGATTTGTCTATAGGGCTACTCAGGCCTGACACCAGGTCTCCCTCAATGAAGGCTCTGCTTCCTCAAAAACAACAAATACATTTAGTCTTTTCCTGGTGAGTTCAAAACTTGATAGCAAGGCTTAGAAAATTCAACTCACTAAAGAATTTTTTTTTGTTCCTACTCCTACCAAAGCATAAAGCTAAACAGAGCTGGTTTATTGGCATCAGGAATGGACAGAGTGTGTTTGGAAATGTAACCCTTCTTTGAAAAGTATGTGTAAAGCAGAATCAAAGAGTCTGCTTTGATCACTTTGATACTTTCCTGAATGTTGTTTGGTTTCTTTGACTCCATTTGCTCCATTTCTCTTTGGTGTCAGAGAGACAATGGTGTGGACAATGCTATCATTCTCTGCCTGGCACGTTGTTTTATTACAGAAGCTCATGTACCTAAATTATGCAATAGGAAGAATTGGAACTGTGTCTTTTTGATGTGAACAAAGTTGATGCCAACCTTTTTTGTTAGCATACATTTAATGAATAAAATGGGTTGATGTTCTGAGTGCAGCAGCTGCTTTTCTGCCTGTACATGTGCTTTTCATGTTCCCCAGGAGCAAAACCAGCCTTTCTGAGAGCGCTGCGTAGCTGCACGGTGCTGCTGGCACAGCAGTTTTAGTGCTCCATTCAGACTAGGTGGGACCACTGTCCTTCTCTGGCCAGTGCATTGTCACGTCCTTCTCTGGGCTGGACTCCAGGGCCTCCAGCCTCTATTTCAGGCAGCTGTGAGCTCTCTCCTGGAAAGCCATGGACCATTGTCCTGTGCCTCTGCAGCTTCAATTCTCATCTCAGTCCAAGTGATAGCTACTGGTCAGCCACCAAGGCAGAGCCCAATCCAAAGGGTTGGGCACAGAAGCAGAGTTCCCACTTTGCCCGGGCTCTGCAGTCCCAGTGTGCCTGGATTTTGAGAGACTGGGATGTATGTACATAGAGGTCTCCAGGACCACCTCCCTTTCTATCCCCTGTTACAGAATTTCCCAGCAGCAGCCATGGGAAAATGGATTGTGAACAAGGCAGGCTGCGATGGGTCCAGAGTGCCCTGAGCAGCACAGCTGAGAGCTGGCTTTGCCAGGAGAGCGGGGCAAGGACCCAGCTGTTGGAAAAGTGACAAGGAGTGACAAGAAAAGAGAGGTAGAAGGGAAATGTGCACACATTGTCCCACCTTTCCCATACACTGAATATTCTCACTGTTCTTTCTGCCCCCCATGCAGTCTGAATTCATCCTCCTCAAGTATGGGTGGCCAAAAGTGGCCAAAATGTCGGATGAGCAGATCCCTGCATTTGTACCAGCATCAATATCTCCTTGTCCCTGCTGGCTGTAACTCCTCTGACATATCCTAAGATTAAATTCACCTTTTTCATGGCAATTCTAACTAGTGGCTAATATTTATCCCATGATTAATGAGCAAGTATGTAGTAATTAACTTAGCTTTTTTTTTTTTTTGCATCCTCCATCACCATATAATGAGTTCTTGCACTACAGTAGAAATTCTATGCGAAAGCTCATAGACAAACATATAGTGCTATTGGATTTAATTATTTCCATTAATCCAGTCTCTAGTTATCTGCTTTTTATTTCTGATCATTTATGTTGATACAGACTCCTAAATGTTGCAGTTAGGTCAGTGGAAGGGTATGTGGTAATACTTGTCACAAAGACAGATCATGATTAATATAGTAAAGATAAAGCTCCAGCTCTGTGTCTTTATGTTGCCAGGAAGTCATTATTTCACACAAGCTGCTTGGTTACAAGGTAGATGATGAGTACATTAAGTCCGGATAATTTAAGATAAACAGACAGGGTTTTCCTTTCGTATTTACTCAAGATTGCTGGGGCATTGGGAAGCCTCATTCCCTCTTGTGCACTCACACATGCTTTTACCCTTTTCGGGCTATTTATTTGAGAAACAATGTTTTAACAAAGAACATTGAAATTGCCCCTGCAGACTTTAGCGTGACTTTACTCTTGTATATTCTATATATATGTATATCAGAAGGACACTTTACATTTCAAAAGCAACATTTCCCAGTTTTTTGAAGACAGCTGCTTATTTCAAGGGAGCTTCTCATTTGCAAGGGTAGCCTCAGCTCTCAGCCAGAGAGATCACTGCAGTGATCTAACTAACTCTCATTGCTGATAAGATTGCTTTTTTGCCCAAATGCAGTTTGCCCAGATTTCAGCTTGGGAAACTTCTTTAAATTCTCCAGTGACTTTGCCAGCTAGACAACGACGGCATCAGAGTGTGAATCACACCATTTCAATGGGCTGATTGTGAAATAAATATGAACAGAAACAGCAGGGGGTGGCTTTTCTTTAGCAGTCACAGTTTCCTTTTCACTATATGCCCTTAAAATGCCCAGGCAGACCATTAGCAGAGGGGAAGATTGATAGAATTGCATTTACATCTTAAATCAAGCCAAGTTCTCACTTCCCCAGCCACAACTCTTCCAAAACATCAAACAAACAAACAAAACAAAACAAGAAAAGCTGCAGCCAAATAGAAAGCAGGAAAATTAATGTTAATTTGATTAGTCTTCCAATGGAAATTAGCTTAATGGTCCAAAATTAAAAGCAGAGATGTTTAAGACTTTGTCTGGTTCTACACATGAAAGACATAACGCTCCAACTAGAGTGATTCTTCACTCAAAATATTTCTTTTTGTGCCATCCCTCAGTGCTTTCCTCACTACATTACCCAGCTGTAATGTTGTCTCTGTTTTGTGTTTTATTTGGGAATAACTATAAACTGAAACTTTATAAAACTGTGAGAGTAAGTAGACACCCTTCTGAGGAAGGCCCCCAAGCCAGCCTTGGCTCTGCCACGTCTTTCACACAGGCGGTGACCATGAACATACATCCCTGGCCTGGCACCTGCTGCCCTGGCTCCCCATGCCGCTGGATATCCCAGTGCTGGGTTAACCCAACGCTGGGCGCTCTCTGGGAAGCGGCCTGAGAACCAGCCCTGCAGGCAGGAGGGGCCTGTCCAGCACCTCATCCTTGCAAATGCTCTCAAAACTACCCGTGAGGATGACAGGGCAACCTCTGGGTGTAGGCAAGACCCCCTGCAAGCTACAGTCTTATTCTTGTAGCAAACTATCAACTATATCACGTATGTATGCAGCTACACTCCATGGATCTTCGATTCATTCTTTCCTTAGTCACCCAAATTAAACAAAACCAAGCTAAAACCACACTTGTAGGGACACTTAGTCATCTGGGAACACATGTAATATGTGATTCAGAAGCAGAAGGAGATCCTTTTTCTGTTTTATTTTTATCAAAAGAATTTAAAACAGAAAAGTTGTTCAGGTTTAAATGGCAATTACATCTGAAACACAGACTTGTTAACACCAGTTTCTGACATGCTCTGGTATTTATTTCTTCTTTGTTTCAAGGCAAACTGACAGAACAAAAATATAATTATTAAGTTTATGGATTTTTTTAAGTAAAATTTGCTTCCACTCATTTTCATCACTTCTGGATATTACGTAGTAGAGTAAATCCTCAGCTGTTCCTCTCTATTTTATACACTTTTATTCCTTAGAAGAGTATTTTAGCTGTACAAGGTACTCGTCATATCATTTGGTTTCAAGGCACTGACAAAGCTCTGAATCTGTGCTACGTCACCAGCAGACAGGACTCCAAAGGAAATACTCTCTGTGAGAAACAAGAAATAACGTGACTGATTTACTCTTTGGCTTTAGGGCTTTTCTGCTACTAAGGCCAGTGAACTGAACAAAAGTTTTAATCTAAAGTGAGAATGTGGATCCACGGGAGTCTGTGACTTGTGTTATTGATTTCAGAGGTGGCAGGATTTCTTCCACTATGCTTAAGTATAAAACTCGAAAAGCTGTGTACAGAAAGAAAGCAGAACTAGGAAGACATGATGTATTGTGTGGAGTTGTACCTTACCTTCTCTGCCAGCTGAGATGAGAATTTATGTTACCTTGCAGTTGTTCTAGCCTGCTGGAAGAACTGTTGTTTGTATCTAGAAATACACAACAACATAAGCTATGACATTTGCGGTTTTCTAGGCAAGAATAAGTAGAAAACTGTGCCTGCTAGCATGCTAAGCAGCTGCTAAAAAGCTCTTGTGTAGGCAGTAGTTCAGCAAAGTCTCTTTGGATTCTTGTTTCGCTAGGATTGGATTGTTATACAGAGCTGCACTTTCGGTCTCATCCATTTTTCTTTCAGTGACATAATTCTTCTGAAAGGTGCTGGAATACCGGTCCTAAAAAACAGAGTCCCTCATCCCCTTGTATATTAACCACAGTTAGACAAGAGCTCCTTGGAGGGACAGCAGAGAGCTTAGACCTTGCATTTTTCAGCATTTGAATTCCCCGGAGGGCTTGTATCAGGGACAAATTTGGTAGATGAATACATTTATTTATATCACCTCCGGTACACTCCTTGGTGGCTGACATAATTTTTCATCACGAGGGTAATTAGGGAGGGTGGGAAGCTGACCAGCAATGATAAGACCTGGAGCTATCTACCACATTTGCATGTGAGAGAGAGAGGGAGGAGGGTGGAGGGCAAGGCAGAGCAAGAAAACATGAAAAACTTGAAATACTGCTGCTCTAAACCTGAACAAGGCTCCCTCCTCGAAAGCCTGTTATTGTGACCCTGACTGCAGTGTTAATAAAGAACGGTATTACCTTGGGATAACTCGTACACAAGTGGTCTCAAAGCCCAGGCAGGGTCCAGACAAGGCACTTGTGTGTTACTGGGACAAGGCAGCTCTGCCTGTGCCCATGGCCAGACAGGGAGCCGGGCTGAAAGCACCACTGTTATTTCACTGGAGAGGTCTGCAAGTCACTCCAAGCTAAAATTGCCTTTTTCTTAGCAAGGCGGTGAAGGCTTAAGCCTCTAAATCCTGCATTACTTGAATCAATACGCCTCGCAGTCACTGAAAAGAGTATCCCTGACAAGGCTAAAACCGCATAATCTCCCGTCTCCCTGGTGTTGATGGCTGAGTTCCCACAGCGTCTGTGGGAAATACCATTATCCCCATTATGGAGACAGCAGCCAAGCAGAGACAAGCCAGGCTACGCCTGCACTGCAGTGACAGATGCTCGTGTGGACATGTCTGAGCTGTCCCAGGCTCTGCCATCATCCAGAGCCCCGTGTGCCCTCTGGGTGCAGGATGCTGCTTCCCGAGCCCCTGCTCTGCTGCAAAGGTGGGTTGGACACTGCCTGCAGAGAGGGCTGGTCAGCACAGGCAGTGCGAATTATTCGGTCACTGGTCTGAGGCTGCACATGGAAATGATTCCTGTTCCCCAGCTCTGCTGGGCTGTCCTGTCTCTGTCCTGGACCACGGGGCTCCCCATTTCCATATGTTTTTCTTCAGGGAAAGTGCCCAGTGCCAGGTTCGTGCTAGCAAGACCAACAGATTTCAGAACATCTAATTTCTTTTTCTGACCCAGATGGCTTTGCCTGCTTCTATAACCATTTTATGTAAGAACAGGCAATTGAGCAGTGGCATTAGTTTCCTCAATATATATGTAATTTTTTTTAAATAACAACAACAGTGAAAAAAAGAGAAGCCTGTACCACTGAGTAAGGAAAAAGGACTTTTGCTTAATTATCATGGGGAAACGGCATTGCAGCACCAGCCTAGAGACAGCTCTGAGATCCTGCCTGCCTTGTCCATTGCCCATAGCTTGGTGAAGCCAGCAGAATCTTACTGCTATCATGGAAGAGAAAACGAGACACATTGGATTACCCCAGCTTCACATGCAGGCACATGGTGCTGCCCTATCAGGGTTCTCTCGGTGCCAGCGTTGTGCACCAGCACCCCCAGACTCAGGGCAATGCGTGAGGCTGCGCAACCTCTGCACCGAATTTCGGCTGATGTTTACAGAAAGGCTCAGCAAAGTGTACTGTTGCACAGCAAGGAAAAACATGGCAAACAGGCAAGACCTTAACCAAGAGACCAGGGTTTCCAAAAAGTCTTGCGCTGAGCTGGGAGCTTGCAGAGCAGTTTAGCCCTGCTCTGAAACAAGAAGTGGCACCTTCATCACAACAAAAAGCTGAGTCATTTTGGGCTTTGAGGTGCTGCTTAAACACAGGTTTTTCTCTGTTTTACTGGTTTTATATTTTACTTTTTGTATTTTTACTTTTTCTTTTTTTCAATATAATGCATTACATGAGGTGTCTCATGACAGCCCCCAACTATTTTAAAATAAACATTTTCATTAAGCAAGTGGTTTTAAGAAATCAGCAGCTTCCAAGGGCTTTTGTCAAAAGTTGGTGGACACCCTGGTAGACTGTTCAAACATGGGAGAATTTCTGACTGTATAGTGAGTCCTTTGACTTTTAGAAAAGTATTATTGTTTGAGTTTTCAGTAACTTGGAAGCAAAAAGACAACATAGCTTAAAACTTTTTTTATAAAAATGTATACACAGTTATGTCATGATAGGCTTCTAAGTTTCTTCTCAGCCCATGTGTCTGCTTTTGCTATGGAATATTCCATATATAAGAGAGAATAAATGCACTGTGAAGAGCACTCAGAGATGTAGTGACGTCAGCAGCCTCAAGAGTTAATGCAAAACTGTGAGTGTGTGTCCTGAGCCCTTGAAGCCCCCGTGCCCACTGAATGGAAGAGCATGATAAAGACGTGTCTGTGCTGGAGATGTCGACAGCATGATGGTCATAACAAGTATGGTGGCACTGACTGACTCCTGCTGTGCTCCCTCCTAATGCCAGCCCGGGCGTTGTCACACAGACGGGAAGGGCTCTAAATAGCTGTTTCTCCACAGAGGCAATCCTTAGGCAAGTTTTGACTCTAATATATTTTGATCCTTTTCCCCTTCCCCTCCTGTAGCTCTAAATTCTATTTCCATGTCCATTTTGAATATTGCCTCTAAGAGGCTATTAGCCTTTGTGAAGAACAGCTTGTGTTTCCCTGTTAAAGACCTTCTCTGCCCAAGGCAGGGTATGCACCAGAATTAATAAGTGGCTTTGCATAAGTGACTGGATAAAAACAGTCACTGAAAAGATTCTGGAGTTTCAAGGGCTTTGGTAACTCTGTATCTGCTTCACAGTTGTGCCAGGTGCCTTAGACTGAAAGGACTCCCAGTGCCTGGTGTCACTTGCAAGTTCTCCTGAAGTCACCACTGAGCTTCTTGGAGAAAAAAAGAAATTATTTAGTCATATCTGGACCATAAATTGAGTGTACTCAGAGATAAAGGGCAATCTTGCTGATGAGCTACAAATAGAAATAACTGAGAAGAAAGTATTTGTCATTGTTTAACTGAATTGCATATTCTGCACGCTGAGATAGGCAGTAGTGCTGACGAGATACTGGATATTGGAAAATATTCATTTGGGTCAGAGTCAACTATGCAAGTAATCAGGGAGAAGATGTAGGTGAGGAAATTAAACTCCAGTGTTTTGTGTTTTTTCAGGAAAAAAAATCCTATGGTTTCTGAGGGTAGTTCAGACATCCATCAAAGGTGATTTTCCTTGACTTAAGTTACATGGGATCAAAGGGAAACCACAAGGCAGGAATATTGCAGCTGAGCAAAAACCTCACATCAAATTATTTAAGCAATTTTTCCCCTTCACAAAATAGTTGTTTGGGTTTGTTTTTGTTTTGTTTTTTTTTATTTGATTAAGTGTTTTGGTGAAGCCTGGATCCAGCCTTTGCTTTCCTAAGTCATCCTTGGCAGCAGCTGGGTTGCTGACTTCTAGTACTGGGAGAGCATTTATGCTGTTCAGAAAACTGCTGTTCTGGCAGAGCAACTACATTTCAGCAGCTTGCCAAACATGAATGTGATAGAAGGATAATATTTCACTCCTTCCCTCAGCTATTCTTTACAGCAATGAGATGGTGATTAAGAGTCTGTTTCTTTACCAGCAAGACTCACAGTCAGTAGGATCCTTTCCTTGGATGTGCACCATGTAGCTGTGTTTAGAACCATGATCCAGCTGCCTGGGGCCCTCTCAAAAGGCTTCCTGTCTTCCTCTGGCCTCTTAACTGACTTGTCCAGGCAACTCCTTTTCCTGAAAATAGGGCCCAGCAGTCCAAGGCCAGTCCTAAAATCTCCACAACCAGGACTCCCAACTTTTCTTTACTCTCCAAGGATCTACCATTTTAACATTCAGGAGTACATGATGTTACTAAACCAACTGTTCTTTATGAAGGCAAAGAAGTGCATAACAAGACAGTAGTATATAGCCCTGTTCTCCTATTTCCCCTGGGTGTTTTGGTGGATTTAAGCCAGAGTCCTCTGAAACATACAGAGTACATTTTTTTCTCCAAAACTAGTTTTCCCACCTTCAGATGAATCTTCCTGGTGTACTACAATGCCAGGGGATTCCAGTACTTCATCAGATACTTTATTGTTTTGGTTAATACCTTACTAAAAATTGAATTTAAAAAGTTGGGGGTGGCATAACTTTCAAAATAACCAATTCTTGATCCAAGGGTACCTCCATTTTACAGGACAATTAACATATAAAACAACATATGTTCAGCTTCAGGCCTACATCCCAGCATCTGGATTTCTCAGCTCCATCTGCCATCTACTAAAAGATCAAAGCCTCATAAATGCAATCAGAAAGGAAAATAATTTTTATACATTTATCACAGCCATATAGAGATGTATTCACGGTGCTTGAGACCATGAATACGAAATACATGGGTCTCCCCAAGCAGCCATAACAAGCACTATTGTTTTGATTGATAAATTGTGAATCATAGAATCATAGAATGGCTTGTTTTGGAAGGAACCTTAAAAATCATCTCATTCCAACCACACTGCCTTGGACTGGGACACCTTCCACTAGACCAGATTGCTTGCTCAGAGCCCAATCCAACCCAGCCTTGAACACTTCCACAGATAAGGCATCCACAAATTCTAGAGGCAACCTGCTCAAGTGCCTCACCAATCTCACAGGAAATAATTTCTTCCTAATATCCAGTATAAACCTACTCTTTTTCAGTTTGAAGCCATTCCCCCTTGTCCTGTCACTACATGCCCTTGTAAAAAGTTCCTCTATCTTTCTTGTAGGCTTACTTCAAGTACTAGAAGGCTGCAATTAGGTCACCCTGACGTTTTCTCTTCTCCAGGCAGAACAATCCCAATTCTGTCAGCCTTTCCTCATAGGAGAGGTACTCCATCCCTTTAACCAACTTGGTGGCCTCCTCTGGACTCACTGCAACAGGTCTATGTCCTTCCTGTGCAGGGGAAGTTTGCTTTTTAGAAGGATTTCTCTCTATCTGCAGCCTCTGTAGTCCCACAGCTCAGAAAAGAGACGCGTGTGCCAAAGCACCTATGGGATTAGGGCCTTTGACACTTTGATAAGCCTGTGCTCTTTCTTACACATATTTCTGTTGTTTGAGATGCTCACTAGGTTGTTTTCTTTCTGAAATGGAAAGGGCTGGTGGTGTTTGTTTTTGTCATTCCCTTTTTCCCTGCTCCGGGCAGGAAAGCGCTTGTAGCTCTGCCTCATAGGTTGGCAGGAAATTTAAGACGGCAGGAAATTTAAGCTGCTGCTTGGACCACCCCCAGACTTTTTTCCTGTTCACGCAGGAGACTATTTAATTGAGGGCTGATTTGTCCAACTTACTCATTGACGCTCAGCAGTACCTGCCTAACCAGTGGCAGTGATTTTTTCCCTCCCTTCCTCCTCTTCTGGACAAACTCGCCACAATGAAGATGCTGCTGCTCCTGACTGCTCTGCTCTCTGCTGCCCTGCTAGCCAGCGCAGCCCCTCCAACTTGCTACTCGAGGGTGTTGTCTCTGAGCAAGGAAATCACAGAGTCCTTTAAGGAGTTGCAGACCTCCAAAACTGTGGTGAGTCCACCTAAAAACTGCTCCTGCACAGACATTGCAGATTGCCATTTCTGACACAGTTTTCTCTCAAAACAAAATCACAACAGGTTTTTCCTCTTTCCTGCAGGACTCGTGTGTGGAGACGCTGCCCAGGCTGTACTTGGACATACATGTAAGTTTGCAGACTTCTTTCTTACTGTTATGAAGTAAAAGCAGTTAATGAAAAGTGAGAATAGCTCTTAATATTATATCCCAGAGGAGTGATTTTAAAAGATTTTTAAAAGCTTAATTAACTAGACAGATGAGTGACAAAAAGAAAAAATCTCAGTTTGAACCTTATTAAAATCCTTATGGACTTTCTGAGATTTTATTTGATTAAAAATTTAAAAATGAGGAAATCAATATTTTTAAGTTATTACCATATGCACACTATTAATTTACTGTGGCAGAGACTTTAGAGAAGTTAAATATATGCAACAAAACTTTGAATAATAGTTTAAAAGAGGAAATGCAAAATAAACTTCCTTTGCTTAATAAATCTACTTCATTTTATATCCTGAGTGGTTTTTGGTGTGAAGTTTTAATAAAAAGCAGTTCAGGAATACCTCGCTGGCTTTTTCTCTTTCAAACAACTACTCGTTAAATCCAGAAAAAAAGTGTGTCTGAGCATATGGAAGTGTGATACTGAGAGAAAACAGCAGTAGTTGTCTCCCAGCTAAGACAAAATAACCTCCAGCACACAGTTAGTGTCATAGTGTTCTGCAGTGGGATATTTGATATATTTTGCTTCTTTTTCCAGTGCTCAACAGAGTAAATAAAAAATAGAAAATTTCAGACAGAAGAAATGTCTGACACATTTTTCCATAAGCAGCTGCACCATGTCTTGTAATTCAGGACACTCTAGATCCCAATTCCAGAGCTGCCAGTGTCTCACATCATGGCAAAGACCAAGAAATGTGAGTCCAGTGCCTCAGTTTCCCTGGCTTTAAAGCAAAAGCTGGGGTATTTATTTACCTGCTTCACAAGGATGTTGTGAAATTCATGGTGTCTGTGCTTTATTTTGGTAGCAGAAAGTCTGAGGTAAAAATTACTCTGAAAACATCGGGACTGGTAGTCACGGTTTCACCTATCACATGGGAACAGAGGAGTCGAGTCTGTGAGATCTCGATAATCTGCTCATCTGCTAAATCAGGTGCTCTCTAAAAAGTGAGACAGTGCACCTATTCTGTAGAATACTCCACCTACTAAGGAGCAGATTTGATGGTATTGGCACTGCTGCCTCCTAAAGCATGTGAGAAATAAGCTGGCAGACTAAGATTGTATACATGCAATTTTCCAAGCACTTATTTGGACCAAACATCTTTGTTATAAAAGACTGATGATGAGTTTTTCTAACTAAAGGTTGCATAGGTTACATGTACATGGAGGTAGGAATTCAAGGTTCCCACACAGCAGTAAGAATTTTGGAAGTGGTGGACAAGAAACATAAATCTGTATCTGTGCAGGGTTACACAGACCTCTTTTGCGTGCTTTGCAGAACTACTGTGTGTTGGCAAAACTCCGTGATTTCGTGGCCTACCCCGGATGCGACAGAGTGGCTGAAGTGAATGAGCTGAAGGAAAAAGCCCGGAGCCTGTACACCATCTTGATCTCCTACTGCAGAAGGGTAGGTCAAGACGCATCAACAGGGACAGAGTCCCTGCTTTTAGGCAGTTTTGCCTCCACACTGTCCCCTGACCAGCAAAACTGGATCGGGCCCAAGCTTTTCAACACTGTGCTGTCTTCTGCTTTCCTCCTTATAAATGTTAGCCTTCTATTTTTTTTTTTTTTATTTTGTTTCTCCAGGACCTGGTGTTCGTCACTGATGACTGTAATGCTCTGGAAATTCCCATTTCACCTCCCATTGAACACTCCATCACTGAGAGCTAAAAGACAGTTAAACCCAAAAGTTATACCTGGGAAACTTTCAAGGAGACCAAAAGTCAAAATCTGTATATGCAGTCTATAACATTAACAACTAAGAGCTTTTTCAAGCACACTAGCAATATAATCTCAGACCTACCCATTTTTCTCTGCCTTGGCAGGAAATGAATTGCATGCCTTGCATACCTACTGAGCTGCTAGGGAACCTACCATTAGGGAGCAGTTCTTCGTTTGGCAAGGTATGATATTTCAGCCTAGCCAAATGTATAAAGTATGTTTCGTTCAAACATCAGAAACTAGATTTTTTTATTTTTACTCTTTTATGAATAACTAGACTCATATGAAGAAAAAAGCTGTATGATTAACATTCTCTCTTGACTTAGCTGTTTTTCTTGTATTAGATGGGCATGGAAGGGACCATATTTGTTTTTCTTAGAATGTTTAATAGAAGAAGAGTAATGCTGTACTGGCAGATTTCTCTGCCTGAATAGCTCATATATATATATATCTTGATAGTTTTTGATCTCAGATTTGTGAGAATAGAGGTGAAAGAAACATGTCTCTGTGGAAAACTAAATAAAAACAGTCTTCTAATCCAAGATGCTTGTGTTACAATATGTCTTTCAAGATCAAGCTGAAAGGTGTCATTCTTATAAACTTACTTTTCACAGTCACTTGCAAGTTGTTTTTCCCAGGATAACCTTTGTTTCCATAGCAATGCAAACTTTGTTATGTCTGCATGATTCTACAATGCATAAGTTTCTACTAGTAGATTTTTTTCTATACTGCAAACAATTTCTTTGATGAAATTAGTGTTTTGTTTTTAATAATATTTCTGAGTTGTGAGAATGTAAATTCTAAGCCAGAGGCTCAGAAAGCCTATTAAAATTTCAGACAGTTTTTTGAGACATAACCCATATAGTTGAGCTACCGGGATTAATAAAACTTCCAGACAATAATTCCAGAGTCATGGGTGTCTTCAGAAACTGCAGCACATGAGACCTTCACAACCAATAGCTCTTCGGTGCAAAGAATAGAAAGGATCTTCCCCAATTTCTTGGAAGTAGCTGCTGTTACCTCAGAAAATGCCTTCCTTCCCTCTGTGCAAGTAAATCCCCCCTCTCCAGTACAGTATTTTTTGACCATTCATCTACAGCACCCCCAACCCTGGTGACTTGGTCAATGGTCTCACCATGTTTTATAAAAGCCCCGTCTTCTGTGGGTGTTTACATGACAATCACAGCTCCTCTTGAGAGCTCCTCTCCTCTACTTGACATCCTGATGGTACAAACCAAAATATTTGACAACTGTTGTGTAAATAAGTGAATAATAACAAGGGAAAATTGGGGAAATTAATTCAAAGGGAAAAAAGTGTTGGGAACGAGTAAGAAAGGGTTTTTTCTTTATTTTGGAATCACTCTGTTTCGTTGAAACTACTAGTCTGATTTTAGCTGTAGAAAATTTGACTGTCCCTTTGAGTCATAGAATAAGGGTGGGAAAATCTGAACCCAGGGGAGGTAGGGAAGAAATAAACAAGTGCTTTTCTTTCCAGTTTGTTTCAATTCTAAGTGTACATTCAAGGAATGTGCCTGTCAGACTATGTAATTCCCTCTTGAAGATTAAGTCCTCGTGTGCTAACCCTACTAATCCTTTAGATGAGCCATTCTGGCCACAGTGGTTTTACTCAAGTGTCTCTACAAGCATCTGGTGGAGACAGCAGCAACTGAAAAATCTAATCTAGTACCAGGCTGAACTCAAAAATGTACAACAGCTCAGATAGCCCTACTATCAGGAAAGCCATTGCTTAGTTTGCCTTTCAGAATCCTTCTCTCCAAGCTAACAGCCTCTGTACAAGATCCAACACACTCTAGAGATATCAACATCTAGAGATACCAATACCTATTTTTCTGCATCACCTGGACATGCCCAAGGCCATCTCCTTCATCAGCAGCCATATTCTGCAATCAGGGCACCTCTTAGCATGCTGGCGGGGAGCCTGGTACCCACAGAAGGAGCGTGTAAGCACTCTCCCTGATCCAGGCAGATCCCTGGATCAGGAAGAAACACAGGTAGAGTTGAACAATTTGCTGTCAGACTCCACGTTCAAGCTTTTGTTCCCTCTAACCAGGGACTGAGACCCCTCCTGGGGAAGCAAGGAGTGCTGGTATAACATCAATGTCTATCCACTTCCATACAAGTACCAAAACCACATCACAGCCTCTGTTTTTCATATCTTTGTACAAAGCCAGCCATGGATGAACCCTGCAAGAAAGTGTGGTGAGGTCACTGCAGGCCATGGTGCTTACAAAGCTAACCCAGGGATTGGGCAGTACAAGTGCTTGGAAACTGGCAGCAGAAGCTGTTCATTTTTGGCTGTTTTTTCCACCTCCAGATGTCACAGGTTTTAAACACTGGCCTGTTGTAAAGCTTGTGTTGCCACTTGGCAAGCAAACTGCAGAGCAAGATGTGTTTCCTCTCCTGCAGCAGCCCATACCACAGTGCCTAGAACCAGACCTTGGGTAAACGTGCAGGTAACTCTGGCACTTCTGCCCCTGCTGCTTTCCTGTCCCGGGGACACACGCTCTCTGAAATGGGGTATTTGATGAGGGTTTTCTCATGAATCATCTCATAACTCCTCTTTCTTTATTGACGCTAATAAGTCTTCCTGAGACATTTTGATGAAATTCGTGATCCCAGCTCCAGATTTCTCTCGTGATGTTCCCATTCCTTCAACCTTCTTCCAAATAGATTTTCTCCTGTTTCAGGCTGATTACTTCTATGAAGAAAATGTAACCTAATTTATTTAGTACAAAATATTTTGCAAGAAGTCTTTGGAATTGGAAACAGAGTAGAAATCACTGCTTTATTTGCACTGTTTTTGTTAGTAACCTTAGCTTTTTCATGACTGACAGGGACACACTCTGCAATACTGGCTGCTTACCAACAGCTCTGCTCTGCACTGGTACATCCTAGTTCTGCAGAAGCTGCAAAAAGCAAGTAGGTGCTTTGGGGCCTGTACGTACTTGAATGGACTTTAAAAGCCTATCCACCATTTGCAGATGCTGTATATTTTATTCCCAGAATCAGGTTTGTCTGGTCGTTGGTGTGCTTTTACAACAAGGATATTCCCTATGGTTTATGCTGTGACACTCTCTACATCTCATATGACATTTTTAATGGAAAGTGTGCTGAGAGCAAAGCTATGCTCTTTCAGTTCACAGTAACCTCCTGTCATTCAGACTGTCTTAACAAGATTTGTGATTAGACAAACCCTTTTTATGAACAACATTTTTTTTCAGGTTGTCACAGTCCAGGGGCAAAAAAGCCCCACTGATAGAGAGATATAATCCACTTGTAATTTGACAAGAAAACATCCACCTCTCCCTTTCAGTGCAACATTAAGTTTACCAACTTTTTACTTCACCAGGTATATAAGGAGCAGTGAAGCCATTCATGCAGCTGAGCATTTATTTCTGCAACACAGCAGTCCGTGCTCATTAGGGCTCCGGCCAAGAGGGAGACTGTGGAGGGATTAAGAAGGACATATTTGTTGTAATTTGCCAACTGGCATCTTGCCTAGTTATTGCAGAATATTACTACAAGCACATCATTAAGAAACTTCCCTCGATTTTTACAGTGATTAGGGAAGAATTGTAGAAAAACAAAACATCTGTTCTGTTTTCTTGCCTATTGAAGGAGGTTTGTTGGAAGGAGCAGTCAATCCTAGGAATAGGTTTTCTTTTGCAGACTTCTCTGTCTCTGCAAGAAGCCTCACTAAAGACCTGTCCTAGGACTGCTAAACTCTTCCTCATATTATCATATGGAATCCCAAGGTCTTGAGTATTGTCTCTGCAAAGCTATTAAAAATATTAATTTCCAATTTTGCCAAAATATCATAGATAAATTTTCCTAGAACCAGCTCCTTCCCCTTCTCTTTTTTTCCAGTCAAATGGGCTTTTCTTAAGTAGGAACTCTGATCACTTAACTCCTCATACACTGAGTTTTGTGAAATCAGGAAAGATGGCAGACTTCGAACAAACAATTAGGTCATTCAGGGTGATGAGGTTCTGGATAGAATGTGACTTGCAACTAATTAAAATGGTACCAATATTATGACATATTTTTCTTTCTTTTTTTTCCCTTTTTTTTTTTTTAAGAAAAGGAAAAGCGTTAACGCGGCATTGAGGAGGAATCTGATCTTTTAGGCTGTACACTTTGAGCAGAGCATTGGTTTGTCCAAACACCAGACTTGGGTGTGCCCATTTGTCCATTGCACCATTTCCAATGCTTGTGGTGTTTGTGGGTTGCATTAATGGGAGGCTGACAGAGATTTTCCAAAAATTTGCTACAATGCTGAAGTCTGGTAAATAATGTTACCTTACATTTAACCACTGTACTTGGACCAGTACTTTGATCCACATTAAAATCTTGTCATTTTTGGGGTGTATGGCAATGCAAGTGAAAATTACAATGGACAAGCTCCAGAAACTTTATTTGTGCAATCTTTTGGGTTCACAGTTTTCTTTTGCTATGGCCAGGAACCCCGTGCCATCCAGAGTAAACAAAGCAGTCTGCAAGGGAGCTCGTGGTAACTAAATCAAAATTCAGAGACAATGTCCAGAGAAAGGTCACGATCTTATTATCAAGGGATTTTTCATAGTCTAAGTTTCCTCAGCATAGGGTAAAAGTATATCCTGAGATAAATAATACAGCAGTGAACATAAAACCTATCAAAATAACTATCTTTCTAATACAGATAACTATATCGATACATACCCTGAAATCCTGTTTCATATTTGCAGATCTGTAAAGAGGATGCCTCCAGACAGATAAGAGGATTTTGAAGCTAAACAGATGTGGGGGGAAAGAAAAATTTCTCCAAAGATGTTTTGCAATAGATTGAAATATATTGACATCATTAATATTCAAATCTTACAGAAGAAAAAAACAAAGTTATAGAACAAGAAACTCTAGATCTCCTACTGCATCCCTTAAGTCCAAGACTAGCCTGGCTAGCGCAGGTCTTTTCTGGTAGCAGTTGGCCTGAAAGATTTTATGAAACAGTTGCTCTAGAAAGACCACAGCAGTTCAAATCAATCCATTCCAGACCCCTCTTTTGTTAAAAAGTTTTATCTGGAACCCAATTTACCCTCTCAAAATTTAAACCCTTTTGCTTTCAGATTTATTCATCGCAGAAATGGGGATTGGATTGTTCTTTCTTGTCTTTGCAGCAGATGTTAGTTGAAACACTTCTTTCTCTCCCTCCCTACTCTACAAATCCAGTTCTTCCAGTCTTCCTTCATTGATCAGAGGTCTAGAAAACACCATCTTTCTTGTTGCCTTTCTTCTAGCTCTATTCACTTGTTTCCCATCTTTTTTGGAGCATGGTGCTTGAAGTTAAATATAGACATCCAGCTGAGGCTTTGTCAATGTCAAGTAGTGTAGAAAGAAAGATTTATTGGTATTGCCATGAAAACAGTGGATTACAAATGAAAAATTATCTCCAAGTATTTGGAGACAATGTTTCACTTTTTAATTTAAATTTTAAGATGAATATAAAAAGTTAGAGTACAAGTTGGCCTCACTACTCTATAAAAAGAAAATGCATGGGTTAAAACAGATCCACAAAAGCAATGGATCATGAAATACAATGGCTGCTCCTTTTGCTCTCCTGTCCTAACTACTAAACACTTGCCTTCCTAATCAGGGTGGCTGCAGCCAAGTTGCTTCTTGGCAATGGTCTCTGGTCCATGCTATCCCCTAGAACACATCCAAAACTTGTTTGGAAGTGTGGCATCTGCCCCACGTCAAAACTGTGCTCAGAACTGTTATAACAATTTCCAAGTATAGCCATGCATGCTTCAGTACCTGGAATGTTCCTAACACTGAGCAAATAAATAAAAGACTGATTTTCAGCACAGTTGTTCTCCTGGGAGAAGAGCTGTGCTTTTCAAGCCGTTAATGCATTTCATGTTATTGTTGAGTTCAAACACAAACCCCGAAGTAGTGCAGGGAACAAACCCCAGATCTTCCCAGTCTACTGATGACTTTCTCATTGGATAAGTACCAGATAAATGAATTAGAAAGGTTTTATTCCTATTGAGAGAAAAAGGGAAGCAAGAATGCCATTTTTAGCAAACCAAGGTCAGACAGAACACTAATGACTTAGAAAGGGAAAAATATTATTTGAACATCACAACTTTTTTTGTTTGTTTTCCACTGTTTAAGGCAGAGGGATCTTTTTCTGCAGTTGCAGAATTTAAACTTTTTTTTTCCACTGTGAGTTCTCTGAGGTCCATAAGTGCTTGGCTGTTCCTGTCTTCTTATGACAGCTAGACAGCCAGAAGATGTGGGCTTGGAAAGCATGTTGTTTATCAAAATTTTTTCCTTGATCAGGACACAGAGGCCAGGTCAAGGAAGTAAAGAAATACACTCAGGCTGTTCTGTAGACTCCCTCTTCTAGTGAATAGGTCACTAGCCATACATCTGGGAATTATTTGCATTTGATGCCCCCAAGCAGAGCAGTCTGTCTATTAGTTGCTGTGAAGTATCCTCCTTGCCTTAGTGTCCTCCTCTGAAATTTTAATAACGAGTCATAATTGATTTTTGAATATTTTTTTTTTAAGAAGACCTGCAAACTCAGTCCTAGACTAAAGCATGTCGTGTGTAAGTTATGTTCAGCCTTTACACTCGCCAGATTGTATAGCCTGGGTCTGACCCACATCCAGCTGGTGCAGTTCAGAGCTGGGGAAGCCACAGCCTTTTCTGGAGGTATGTCTGCCTTGCAGAAAGTAGCAGCTCTCTTCACTTTCTTCTTTTATTCCCTTCAAACACGAGTGTCTCATTTGTATGAAGTATTTGAATGTGTAATGCTGAAAAAGTCCTAGGAGCCTGTGCCCTGAGCTTTCCCAAGCTTGTACGGACACTAGGAGAAAGTCTATGGTCAAATTACTTGCAGCATGGGGTACAAATGTCCTCCCTGACATCCTCTGCATCGACGGTAAAAAAAGTCACAAAGTGATGGAAGAAAAAGGAAGAACGATACAGCATGACAGTCTGCAGGAGAAGGAAGGCTGGGCAAACTACCACTGTGGCCACAAAGAGCAAGCAGAAGGGCAGAGCCACACCTTCCCTTCTCCCACATGCCCATTCACTGCTCGGCACTTGTGAGAACAAATGGGCTTATCCAATTGCCTGAGATAAACTTGACATAAATCCTGTCATTTTGCCATGACTTACAGAGTCAAAAATTTCCAGCTGATCCTAAAGGTCATTTGGTCATTTTGGCTGAACAGGAAGCAGACAATGGGGATGGGAATGAAGAAAAACTAGGCGAGAGCATCCTGCCTCTTTATTTTTTAAAAAAGAAAAATACTTAAATTTCCACAAAACTGTTTTTCTCAATCAGCACAAATTCATCAGTCTTGCTCCAGTCTCCTGTAATAGCATTTTATCACTTACGTCCTCACAAAGCAGGCTTATGCAGAAGAGAAATTATGCAAATAAAATCATTTCTAATCATCACTGTCTTCAAAGGAGGACAACAAAAAGTTGCTCTCAAAAAAATCTATTGATAAGGATAATTATGCTATTAGGCTTTCTCAGTCATCTCTTCATTCATACAGTAATTACTTTCAACTTAGAATTTTTTATCAGCATGGCATAAAAATCTGGATAGAGATGTAGACAGGTGAAGAAAAGATCATGAAGTGTTTTATTTACATTAATTACACCTCATAATACCTCTGACAACTCAGAAGGAGATGATTAAGTTCAGGCATTGAGGCCTCTAAACAGGCTGCTTATTTTGTTATTTAAATGCGGTTTTGAGGATGTGTGTATGAACACTGTAGCACAAACAGCTTGCCTAGAATCAGACAGCAAATTGATGACAGTGACAAAAATAAAACAGATGCCTTTTGAGCTTCCTCCTCCAGCATTCTGAGCAGTGACTCCAGCACATGTCCTCACGTAATCTGGGTGACACAACCAGTATTTTACGTGGCAATCAAATAAATTGCTGTTTTATTGTTCCTGGCAAGCTTTTGACCAAATCTAGGTTTGCGGCCCAAATTTTAAATGATTCTTATTACATATGCCAGAACCAGTTTGAAGAAGTATTTCCTCCATGTTAAAGCAATTGTCAAGACAAAGGAAGGTCAGTCTATCCTCTGTAATACTCTCACAGTGAGTTGCATGGGACTCGTGATATTGAAAAACAAAGACCTGATGGTCACAGCAAAATGTACTTCACAAATTGCCTTCTGGAAAGAACATAATACAGAATTCAGCAGCAAACAATAACTTCAAAACAACCATGGATTCCTAAGAAAAGTTGAAATCCTGAAGAACAATAACAAACTGTTTAGGCGGGATCACTAAAAGCACGGTGATTCATTCTTAATGTCTTCAAAAGCCGATTCTGCAGCCACCACCACTGAGGCCATATGATGTGTCTGTATACACATGACATGTTTAGAGTAAGACATCAAAATAGACTGTGTGATAAGGCCCCACACCTCTTCTCTCTTTTACCTGGGCAATCAAATGCAATTTCATACAATGCCACTGTACAGCTGATATAAGTCAAGAATCCCGTCAGGATAAGGGTTGACAATTCTAATTAAAAAATGAGGGGAAGGAATCAACTGTTACAAGAAGTGTTAACTATAGTATTTTAAGTGTGATTTGTACTGACTGTAACAATATGTTATTGAGAGTTTAGGGTAGAGATCAGATCAAGTAATGGATCCTACTAAACAGGAAGCTCTAACAGGCAGTGATATATTGTTTTATGCAACTGTGCAGACTAATCAAATACCAGGATCTTACACAAATATGCAGAGTAGTTAATGGCATGTTCTGCCATACTGCAATTGTTGCGGGACTCAAAAGAAGACCCCCAGGAGGGGATGCACCCACAAACATCCTGTCCCTTCTCCATCACACAAATTCTTGCACGAGTTGGCCCTATGCTAAAACCTATGCAAGGAGCACAAGGTCATAGGTCATAGGTCATAGGTCTATGCTGGTCATACGTTTCTTAAAAAATTCTTTGCAGCCTTCTATTATTGCTACTTGAAGCAAGTCAATCTGTTAAGTTGTAAGTAACCCTTGTTCATTGCCTGTTCAATCTGGAAAACAGATGCTGTGTCTCAGCATCTGAGTCATTGAGTCGGACTCAAAAGAAAAAAACACAGCAGAAACACTCCTATCAACTTCTGAAACCGTCTGAGTGCTACCTAAGTTTTAACAGCATATTTGCAGCGAAAACAATGAAGTTGGCAACAGTAACTCACACCTTTCATCCTTGGTTTTTTTCTAACCTTAGGCTCCCCCTTAAAAGATTGTGTGCTGGTTGGTTCAAACAGGTTTTACAATCAAGATTTTGGCATTTCACCACTTTTGCTTTTCATCTGTTCACAAATTTATGACTCAACGCACCAAGTCAGATTGCAAGGTCAGATAGCTGCTGCATGGACTGTTTTTGTCTTCTTCACTTCACTTAGCATCATTGATTTTGAAATCTGCCTCTCTACAGCTGACTCAGGGTTTACTATTAACAATAGCCAGACAGATTCTGATGCTACTTGATGCTGAAGATAGCTTTGGACAAATTGGAGGAAGACTGCTGTAATACAAGAAAGCATGAGGATCAACTTGTCTCTGTAAGTCTGGAGTATGAAAAGTTTATTGCCACATTTAATTTCTCTTTGCTGGAAGACACATGAACTCCAAGAGATAAATTTGTCCCAAAAGTGCAGAAAACAGTGCATCTCATAAAAACTGAGTTAATTTATCCTTTCAGTCAATTCCCATAAATCAACCCCCAAAAATGCAATTTATTAATAGCCTGTTATATAATGGAAGTTGCAGGCTGTAAATCTATTCCCCTTGAAACTACATTCCCTGTGCTCCACACTTTTCAAAGAGAATATCTTTACCCATGCTAAAGCAAGAGCACCTAAAGGCCTGCATAGGTGACCAAGAAGATCCTGTCAAAATTCAAATATAAAAATAAACCTCACATGAGGTGCAGTTGGGGTCAGAAGACCCAGAAGAAATATAGAGACACTGTCTGAGCAATCTGAGACAGGGTTAGGCAAGACAAAGCCCATCTGGGCCTGAATCTGGCAAGGGGTTGTAAGGGCTTCCACAGGCCCATGGACCTGCATTCCACAGCAGCATGGAGTCACCGCCGAAAGGGCAGAAGGCAAAGCTGGACCCAAAGATACTCACGGCCTTTTTCATCTTCATCTTTGCTGGTAAGATCAGACTGCAGAAATCCCAGGCCTCAAAGACCAGTAGGAACATCTGGAGTGAAGAAAAATTACTCTGGGGGGACAAGAGTTATGTGAGGAACATTTAGATGATCTGGGCTTAAGTAAGTCTGTGCAGCCTGATGGGTTTCACTTGGGAGTGCTGAGCGTTGGTGTCATTGCAAGGCCACTCTCAATTATCTTTGAAAAGTTGTGGTGATTGTGGGAGGTTTCCAAGGACCAGAAGAATGCAAAAGTCATTCCTATCTTTGAGTAGGTAAAAAGAATTTGCGGAATTGCAGGCTGGTCAATGTCACCTCCATCCCTGAGCAAATGCTCCTGAAAACTGTTTCCAAACATGTAATGGGAAAGTAGGTGATACAGTTGGTTTGGATTTATGGTTTATGATTTAACCAGCCTGACTTCTACAACCAGATAGTGATAACAGTGTGAGGAAAACAGTGGATGCTGTTACCTCAATATCAAAAAGACTTTCCCATAATATCATCAAAGACAAACCGGCGTACAGTCTAGAAAAATAAACAATGAGATGGAGTGAAAACTGGATAAAATGCCAGGTTCAAAAGGCTGTTATCAGCAGAATGAAGTCCAGTTAGAGGCTGGCCACTAGTCACATACCTCAAGGGTTGATACTGGGGCCAACAGTTTTGGTCTGTTGTACAAGGTCCGCACCTGGAGACGAGCAACCCCAGGCACAAGTGCACAGACCAAGAGTCCAGAAAGAAGCTTTGTAGAAAAGGACCTGGAAATTTGGAGGGACACCAGATTAAACACACACCAACAATTCCCAACTGTGGCTACAATAGAAAGAGTGCTGCCAACAGGTCAGTGGAAGTGATCCTTCCCCTCTGCTTCCCCCACTCACTCCTACTGTGAGGATGGTCAGACACTGGGACAGGCTGACCAGGGAGATTGAAGAGTTTCCATCTTTGTGGATACTTGAAATGTAACTGGGCAGAGTCCTCAGAAACCTGTTCTAGCTGATTCTGCTTTGAGTATGTGGGGTGAAGTAGGCTTTCTCCAAATCTGAACCTTTCTGTGATTCTGCAATGACATTCATGTTTTTTCACAGGCACATGTTCCTGATGGTCATCTCTAAGGAGTATGGGTTAGTGCAGCTTTACCAAAGCTGTCCGAGAAGTTTATTTGGTTCTCAGCAGAGAAAGGACTCCATTAAAAGGTAGTTTATATAACAGACTCCACCAGTGCTGTTTTTTCTTCTTAAAACCTTTTCCTCCAAACTATCAGTTTCTCTGACAGAAGGACTAAATATAGACTTGGTCAGAAGAATAGTTGCAGTAGTAAGGAGGTCCAATCTATTTAAACAGCTCATGTGGGATTTTCCATTTACAAGAGCTCTTTGCTAATTTTTACACTTGCAAATAGCTTTCAGTTAAGTCCAGCTTGGAATAGCAGAAACAGTTGCTTCTGTCATAGAAGAGAGGAGGGTGGGGAGAGCTGAATGTTGTCTTTCTTTGGAGGATAGACATTTTCCTTGAGAAAGGAAAAACAAATGACAAGAATCCCCCAATTACTCTTCAAGAGCGCAGAGCTGAGTAGCACTTGACAGTGCTCATTCCATGAGTTGCTGCCTTCCCGTGCTCAATCACTTCCCTTTCCCTTCTGTTCTGTGACCATACACTTAGTGTCAGGAATATTCCTCTAGGGAAGACACACTATTTCCTTTTGTCTCCTTTTTAAATTAAATTCCTAATCAAGTCTCTACAAAGAAGAGATTTAAGATATCAAAGGTAGAACCATCACCACCTCTTGACAGCGTAGGATGATGTGAATAGATGTGAAAAACCTTCTGATAGCCTTGAAGCTCACATTGTATCTTTCCCTCAATAACAGGAACAGTGTGTGGATGTGGTTCCATAGTGAATAATACAAGGGTTGGATGGCCCACCGAAAAACTTGTCACCTGTTATCACCTGCTACCACCTTCTTAATGACTGTGGCCTCTGCTCAACAAATTAGATAGATAGGTATTCATTAAATCCATATTTAAATGTTATGCTGACTTGGAATGGATCTAAAAACACAGCACAGAATGAGCTCCTAACTGGATATTCCAGCAGAGTTTTGTAGGAAAATGTGTTCCCAGGCAACATAGCCAAATAAGGTGGGCCTATTTTACTTAATCCCCTTATTAAAACCAACGGTTCATGCTGTTCCAGTAAGAGAATAACAACAGCAAGGTTGCATAAGGTGTTGTCCTGAATGACACGAATCTCTTTGTATTTAGGGAAATCAAGGTCTCTTTTCTCCAAGTATATAAATACTGAGATCATACAGGGAGCAATTAATAAGTCAACATTTATGAGTTCTAGAAATACCTTGCAGACCAATACATTGGAGGAAGCATGCAACTGAACCGTACCTTGTAGATATGTAGGCATGGAAAACATCATTTTAGTAATCCCTTTGAATTCAAGAGACTATTCTGAAGAGAAAAGTTAGCCAGTACACCTAACACCAAATTTTCCAAAGGTTAAACACACAAATACCTTGAACAAGATTGGGTACAAGCATCTCAAGAATCGCATCACAGTAATAGAAGCTGTCAGGAAAGTGTGAATAAAATTGATACCCACTGTAAAAGACTGGAAAAAGCTTACAAAGACTTAGAGACTGTTATGTGTACTACCATTGAGGAAAAAATGTAGGCAAGAAATAAGGCATTTGCACAACTGTTACTAAGTCAAATAGTTTCTACAATCACTAACAGACATGAGACCCAGTGTGCCTATCAAATTCACTTGAGTCTAAACAACACATCTAGAAAAAAGCTAACAGATGTATTGGCTTCCATTTTAGAGCTTTCTGAGACAGATTTGATTTCTGAAAAGTAGAAATTCTAGCTTTGTATGGTCACATCCAGAAGAACAGGGTAATTCAGTGCTATTACAGCACAAGTGCAACAGTTTTCCTTCCCTCTTCAACTCTCCCCCACTCCAGGCACTTGTCTCAGCTAATTGATGCTGATAAATGCCCAATTTTTTACATATGTAAGGAACATATGTACATACATGTGCACATTTTTAATTTTTTTCCCTCCAAAACTTACTGTTTGTAACCTTTAACAGTAAACACAACATCCAATCATCTCAACGAACCAGGATCCCACAGAGGTTTTTTCTGTGGTAGAGACCACAGAGGAAAATAAAGCCTTATCAAAGCAGAGAAAACAGGAAACAAATTCAGCATCACAGGAGGCGAGAGCTACCCAGGGCAAACAATGAAAAGTCACAGCCAGGGGGCCACCCCACCTTCTTGTTTAGTTTGTTTCAGAGCCGTCATTTTGCGGTCATCATGTTTAAATCCACAAAACCTGGAGTGTTCCTGTTTGCTCTGAGTCTGTAATTCAATGTTCAAAGCCCCACAATAAGACCAGGCAAAAGCCTAAATGAGCCTGGCAATATCATGACTTAGATGGAGAGAATTAAAGCTCCGTTTAAACAAAGCAAAACAAAAAACAAAACAAAGCAAAACAAAGCAAAAAAACCAAAGCAAACCCCAACCAAAAAACCCCCAAATCTTTGACCTATAATCCAGCAAACTGATCCATGCAACACTAAGTAACTTGAAGTTCCGTCAAATCTAATTATTAAGGAGAAACTTTGCAAAGTTGAAGTTGCAACAACTGAAGTGAGAATAGTTCACAGATTCCTGTGAACCACACAAGCCCTCTGCTAAACTATTACTCTTGTCTCCACTAATTGGTTTTGGATTGAGATAAGGATGAGATTAAATCTGCTTTGGAGACAGCACACTAGTGGCAAGATAGAGAGTCCTACTCTTGGAAAGAGAGTGGTTATTGAATGACTGTAGTTCTGCCACTTAAAGCTTCCTTTTTTCTTTTTTCTTATGCAGAAGTGTGACTTGAAACAGTCCAATTCCAGTTACTGAACTCATGAAATCAGACACTCATTAAGGACTTCACTTGCTGCATTCGTGAAACTTTTTGACATACACTGATCTGACAGCAAAAGGAAAATATGTGTAATTTATGGCTAGCTCAGAGTCTCAAATGCTGGACAAAGCAAAGAAGAGCAGGTTGTGTTAGAAGTACCCTTGTGCTAAGCAATGGATGAAAGAGATAAAACCTGAGATTGAGAAGTGGGGAGACTTATCTAAAAATAAAGATTAGGAGAGATGGAAACCAATTCCAACAGTCATCTTTCCAACAAGACAGGCTTAAACTCAGAAAACTGCCAAGCTTTAGTGGAAGTGGTCTGCAAATCTCTGCTTGGTTTGCAGAGAAAGCAGAAGATGCTGTTACTACCACTTATGGGCATGTATGGGACCAGCATTGCCCTCCTCCCGTACCTGACTCACTCCAGCAAGGTCTGTGAAGAAACTCTTGTGGACATCAGCCAGATCCTGAATAGTCTTTGAGGGTTCAGTCCTGCTTAGACTGGGCAAAAGTGTCCTCCTGCCTCCAAATGCCACCCCATTCCCCCTCCATACCTCTTCACTCCCTCACACACACTATACCAGCTTTGCTCCCTGTTGCTGTGAAGGCCCCTATAATACTTCTTCCTTACCTCAAGCACCTCACATGGATGTAGGCAAACCCACATGCTTTACTGTAACAGATGCAAACATTTCTGTTCTTTAATCACTTAGAATGTGATGACTCCAGTTCCATGGTCCCATAAAGCATTGTCTTTTGCCTCATGTTTTATGAATGAAATCTTAAAAAAACCCATTCATATAAAAAATGCAACTCTCAACAGCATTTCCCTTCCAGGCTTGCTTGGAGCTAATTTTAGATCCAGCCACAAATTCCTGCTAGCTCACAATCATCAGGGATGGTGGGGAGAAATCGTCCATCTGTTCCCTGACTTTCTAGTCATCCCTTTTCTGCCAAGGAAAGTCTATTGATAGAGTGTCATGGTGTGACACTGGTTAAAATACCAGGCACCCACGAAAATCAGAGCGAAGGGTTCATGAGTTGAGATAAGCATTGGGAGGAAACACTCAAAGGGCAGAACGGGCTCAAACTTAAAGGCATAGAGTAAATTTATTATTAACAGAGTCAGAGAAGGATAATGAGGAATAAAATAAGCTTTTAAAACACCTTTTTTCCCCCCCTAGCCCCTCCCTCCTTCTCATCGACAGTGCAGGGAGACAGGGTGTGGGAGTGTTAAGTCAGTTCATCACTCGAGATCTTTTTTCCGTTCGCTTAGGCAGAGGAGTCTCTTCTGCTTTACTGCGGGATCCTTCCCATGGGAGACAGTTCTCTGTGAACTTTTCCAACATGGTTTTAATTTCATGACTAGCAGTCCCACCCAACCTGCTGCAACGTGAGTCCGTCCCACGGGCAAAACAGTCTTCTCAAAACTGCGTGACCCATGGCATGGGTCACTTAGTCCATGGGGTGTAGTCTTTTAAGGATCAGTTGCTCCAGCTTGGAAGCAAGGGCTCTCTTTTTCTATCTCTGGAAGCAAAGGTCCTCTCTCTCTGTTCAGGTCTCTCATTGGATTATAGCTTTTTCTAGCATCTATCCGCTCCCGCGTGAGCACCTTTTCTCACAGGCTGCAAGTGGATCTCTGCATCCCCCCAAGGACTTCATGGATTACAGGGAGAGAGCTTGTTTCATTATAGTCCTCACCATGGCTTGCAGAGGGATCTCAACTCTGACGCTTGGAGCACCTCCTCCCCCTCTTTCTTTCCACTGACCTTGGTGTCGTCACGTTGTCTTTTTCGACACTTTTTCCTCTTTCTCTGACTAAGAGGAAAAAAATTGCTGCTCGTAAGTACCATTGCCAACAAACTCCACCAGTTCAAAGATTTCTGGAGGATTTCACAGCACTGAGAAGTTGATTTTGTCTAGCTTCTGCATCAGGGAATTGCTCGCCATGTTTCTGCTGCCGGCCACATGGGCCCTGCTGCCACTGCGTGGGCAGTTGAGGCTGCCATGGCACCGGTGCCATCCAACGCCTCTCTTCATGAGGGGCGCCGAAAAGGAGAAGCCGCCGCCATCCCTGCCTTTCCACCTGCAGCACGGCTGGATAAGGGCAGCCAGGCAGGCAAAGCTTGCCGCGGGCCGTGCCAAGACGGCGGCAGCTGTGCCACCGTGGCGGCCACATGGCCACATGGTGCCAGGATGGTGCCAGTGGTGGTGCCTCGCCAGCCCTGGGAAAAAACTGCCACTGCGCGGTTTGGATTTCCTTCTTAAATATGTCATCACAGAGGCGTTACCAACTTCTCTAATTGGGCCAGCAGCACGTCCATCTTCAGAGCCATCAGAGATTGGCTCTGCCAGACATAGTGGAAACTTCTAGCAGCTTCTCACAGAAGCCACTTCTGTGTCTTCCCCTCCCCTCCACCATCAAAAACACCAGGCTGTGTTAAACCAACACGTAGACAGAACCAAAATTTCCCACTACCCCTACAGAGAGGAGAGGCAGGACACACACGTTTATAAATGTTCAGGATGCTCAGCTGTCACTCAGGTCTTGTTAGGCCTGAAGTTCTTTGTCTCTGCTTTCAAGGATGGTGGGAAGAGCATTCTGTGCAAGCTGTCCTGCACCCCCCATCCCATCCTCTATGCTTCTTCTCTTTGCACCGTCACCCTGCGCAGCACAACTCATGCAGGCTTCTGCAGGAGAAATCCTATTCAAGGGACAATGATAACAAATACAAAGGTTCTATTCAGCTCTCCAAGAATGCCAGAAGGAGACCTTCTGTATGCTGCTATTTAGTAGTAATGGAACTGATGCATTTCACTTATCAGCAGGGGTCAGTCCCAAGGAAGAGCATTTGTGCTTGTGATGGACTTTAATCATGTGCATCCAACTGATTTTGGTGGGATTTCCCACCAGCCATACTTCAGTACATGTGCAAGTGCCCACTGGATCCAGAGCAAACACAAACAACCCTGACCCAGCTGAACTCCCACTTCCACCAGCTGCTGAAGACAGCCAAGGAGCAACTCTGGCTCCAATACAAGTTGGCAGAGTTGGAGGGTGGAAAGAATAAAACCACGCAGTGACTTTGTTCTGTTGTGGCAACACCAGCAGTAAGTAGGCAGGAAGGATGTTGAACAGCTCTCCCTACACATACACGCCTATTCAACATGTGAGTTGGCAAGTTTTCCCTGTCTTTTTTCATATACATCATCATGGTTTAGCCCCAACCAGCAACAAAGCCCCACACAGCCACTCACTCACTTCCCCCCTGTGGGATGGAGGAGAGAATCAGCAGAGTAAAAGTGAGAAAACTTGTGGGTTGAGATAAAGGCAGTTTAATAGGAAAGCAAAAGCTGTGCATGCAAGCAAAGCAAAACAATGAATTCATTCTCTGGTCCCAAGGCCAGGCAGGTGTTCAGCTATCCCCAGGAAAGCAGGGCTCCATCACATGTAGCAATTACTTGGGAAGACAAAACTTATCGCCCCGAACAACCCCTCTTCCCCTTTATCCCCTAGTTTATTGCTGACTATGATACCACATGGTCTGGAAAATCCTTTGGGCCAGTTGGGGTTAACTGCCCTGGCTGTGTCCTCTTCCAGCTTCCTGTGCACCCCCAGCCTCCTCACTGATGGGGTGGGATGCAGAGCAGGAAAGGCCCTGGCTCTGTGTAAGCGCTGCCCAGCAGTAGCTGAAACATCCCTGTGTTTCCAACACTCTTGCCGTCACAAGTCCAAAACACAGCCACACACTAGCTGCTGTGAAGAAAATTAATTCTATCCTGGCCAAAATCAGCACACAGCACAGTTTTCTGAAAAGAGTATTCCCCACAGGAATATCCTGTGCAGACACAAACATATTTGAGCTACAAGTAGGATAATTTACAAGAAAACAATCTGAATAAATCAGATCTGGACACAGTCACCCTTGGCAATAGCCACATCCCTTCCTGGTTAATGGAGTTTTAAGACTGGAGGGATTCTATCTTGGGACACGTTGCCAACCCTCGCACCACACCAAATTACCTAACGCCATGGTAAATCACTTTCACAGTGAATTTTATTTGGCATATTATATCAAGCACATTAATAATAGTAGATCTCTAAATAAGCTATGCTCCTACTGTTGTTCAGATAGACTTCTGTGGAAACTGGAATTTTTTATTATTCCCCTTAGATTTTACAATCAGAGAAACATGTAATTATTTACCATACAGCCATGCTGTGTGCAGATATTAGTACTTACTTGTATGTAAAACCATAAAAATTCTTTTTCTCTTGTCAGTGTAACATTCTTCCTCCAATTTCTGATAAGACATCGTAGCACCTGCTTCACAATACCCTAGATTTGTCATTCAGAAATCTGGTCAGCTTATTTTCGGTGCAAGAGAATAGCTTATTGTCTTGCTTTAGGGGATTGTGATTCTATTTTTAATTAAAATAGATTTATTTCCTTCTGTTATCACTAGGTTCAGACTGCATTTTCTCAAAATGGATTCAGGCCAGAAAGAAATGTGGAAACATGCAATGAATCCTATTAAACCTGAAATAGTTGTTCTAGCTGTATTCACAAGCCAGTCTGGTTTTGAGGTTTAATCCAGCTCTTGCAAAGAACATCCAGTTCTTTCTGCATTATACAATTAATAAGATGTCTTGCGATTATTTAAAAAAAAAAAAAAGGCAAATTCTATTTCATTCTCAGTCATAAGAGTGTTTATTTTTTCCTTTTGAGGAATACATCCCATGGAATTGATCTTTGAAGATGCTCAGAGTTCTCTGTTCTCAGTACTTCTCCCATACCTCTTACAGCTTAACTTTTAAATTGATGAAGAAAATTTTTTGAAATTGCAAGGATTTGAGCTTTTTCTGAACTTTGTTTGGAGCGGGATGATAAGGACGGTAGAACAGAACAGCACAGCCTTGGAGCAGCAGATAAAGGATGTAACTTAGGCAAAGAGGAGTCATGCAAAACGCAAGCAGGATGCCAGCTCAGCTCTGCAAGGCTGGCAAAGCAGAAGTTATGCAAAACAATAACATAATGCTTACTCAAAAGTGGGGGTCGAGGAACAGCTGCCTAAAAAGAACACCAGATGTTGAAGACAGACCCCAAAGAACCAAGTAAGGACTTCCAATAATGGGTACAACTGTGTAAAATGAAGTAATACATAAGCATCAATTTAGTCTGGATAGCCAATTAATATGTAATCAGTGTGTATGATCAAAACTCTGTTTACCTGATGCTTGGGGCACTCGATTAGAGGAAGGACCCTCTGAGTGACCAGCATGCTGTAATAAACAATTCCTACTTTTCAATACTCGAAACTGTGCTAGAAAGTTTCTATCTGGCCAATTTCAGTATCAGGATTCAAGGGAGATCAGTGCCATGCAGACCTTTAGCATCAAGGAAAACCCCTCAGCTGCTCTATTTGAAATGTGTGGAAAGAGGGCAGTGTCTTCACAATAATGTAGTTCTCTAATTTTTGCGAATGTTGGGGTGAAGTAAAAGAGGTCACTTATTCCTGCTCCCTTGGAACTAGGATTTCAGCCCTTCATATTAATCAGTAGCATACACCATTGAAAACTTGATATTCTTAAACAAAAAGCTCCAGCCTTTCATTTTAACCCAGTGACTCATTCCATCTTGTCGCAGCACAGGCAGCCAGACACAAGTGAGGCACCTATTATTTGGCTTTCTGCTGTTTCCTTTCCCTCCCTCAAAGATCTTTGCTGAGTTTTGCCCCAGCAAGAAATATAGGGTGGACAATGGGAGTGTTTATGTGGGGACTCTAGAATTGTCCTCTTTTCCCAAGATATCTGCTTGTTAAAGCTTTAGCAGCTGAAAAATTCTTTATTCTTCCTTCTGTGGGAGACAAAAGAAGATTAAATGCTGTCACAAAGGATGGATACATCATTTCATGTGCAAGACTCTCAGCTTCTTGGCACTATTTAATGTCTCCTTGATGCTCATGAGGGCAGCTGGCTTTTCAGTTTTGGAAAGCTGAAGTATCTGATCTATTTGATAAGCAACTCAGGAATGAGGATTTCCTAGATGGGATAGAGGCAGGTACTGTTCAAGCCCACACTCCCCCGCTTTGTGAAGTGTGGCAAATCGCACTCCTAAAATCCTCCACAGAGATGCAAGGTAACCATCTGAGAGAAGCTGCTTCCTTGCCCAGAGGAAGCACAGACTGATTCACAGCCTTATAGCTGAGAAAAGCTTTCCAGAAGCATTTACGGAGTACGTTCCCCACGGGAATGCGAGTCCGCTCTGAGACCTTAAAGCAAGAATGCTATATTAACTTCAGACGTGAGGCCTTGCCTCATTTTACGATGTGTACTGACTGAACTCCTTGTCAGGCTGTGGGGAATAAGGCGACAGCACAAATGCTGGGCAATTAAAATAGAAGTGTATATGAGGTGAATATGACTAGTGGCTGGTTACGTGCTGGTACCAGGTGGAGCACATCCTTTCACTCATGGTTCATTGACAGCAGCACCGTGGGTGCGGACACAGCCGCGTGTTAATACCTCACCTCCTATGTTTCCCATCAGTTCAGGAGCTGAGCACCACAGACTTGTAAATTCTCCCCTTTCGCAAACAAGTATTTCCACTTGCAGTGTATTTTGTTGTGGGAAACGATTTATAGGCCAGCATTTAGAACCATCTGGTCAGTGTTTAACAGGAAGCTGAAGCATATTTTATTCATTCAGCTAGCTGCCAGGCTCCCTAGGTCATTTTCCCCTCCCTATCACATGCTTTAGAGACTGATGCAGTAAGTTAAGCATTGAAAAAGCAATATCTCAGGTAAGTCATCTGTCTCACCTTACATATCTGTCCTACAGACATGATCCTTACCTTCCTCACCCCAGGGTTAGGTACTGGGGTGTCAGACGCTGGTGTGCACAACTCCTCCTGCATCCATGCCAGAGCAGGCAGAAATATCCGGCAGCTGTGTCCTCCATCTATTTCAGACAAGTGAGAGGTTTCAAAACAATCTCAGCTGATATCGTGGGGCTGCTGCACTCCTGCTTTCTGCTTGGACACACACACCCATCCCATGTTGAGTTGATTTTCAGACAACTCCTTTACTGCACTGCCTCACCCCACAGCTGCCTGTGTCCTAGTGGCAAGGTAGGAGGCAGAATCACACAGCTGTGCAGGGAGGAGAGTCCAGCTTAAACCGGCACGAGCTGCTGGGGAATCATGGTATTGCCTCTGCAACAAGCTGCCTCAACCCAGGAAATGGGGAGCTGCATTTAGGAGGAAGCAGCAAGCCTCAGTGAAAGGTGAAATAGACTGGGACTTGACCGAGGTTGAGCGAATGGGGATGCATGGCCTACATGCAGTCAGGGCAGTTGTGTCCACTCTGGCAGAGCACTCTCGGGCTGTTTGCCACAGCTGGTGCAGACATACCTGTAGTGTATGCCACAGCACACCTTGTGCTCTTCAAGCACTTTCATGTCTCAGCTTTATGTGTCCAAACTACACCCACTCAGCAGGTCAGTCTGACAGAGAAGCCGTTGTCATGCCTCCATCCTGCCCAGACACATCCTGAGGGTACAGCACCCCTGAGAAAAACAAGACCTAAACACAGACCCTATCAGGGTTGTACAGAGAAATCCAAGAGGAGGGATAAGTAACAGACCACTCATCTTCGTCCTGCCTCTACAGGAACAGCAGGCATTCTCCAAAAGGCTAGGGGTTATTCTCTCTGGTACATGCAACAAACCATCCATAGTTCAGCTTTTCAGAACTACTTCTTGAGCCGAAGACTTAAAACCCTTAGGTAACAACTGGAAACTCCCTTAAGAAACAAATCAACCAATCTTTTTGCAACAAATTTTGAAGTAATTCTGCATTCAGAACCCCATTTCTTGTTCTTTGAAATGGGCCCAATGCCTGGAAAATAGCATCTGTAATTTAAGTCACTGAGTCATTAACTGCTCAACATTGTAGGTGTCTGACACCTCTTGTTTAGGAAGAATTGTTAGTCTTGGCCTTCTCATCCCTTAGCGGGGGTGGGTTTTGTTTTGAGAGTGGTTTTTTCCATGAAAGAGAATTTCCAGAAGGTAGCTAAATTAACCAGGCCAGGAAGGTATGAATTTAGATACTTTTGCAGTTGTGCAAACCCCCGAGGCAGAAGATGTGGATGGGATCATATCTGCATGAAGCCCACCTAAATTCCTGATAGCTATGACTATATTTTCCCCCAAGGATGTCCTCCCTTCCATATCACTTGAACTGTGATGAACTCGCTACTGAAAGCTAGTAAACAGTCAAACAAATTTCTGTTTTGTCTGCCCATGTTTTTCACTTCCTTTCTCCTCAATAGCTCATTCATCAAGCCAAGCAAAAAAACCCCACAGAACTACTTAAAATAGTAGTCCAGCCAGCAAACTGGCTTTGCGACCACGTGTACAACATGCAGACTGCCAGTAATGAGAAGTGGAATTCACCTCATCAAACACAGTTTACGAATTTGTTTGAGGATAATATGACAGTAGAAAAGCAGATATATATTTGAGGCCCAAATTAAACACCAGTGTACAGTTCTTAAGTAACAGAGTCACTGTTACAACTACTGTTTAGCAACCCTAGGAAACCTCAACCGAAACATTTAAAACACTGATGTTATGAATGGATGATGTGGGTTTAAATAAGTCCCTGCCTTTTGCCCAGGCCTCTGGCAGCAGGTAGTAGCTTTATTGAGGCGGCCAGCACCCCAAGACCCACTCTCATTAGTAAGTTCTTTAGTAATGGCTGATTCAGTCTATTATAGAATGAATTATTTATTTAATAGACACAAAACTAACAGACATAAGACTTAAAACAGACTATTACTACACAGGATAATTTGTGTGGGCTTTTATAGACATAAGAACCACATCTTTTGGTGACAGGGGTGGATTGTGGCAGGACGTTCCTACCCCCCCCCGCCATGGCTGGGGCACTTGGAAGAGATAACTCAGGCCAGATTAAGAGCCCAGCAAGGAGTCAGAGAGCCTAGCAAAGGGTCAGAGGGCCCAGCAAGAAGCTACCTCCAGGCACCCGAGAGTCTAAGCCCCAGCCCCAAATACACATCTTGGTATGAGAGCAGATGTGGAAAGAGATAAAAGACAATAAACATCGGTGACCAAAAGACGTGGTTCTTATGTCTATAAAAGCCCACACGAATTATCACAGAGGCAGAAGTCTCCTACACACACCCTGAGAAGCTTTCCACCCACATGCCCTGAAAGCGTGTGAGACTTCTCCCTGGAGTCTGGATGAAGAATCCGTGGTTACTTTCCTGGGAATTGAGAGAAAGGAGTTCGGTGTGTGCTCCATCAACAATTGGATGGTAAGAAACATTGGATCCTAAGTTATATTATTTCTTCGCTAGCAGTAAATTTCATGGTACCTTTAACCCCACACGTATAATACTAGTTTTCCCTTTTTGTCTTATTCCTGTGCAGGAGTAGTCTGTTTTAAGTCTTATATCTGTTAGTTTTGTGTCTATTAAATAAATAATTCATTCTATAATAGACTGAATCAGCCATTACTAAAGAACTTACTAATGAGAGTGGGTCTTGGGGTGCTGGTCGCCTCAATAAAGCTACTACCTGCTGCCAGAGGCCTGGGCAAAAGGCAGGGACTTATTTAAACCCACATCATCCATTCATAACAACTGGATTTAACTTTTAATCCATTTGATCTTGTCTCTTACATTTGGTGGTAATTCTCAACCTGTGCTTTAGAGGAACTGCCATCCACAATGCTGCAAATAGAAGGGACCTCCAGATGTTTGAGACACAGAAACAATCAGTTTATGCTCAAACACGCTGATATTTCTCCTATCGACACTTAAATGTCTGTTGATTTTAGTGTGGCAGACGCTTAGACATAAAATAGTTTTTGTTGTCTTAGAGCCAGTGTCTATCATTCCTTATTTCTTTTGACATTAATGGCATTGCATTTGATAATACAAACCGCTCCCATCTTAGGAGTCAGGTCTTACCTTATGTGCCAGATGTCAGGGCTCATGAAGGCAGCTGGAGACAAAGTCCATTCCTTTGCCTAGAGAAAAAAAGGTCTGGCTCAAGAAGCTTTCATTCTATACTTTTGTTCAAATATTCAAAGCTCATTTTAAACATCACAACTGTCTATACAAGCACAACAGAAGTGAACTCCATGACTGAAAGGTTATGGAAGCAGGGAATGCCCCCCTTCTCACCATGCTGGGCAGTATTGACAGGACTGCCTGCACTGCCAGGACATGGCTGGAGGGGCTGGATAACCTGGCCCTGTCCAGAGGTAGCAGGGATCATTAACACTTTGTACTTCTGTCAAGCTCTAGGATCGGTACCACAGCAAATCCTTTGTAATCCATAGAGATAATTCAGGAATGAGAAGGAGAAAAAAGATGAAAGACATACATTAAAAACTGCAGGACTTTTCTGCTGCTTCTCTATCATAACTACACACTTCCCTGTCCCCAGAGCTATCAGGAGCCCATAATAGGGCTGAGAGCAGCGAGTGTTCTCCACAAAGCAGCGACACAGTTTTGCTTCAGTTATTAAGGAAATTCCTCTTCCTTGATGCATTGTGGCAGCAGCAATCTAAGAAGACAGATGCTCCTGAGAAGGGTCGACCTGAATTCATGAAGTTGTCCTACCCTGTCCAAATACAAGTATATCTTATATCTTTGGTATTCAATGACCTTTGGAACAGCACTTCAGATTTGTCCCAAACTGACAGTAACTGACAGGCATAAACTCCATAAGGCTAAAAGGAACATAAAGTGAAATAAATAAGCTCCTGTTACTAAGAACTCGGCCATGCTAAACAGAAGGTCTGTCATTAATTCCTTTCCCAGGCAGGAGGGTGACCACAGGTAACAACTGAGTGAGACTCTGCCTCTATCCCCAGTTTTCAACACAGCCGAGTCAGTGCAGTTAGTGCATCCTGCAGCACCCAGGTGTCTTTCGTCTGTGGGGTAGGAGAGAAATCCATCTCATAGAAATATTTATGAGAAATATTTCTTCTCAAAGCCTCTTCATTCAGACCTGCAATCCCTCTCCTGCCTTTTACAGAAACAAGCAACCACTTCAACTCACAGCAGTCCCACCAGTGAGATGTACCTCTGTTTTACAAGTCATACTTTAATGCAGAAAACAGAAAGGCATCCTGATAGTTTTCCATGTGAGGACAAGATCTTTTTTCCATAAGGGTTCCATTTTCCTGCCGGCACAGAGATTAAATCCTTGTTTTTTAAAAATACACCAGGGTCATAGCATGAACCCTCATCTGACTTCTGCTTTGCCTGTCATCAACTGCTACCCTTTCCTCCTGCTAGCCAGGATCTCCAACAAGCCAAAGCAAGACCAGGATGTCCAACAGCCATAAATCTGAGGGCACTGTGGGAATTTGCAGTGTTCCTACTTATTTTTCCCCTTAATTCAACTTAAAATATGAGAAGATGACCCATCTTCATCCTTGCTTAGCTAGAAATAGATCAAATTACTATGACCAGACTGAAAACATGGTAATACAGCAACTCATACACACGTTGAAGCATAAGCAATACAGACATGGGCTCAAGGTCCCAGATCTCGGTACCCACTAAAAATGTAAAAGGCTAAGCAGTACCAAGATCTCTTCTTGAGTTTGCAGAAAACGTGAGATGATATCTTTAGGAACTGGAAACGCCCCTTGCTTCCCTGTGATGGCAAGCTCAGAACTATGCAAGAAAAGAAGGATTAATCAGGACTTCCCCACCATGAGGGATTCTATCTGTCACACAAGGAGCGCAAACCTGGCCTATCTATGGAGAGTTACATCCTCTCCCTGCAACTCCTACCACCTTCCTCCTTCGAACAGGAGGTGTCTTTTGCAAGACACAAATTTTGGTGTCCCTCAGTAAAGGAGGATTTATATTGTCCACTCCTGAGCAACACCTGCTGGAGCTGGGAGCTGTTTAGCACTGCACGTGGTCGGCAAGCGAGCTGGCAGCGGCTCGTTCGAGGAATCTCTCTCACAGAGAAATTCTCGCGCGCGGCAGCGCTGCCTGCTTACCAATCCTCGCCTGTGCTGTCCAGCACCCAGCCGAACTCAGGTATGCTGGTGGATCCACATGCCACTAGAGAAGAGAGGAGGCCCTAGGCCAGGGGAGTCCAAAAGGTCTTTATTCGGTGGAATCCCACTGCCAAGAGGAAGCGTGGCCTCTGGGGACTGATGTAAAAAGGGGCTCGAGGGGGCATGGTTACATAAACTTCTGCCAATAAGGAGAGAGGGGGAACAGGGGGTTGGGTTACATCCCTATACCCTGTCTCAGTCCGCACTTCTGGTTGGTCAGCTACCGCAACAGGGAGCCCTAACCAGTCACCCTTAATGTGCCTTCTGAAGAGTAGCTTGGTTGTCCTCCCTCACCCTGCAAACAGCAAGCAACAAGGAAGACTCTTATACATGATGACTGCCAAAATCTTGTCAGGGCCAGGACACTGATTGACATCTTTTAAAACAGCATCTAGCAACAGCTTGGACATGTTCATGCAGAGATAAAACAGCGTGAACTGTGTGATGTGAGTCTAAGTCCAGATCAGGGCAGCCCGATGGTCCCCTCCTCCAAAAAGTCTGCAAAATCTCCATTGACAAAATTATTAAATTCACTGCCAAATTTCCAGATACTTAGAGAAATTAACAATATAATCCATGTGGGATCTATATATTCTTTAAAACATGCTAGAAATGCTAAAAAAACACATCTTTTTCACTCAAAGTGAAGGGAGATAAAAGAAGAAAATATTTCTTATAACTGATGATTTTTCCCTGGTCTTAGAAGTCATGAACCAGACACAGTTAGGCAATAAAATGCAGTTACCATTATAAAGATGCTTACGGTGCACAACACGCTGAAATATACGCGGAAAAAGCGCCGAAGACGCACACCGTGACATAAAGTGGGCCCAATTTTATATGTTTAGCAAATTAGCGTAACTGACAAGAATCCCCAGTTAGAGACATAGGTGATGAGGTAATTCCTCCCTGGTTTGACCCTTTTCTGAAACCCTCCCTTTACATAGTAACTAAATTTTGCTTATGAAGAAGAGTTTCAAGAAGCTGGTTTTAACCTTGGTCCCCAGAAAATTTAACCTTGGTCCCTAGGAGCTTGGAGTGTCTAGGAAATGTAATTCTGTCTAATAGAGTAGGTGAAATGCTAGGTATGAAACTATGTAGTCATACAATAAAAGGCTACAGAGCTACAAATATATATATGAAGAATGTAAAGAATATCTAAAGGCAAAAATGCAAAAATCAATTTGGCGTCATAACCATGATGTAAAATCTTATGAAAAAGAATGGAGTAATGCATTTGTTAGCAAAGGACTACGGTATCCACACAGCCTCAGTATGATGGACATACTTATGTCATTGCGGCGAGGGAAAAACAGCAGCAGGGCACTCGTGTGCCGTGAGCGAGCAGGGTTATTCACTCTGGCACCTTACAGGGGTAAGCACCTCAAGACACACTGATAGAAAAGCGGGAGATGTAAAACTGTAACACCAGATCTGTGTCACATCCAGCCCTGGCGCTTCATGGGCTGCCAGGATCAGCCACAATGACAGGCTGGAATAGGAACGGGAACGTGCTGCAGACACTGGGATGTCTGGAAGGACATGGGAACAGGGATTCCCCCAGGAAAGGGAGTAGGAGGAGAAGGCCCCCTCTCAGGAAATTTGGTGGTGTTCATTGTGATGTCACTACACATCCAAAGCAGCGCCATATCTCAACTTATTCCTGTATCTTACATGGTTTTTGATCCTTCCTAATTTCAACACCTCTCTAAACACAGGACCTACAGGGCGGAGAGCTCTGAAGAAATACAAAACTTCTGAAAAGAAAGAGAGCATTTAAGAAATAATATGTTAACCACATTTTTTGTTTTTAAGTCTACAGCAAGGTATTGTATGTGTTTACCCTCAGGAAGAGCACTTTAAAAATATGTACAGTTCTGAATTATTTTCTCCAAGCATTACAAAGAATTTTTTCCTCTGTAAAAAGAGACATAATCAGCTTACAGGCACCACGCTTTCTCTCCCTCCTTAGATTTAAGACATGTTTTTCAACTCACCCGTCCTGCTGTTTACTAGTTGCTGCTCTGTCTGGCAGCTCTTGCCAGACTGACTTTGTTTTGATTTCAAATCCTCACTCGATTTTCACTACACAAATAAATATCACCAATCAATCTAACCTGGTCCCTAGCCAAGGTGAGATGAATTAGTCACAGGTAAATGAAGATAGATGCACATCCGATGCGAGTCACTGTATTTCTCAAAAAAAACCCAGATCCACTCTCTCCACTAGGGACCAGGTTTTAAGGGATTATCATAGAGGAAACAGCAAAACAGGGCCACAGCAGATGTCAGGACATAACAACAGCGTTGGCAGTGGCCACAGCCCACAGGGCCAGCACCACCACCAGCAGCCTTTGAAGTTTCTGCCGTCTCCAGCATCAACACCTTCTTTCACTAAACTATTGTAGGATTCAGCATCTAGTGTTAACTCTCATGTGTCCTCTGGGGCAAGTACTGAGATACCCTGAGCAGCCTTTCTACACCAAAAGGAAAAGCAAAGAACAAAAGACACCCTTTATCTTGTGGGCTGATTTTGTTTTTCAGCAAGTGCAGGGAATTATACATTTACGAACCAAAAACCGAGACAGGAGAGAAGCGCCTGAGGTTTAAAAACAAAAGGGAATTATTTTCTCAGCTTTCTCCTTCTGCCATTTTCCCCGGTCTGCTCTCGGTTTGGGAACGAGCGCTGTGTTTGGTCAGCCGGCGCTGCAGGGCCCCTTTGAGGCGGCATTCGTTGCTGCACACCGCTCTCTGGCGGTACAGCTGCAGATGCTCGGGGGGAAGGACGGGTTAGCCCATCTCATCCCGGGTGCCGCCGCCTTCATGCTCTTAACATCTCTGCTGTGACAAGAGAAGCTGTGACCCTATGGATATTCATTCCCCTTAAATAGCCAGCACACGTGAAAAGAATGTGTTTAGTGAAATACACCCATGCTAAAGTGTACTTCATGTACTGTACCTTTCACTATTTGTGAAGGAATTATTTTCTTTTGGACCAGTGGGTGAGTCTAGCCCCATATGATTAAGAAGATAAAACAAGAGGCTGATTTGAACAGATAAATTACCTTCCTTAGGAAGGATAGAGGAGGTTACATGGGAGAAGAGAGGGAACAGACCTCTCTTCCTTAGTTATTGCTCCCTGAAAGATCACCTGTTTCGCAGGATAAGAATAAAAGAGTGCCTGAGGTTAGAAGGAACCTGTGGAAATCACCACATTCAAACCCTCTGCACAAGCAGGGCCACCTAGAATCAATTGCCCAGGACCGGGTCTTGGCTTTTGAATAAGGATGGGAATCCCACAACAACTCTAGGCAACCTCTGCCAGTGCTCAGTCACCCTCAGACCAGAAAAATTAGTGTCAGATGAGATGGTTTCTGCTCTGCGACTGCATGGCCCAACCATTGCCAGCAGCAAGAGTGTCTAAACAGCTCTTCTGGGCTCAAGTTCAGAGAGGGAGAAAACAATGGCTTATAATCAGGAAGTCACACAGTTTAAGGTTCTCATCTTTACCGCACTGAAAAGAATAATCATCTTGCCTGTGGACAAGTCATCCCACATACATAATCTGAAAAGCACTAGACATTAATTGAGCTAAGTTAGTAGTCAGGTCTTAAAAATGAGGACTTCTTAAATTGAATTATCTGTCATAAATTTGGATCGCTGTTATTTTTCAAGCACAGGTTATTTTTCAAATACAGACTCTTGATCTGTATTACTGTAACAGCCACTAATCACCAGTGAGACATTATCCTACAACCTGTCAGTACAGACTTCTGCTTTTTTCTTGGATATTAAATATACTGCATGAGCCATCACTCTGTACAAGCTCTTCTTTCTCCTGCTTTGTAGCACTAAATGTTGAGGATGTAATTTTTGCTTGGAAATAGTTTCATGAAACATGAATTTGTGGAGCCTAATCCTGTTTAATTAACTGTTGTTCTCTCAATATCCTCAGCGCCTCTGAACTTCTCCATAAAACTCCCTCCACTTTCTGGGTGCCGGGTATCTGTAGTGCACCCACCACCATCTCTTCAAAACAAAATGAAACAAAAGATTTAATAAATGACAAAAGAAGAGGGGAGGTGTGACCTGAGAGTAACCCAAGCTGCCCTTGGTAGCTTCACTGGGAAATTAAACAAGCTCCTTTCCTTTTCATTGCTTCAACACTTGGGTAGGAAAATAGTTTGGAAATCTAGTATGTCTTTGTCTGCTGAAAATGTGCATCTGAATATGAGCTGCTCTGTAATACTGGATCTGCCATGAGATATAATTAAGCAGAAGAAAAACATTTGAGGTTTAGGATGAACATCTCCTGAGATGATAAGCAGCAGAGTGATTGTTCTGGAGGCAAATCAATTACAACCCCTTCACCTCACATCATAGCTGTGTCCAATGGAAGTAGGGAAAGCAGGTCAGAGCAGAGCCAAGATTGGAAGGGACAGTATGAGTGGAGAGCAGCCCTGGCTGGGAAAGCTCAGCTCCCTGAAGTTTGAAAAAAGGTGCCAGAAAAGCTCAGACAGGAGTTGATGAAAACACATTCTCTGCAATGGATGATGCTGTAGGTCCTGCCAAACTCATCAGGTAAAAGACCACCTATGTCTTACTTCTTCCTCCAACTCACACTCTTCCAACCCCTGCTGCAGTGGCGCTGCGTGATTGTGTCAGGATCCCTTTGATCAGACACTCTTTAACTAGAGACAGCCTAGTCTGTGAGCTTTTATCAGGTGAAGCTGCTGCTGACCACTCCACAATAACACACTCCATGCCATATGATTTTACCACAGTACTTAGCGTACATCTGGAGTGAACAGAGCCCCATTTCTTCCTAAGACTCAGTATGAATCCCAGGGATGTGCCAACACACACTTGAGACTCGACCAGTCTCAGGCCTGAATTTTTGTCACAAAATAATTTCACGAAAGAGTTAAAAGATCTTGGATCTGGTTTAGTGCCTTGCCTTTGGATGCAGCATTGCACATGGAAGCACAGAGGAGGGAGAAAACTGAATGATTTATTTTCTTTCTTCTGCTTTCTCAGGACTTTTATGTTCTCCCTTCAGGATTTTGAGACAAAAAAAAAAAAATCAATTGTGCTTTTAATTGCACTTCTTAGATTGATCATTTTGCTCAGAACACTGGTGCAGGATTGTTCCTACTGACAAACTTTTAATTTCATGGTCACTGATGTCGTATTGTTGTTTTCCCTCTCCCACTCACTGACTCAGAATCTCAGATCTCATAAAGAAGTTTTGCTTTGGGTAAGAAATTAGGGACTATAGATATGTGGGTTAATACAGTAATTTAATATAAAAATAATATGCACAGTCCTGCTTCACTGAACAAGGGCCAGGTGAGAGCTTGCTTTGCTCCGAAATCTCAGGTCATAGAATCACAAAATCACAGAGCGGGTCAGGTTAGGAGGGACCACAGTAGGTCATCTGGCCCAACCTCTGTGCTCAAGCAGAGTCATCCTAGAGCACGTTGCCCAGGACTGTGCTGACACCTCTGTGGCTTGAGGCAGAAAATGAAAAATGCAGTGTTAACATTAAGGATCTCCCCAGCTTGCCCCAAATGCAAATGTGCTTCCAACTGATGCAAACACACCGTTCTTGGAATTTGACTTTAATTACAGTTGAAGTTTTTGTTCACAGTAGGAGGTTACCAGCCTTTCTTAGAGGTTACCAACATTTCATTCTTTCATCAACAGCTCATTGATGAAGTTCCCTCTTAGTTTTCCCTTCTCAAGACTTCTTAAAAAGGAGCCCCAGTTCCTCAGCCTTTCCTTGTAGGAGAGATGCTCCAGTTCCTTCATCATCTTTGTAGCCATCCCCTGTACCTCCTCCAGAAGCTCCATGTCTCCCTTGGACTGAGGAGCCCAGAACTGGACACAGGTCTCCAGATGTGTCCTCACCTGGGCTGAGTAGAGGGGCAGGATCCCCTCTCTAATGCACCCCAGGACTCCATTGGCCCTCTTGGACCCCAGGGCACTGCTGGCTCATGGGCAGTTTGTCGTCCACCAGGTCCCCTAGGTCCTTCTTGGCAGAGCTGCTCCCCAGCAGGTCAGCCTCCAGCCTGTGCTGGTGCCTGGGGCTGTTCTTCCCCAGGTGCAGGACACTGCACTTGCTTTTGTTGAATTTCAGATAGTTCACCTTTGCCTACTTTTCCAATCTGTCCAGGTCCTTCTGAAGGGCTGCACAGCACTCAGGACAATCAGCCCAAAGCTTCTCCCAGCTTTGTGTCATCAGTGAACTTGCTGAGGAGGCATTTGCCCCTTCTTCCAAGTCACTGATAAACAAGTTAATCAACACTGGCCCCAAATACCGAGTAGTACAAGCTGTGGGGACCAAAACCTTCGTCACAGCACTCCACAGCGGAATTATTCAAACTCAAAAGTGCATAAATAGTGCCATTGCTCCATTTCCTGGGATGTTACAGATATTTGTCCCGCTGAACACTCATCCTTCAGAGCCATTAAATTACATGTGTGCATTGTGAAGCAGGGATCTGTCATCCAGTGTAGGAAAGCAGAGGATTAAGGCAGCAATGGCAGGTAATCCTCTGGCCTAAGCAGGCAGGAGAGCACGTGTTGTTATCCTAATTACTGCCATGCCCAGTTCCCTGGGAAAACTGCCAGGGAACAGATTCAGAGTAATGCATCTGAGCAATGAATAAATTACATAAACCATCTTAAGGTACAGTAATTTATTTATCCGAGTTTTGTCTGCAAGATGTTACACAGCAATGTCCAATAGAAATGAATCATTATCCAGCCTGCCTGCCTGCCCTTCCCAGGGGGGCAGTCGTTAAATCCTTGCTGAGTCATTGCCTTGCTGTGGTTAAGACTAAAGAGGTCAGGATTAAAGAACGTTATAGTAAAAATTTATTTTACAGGGTTCGGTCAAAATTCTGTTGACATCTACAGTAGTGTTACATTGTACAGTGTGTGGTCACTCTGATGCTGCTCTGAAGTAAAAATCCACATTTCACAGCTAGAGAGGAGGCAATATTTTCATCCTTTGAAAAACACGCCAGCTCATTAGAAGCTCCTGACTTGCTTCCCTGCCATGCTCGCACTCAAAAGAGATTTCATGGTGGACAGTTAAAAAGATAAACCTTTACAAGAAATAAGGAGAGAACTGCATAGATAGCACTCCCAATGCCTGATTTCCCACTCAAGAAGAAAGGAATCTTCAAGTCTTTTTGAATGCGAGGGAGACTTTGTGGACGGGGGAAGAAACATGGGCAGTTTGTGGATTTGCGTGGAACAGCTGAGAAATCACTTGGACTTTGAAATGCAGACGAGGATTAATTTATCTTGCTTGAACTGAAAGCCCTAAAATGTTCAAACCTGGTCATTCAAAGCATCGAATCTAAAATAAAACAAAATTAAAGGAAGAATGTAAAGATTTGAAATTTGAAGATTTGGCTCAGAGTCAGGTCCCTTTCAAAGAGACCTAAATCTTTAGCAAAGAGTAAACTAGTGTGGCATTTTTTAGTTTAAACTACTGTCATGTATTTGAAGTGAATGGATCTATGCTAATATCTGCCAGGTGATCAATAGTTACATCAATGTATCTTACAGCTGTGAAGATTTTCCTCTATAATGTTGAAAATTACCTCTGTAAAAGTAACTTGTTTGACCACAACATTCTCCTGCTGTCGTTTCCTTCACATGGTAGGGTCTTGGATTTATTTACAAAAGCAAAGGCCAGTAATTATTTTGTTTGTGAGTTTAACTTTGACCAAAAAAAAAAAAAAAAAAAAAAAAACCCCCCACAAAAAAAAAAAAAAAAAGACGCCACTATAGAACAAAATAGAATGGAACACAGAAATATTTTTGTTAAAACAAAAACCCAGCTGACCTCTAGTGGCTGCTTGTCAAAATTAAAGTTGTTGAAATACTCCAAGAGGAAAAAAAATAACCCACCACATTTTTCTGATTAAGTCTTCAGTATGGATTCAAAGATTCTTTTTTCCTTCCTTTCTCTAGGAAGTATCTCTTTTCCTGACACATTTCTTTGCCAATCCCAGGCCTCCTCCAGATAGCATCTTAGAGTTTTGCAATAAGGATAAAAAAGATAAACTCAAATGTTTGTTGCTTTTAAGCAAATTTTAACTGCAAGTTTCCACTTTTCCACACTTTAATTTTTTTTTTTGAAAACATACTTTTAAAAGTACCTGTGCTGAATAATTTATTAATTTGGTAACACACTGATACCTCTGCCTCATATGTTATCCCGGGCCTATTGGTTCAGGTGGGTACAGCTCCATTTTTTAATATACAATGAAATAGAGCTATAAATTTTTAAGTGGCCATCCCAAGTCCCAGCCTGTTAAGTCCATACGTGTGTCTGGATAGGGCTGGAAGGGCATGGTGTGAACAGCAACTCACAGCTGCTTTGCTTAAGGAGGACCCCAAATTGCCTTACTGCTTTGGGAACAGCTTAATCTCTTACCCAAGTGAGGCCAAAAGTGGCTCTTGTACCTCGCCCTTTCTTGCTCCCCCCCACCTGCCTGCTGGGCAGCACTGGGTGCGATGCCCACAGTGTCAGAGCCTCTGGGATCCCTCCTCCATGGCCTTATTCCTCTTACTCTTCACATCACATCCAGGCAGAAGAGACTGCCATGAACACATTATCCATCTGACATTTGATGCGAGGATGTCTCAAGTGCTTCAAGATTTTGACCTTTTTATTCTTCCTGCAGATGAGATGGATTTCTTCATAAAAACTTCCTTTGTTCCTTGGAAAATACTTGTGTGGAGAGCTTTTGGTCAGTCTGTCTTTTGTACTTCAGCAGGGCCCATGGCTCCCATCACTTCTGCAGCCTGTCAGAGTGATGAGTGTGAGTGCTGAGCGCAGGAGAGGAGCGAGCCTGGCCCTGGAGAGCCCTTCCACATGCACATTATCCAGCATGTTGTGGGCAGGACACCAAAGGCTGGCTCAGCTTGGAGAAGCACTTCAAACCACAGGACCTGCCTGTGTTCAGCCTGCTCTGATACCCAGTTGGACCAGAGGGCGATTATTCAGCTCTGTGTCCATTTCTGGGGTGGAACACAAAGCCTCATACAAAGGCAACTGGGAGCAATAGCTTTGGTGTAAATAACCAGAGAAAATTCTGCATGGAAATAATAGTCTTCTACAGTGAAAAGACAATTTAATGCCTTGTCCAAATACAGGTTGACCGTAGAGATTTTGTATTTTTACGCTTCAGTTTTCAGAAAAAAAACATGCCAACAATCAGCACAGAGGTATGGCTGTGATGGTCTGAGGATATAAGCAGATATAATCTCCTCTGGGGAAAGGTAATAACTGTTATTCAAGCAGCTGAGAAGCTGGTGTGCTCAAAAGTGTCTCTGCTTCTTCCAGCTCTACCACTTGGCATTGTAGCATACTTTCCCCTGCTTGGTTTATGTTTTCTGGGCTTTGGCAGGGAGCTGTGAATAAAGTGTATAATCCCTATCTTGAGACCCCCGGAGGGGTCACTGGTTTCTCTGGGTGAAGTCACCAATGCTGTTGTCACTGGGCTGAAGGTTGCACATGTTGGGACATCTGTACTACAACCAAACTCCCACAGAGCTGGGTCAAGGTCAGTGTCTGGCTCACAGGTGGCTCAGATGGGGGTGCTCATGCTGCTGCTGACAGTCACCTGCCCTGGTGACAAAGCAGCTCAGGGCAAAGCCTGCAAATGACCTGGGTGGGCTTCAGACTGAGCTTAAGCTGAGAACCTTGCAGGCTGTCAGCTAGCACCCTTTTATTCATATTGACATTCTTAAAAAGCCAAGACAACAGAAGTTTTTGAAATGGAGCCTAGATGCATAATATTTTTCTTGTAAATCGGTCTCAGAAATTGCACTGGGCCTGTACGAATTTGCAAAATGCTGAAAACTTGTATTGACGTGTGTTTGAGAAGTTCCAAATCAAGTCACTGTAATACCGTAAAAAATGGCTAAAATGGAAAATCGTCAACAGAAAAACTAGAGCACTAAATGATCTATGTTATTATTCCCATGGTGATTAACATACTGCATTTTCCCAGCCTGTTGCAATTTATTAGCCCATGTTCTTCTGTATCAGTATCAAATATTATTTCATTATAAAAACTTGTGTGCCTGTTAACAAAAAAAATTCAAATTAACTGTCAACATATGTTACTTTCACTTTTTCAAATTAGAGTAAGCAAACTGGCTCTAATTAGTTTCCTGATTAATGAGTGCATGGTAAGCAAGAGAATTACATTAAGAACAATTTCCAGTTTACACTGGTAAGGAGGAGGTAAAAAATAATTTTTCAACAGGGATCAAATAAATCTACAGAACCTCATTTTTTTACAGTGCTGTGAAAATATGCAAGGCATCACATTGTAAATTGCTGGTTAGGTCACTGGAGCAGGATGAATAAATACTCTTTGCCATATGAAATTGGCTAGTTAAATGAAGATCACAAAATTGTTTGTTGCTATATAAGGCTCATTTTTGCTATAAAAAGGGCAATTTTAATTTACAGGGGCTTAAGGCAATTTTCCATCTAATTTTATGTTTTATAATGTCTGCTAAAACACTGGTGCCTTATTAGTTTGTGTGGTCGAATATATATTGTTTCCAAATTTCAAGGCTATTGATTTATCTTGACCAAGGCAAAACAGGGTCACTTTTTCTTCCTAAATGCTGAGAAAAATCCACACAGGTCACATTAAGACAACTAAATTAACTGGATCGTAGATACATCTCTTTTTGTGACCAATAGAAAAACATTCTGGTTTATTTGGGCATGAGTAATGACAGGTTAACTTCACTGGTCAGAGCTATAATCCTTCCCATGCCATTTTTTGCTGTGCAATTTCACTCCTAAAAACCTCAAAACTGAAGTGAATTAAATGGCTGTTATAACACAGAAACAGCTGGATGGACACACAGCATGATTTCTTGAACACCTGAGCTCTGTTTTCCCCAGCAAAGGTCCTGGCAGCCAGGTCAGAGGAGACTTAAGGCTTTCCATCATCCCGATCAGAGGCTTGAGTTTCCTACCGCCTCCCGTCCCAGACATCCACAGTGGGAAGATAATGGCATTGCCCTGTATCCATCAGCCCAGCCCTGGACAGTGTTGGCCTTGTCACCACCCGCCCCCACGGAGGCAGGAGTAACCCAAATGCTTGTTAATAGATCCCCTGGGGTGCATTAGAGAGAAACGACACTGGATGAGCGGTGTTTGTGAATATACACATGCAGGGTTTAGTTTAGAACGATTTGGTTGCAATGGAAAGCAGGAATGTAGCTGTTTTGGTTAGTATTATCAATACTATTATTAGCAATATGAAGGCATAAAAATGTTACTTAAGAATGTATATAGGCAAAAGAAAGAAAGAAAGAATAAGAGTATAAAGGTACATAATCACCACCATTGGATCTTTGATGAGGCTTGATTGTTGCAGCTTAGATGTCCATTGGTCAAAGTGGTGGTCTTGATCCATCGCAATCTGTTGGAATTAGGGGAAGAAGCCCCCGAAACGCAAAGTCTGATGGGTTAAAATATGCTCAGGCTGCGTGGGAATCCCCAGGTGCCTCCCTGGGGCGGGGGGAGCATTCAGTCCTCTGGTGGAAGGCTCCAGAAATAAGTCTGGAGACGCTTTGGGCTCTTTGATGGCTTATGACACCTTCTCAGCTGCCCCTCACCTCAGCGCAGTTGAGCCACTAATACCCCATCAGACCTTCCCAGGGCGTGGGGGGAGTTTTACCACGGAGCAGAGTGAGTTATGCAAGGCAGAGCAATTAGCATGGTAAGAAACACCTTCCCACCTTGCGCCTTATCTGCCTCAAATCCCAAAGAGGTTTGTAGCCTCCGGGTGGTGATAGTTCATCCCTCTGCCTTATGCAGACCAGCCATTACACACCCAAAAACTCACCTCCTTCTTTGAGGGATGCAAACCTGGCCTCAGTAAAGCCCCTTGGAACCTCCACAAATGGGTAAATGTCTTGATCTTTAAAAGTCCAGTCTCTCACAGCCTCACTGCTCAAAAAAATCAATCCTCTCACTTCTTGGTAGTGACACAGCCAAGGACAACAAGCAAAGCATCGGCCTTCCACCCACAGGCTGAATTGCTCTGAAACCTTGGCAATTTTTATATCTAGTGCAAAAAGCAGACAAGCTTCCAGCCAGGTGCTTTTTTTTTTTAGTTTCCTAATTAACACCCCTTTCCCTGTCCTTATTTCACTGACACGGGGTCTCCAAAAGCCAAGAAAGTATCTAGGCCACTTGTGTTTCTTCCCTGGTTCACCATGAGATATAGAGGACAAGGAGTGGTGGGTTTGTGGTTGTCTAGGTCTTTATGGCAGATCTACTCTGACAACACAGCCCCAGTTTCCAAGCTTTTCCTTTTCTGAGTCCACCGTCACAGTGGCAATACCACAACCCAGCTGTGGCTCTATCATCCCACTGTACACATGGTAGGAGCTCAAAACAAGGCTAATCTGAAAGACATTTCCTCCAAAGACTTTTCCAGCTTATGTTTCTCAGACACTGGTATTGTATTGTCTTTGCTCCAGAATTTCTTTAGTTTCATAAGCTTCTGTTCTTCCTTTCTGCATTCACCGCAATTTTTTCTTCTGGCCATCAGCCGTTCTCTCTGCCTTCTCTCTCTCAGGTGTGTCACAACCTTTTGTCCCAAGTACGTCCTAATGCCATTTAACTCGACGGTTTTATTTTCAGGTCACATGATTGTGTATTCTGAAGATAGCATTTTTTTCTCGTGCCAGAGAAATGGGCGAGGTGAGAGTTTGAAAGCAGCCAGTGCAGCAGACCTGCCATTATCAGCACTGCAATAGGCTCGCCTGGATGCATCGGTGAGAGATGTGTTCTCTGCACTTAGCTAACTCAAACCATGTTTATTTTCCATCTAAATAGTGACAGCCTTATGTGAGGAAACTGGGTAGCACTGGTGGGAGGGGATAATACCATGCCTTTTAGAGGGGCCAGTAAGTCTTCTTCCATCCTTTCAACTTCTAAACAGATGCCGATGTGGAGGGGCAAAAAATATCATTTCCTGACCCAGCAACCCTATTTTGTTGTACATTTCTGTGTACTGGCACTGCACAGAAAGGGGGACTCTCACTAGAAGTTTGCAGATATCTCTGCCTTGCTTTCACATTAGTCTGAACTCATGTGTTGCTGCAGAGTTGGATTTGGACACTGGCTTGGTGCAAGCAGCCCCTGTGCAAGGTGGCAGCGGCCTGCTGAGTGCTCCTTTCTGCCAGCTGGGTTTGGCTGAAGATGTGAACACCATCGAGGAAAAATGGATCTGGGACAAAGATGCAAGACAGAGACTGTCTGAGGTGTATAGATGTTTCTAGCTAGTCAAGAACAAATGCAAGTTTTGTGTCCAAACTGGGGACTCTCCCATCTCTGTTCTGCACAGAGGAGCCCTGTAGCTGCACTCTGAGCATAGTAACACATGATAAGTGCTGCTCCACATAGGCAACGAGCCCAAGTAAGATGCCCTTTACAGACAAAAATTGTGATGTGATTATCCTAATATGAAGCTTCATCTGATGTTCCAAGTAATTATCTTTTCTTTCCATGATCACAAAAAAAAAAAAAAGAACTATAAACATTTTCAAAAAACCTTTCTTTTTTTAAGCTAACCAGGATTTCTAGTCATAAAGAATAATGGCAAAGGCAAGCGTTTTTTCCTTTGCATGAAAATTCTTGGAGCAGCATGCAAACAGACCTTCTTGTGGTATTAATATTGCCCCATTTATGCTGAAGCTATGCAAACAGAGACATATAAAACTGTGCTCCTAAAAACTTAGGTTGCCAATAAATATTTTTACCACTTTTAAATTATACTGCTTGCAACTTTGCCCCCTTGCCGAAAAGCGATCCCAGAATGCAAGCTAAGTTATTCTGAGGTTCTGATACTAAAGCTATCAGACACTTAAAATACAGATCATTTGTGTTCCTCTGAACTTAACCTGTTGCTTGTTTGAAAAGATTTGAGTTGGCAGTTTGAAAAACTTTGTCTCATGGACTAGTGACAAAAACATAGAAGTTTTAGCTTGAATTGATAGCAAGCAGCCTTGTTTACTGCCTCAGGGGACTTGAGTTCCCATCTTGACCTTACTGTATATGCCCTTGCTGCAAATATCGGGTGTATTTTCACAAAGTTACCGCTCTCCAGTTAGCTATCTTGATATCTCAGTATTAAAGAAGTCTCAGTATTAGATTTAATGTGCCTTGCTACATAAAGATACTAACCTGTATTCCATTAAAACAAAAACATGGCTTCAGGCTTCCTTTATAAGCTTACTGAGTTAATGGAAGTTACAAATTCTCACCGCACTGAAAAACTGGTGTGAAAAGCAGCACTTTTATTCTGGTGCCTACATAGTGCCTGCTGGATTTACTATCTAATTTTCACAGCGCTTAAGGTGATATTCATGTTAAAAAGGTACAAGCTGTGCCTCAAATAGCTGGCTTATAAGTAAGAACGTGGTTGGAAGTAATGAACCTGGGCATTTTAAAGTTTTTTTAAGATTTTAGGTTCAAACTCCAAAAATTTTATCCATATTCAACAGGAAGATAAAAAAGACAGCTGAAGTTGTCAAGCAGTACTTGAATGTGTGAGCTGTGGAAATCAAAGGAAAAATAGAAGATTGTGACAAAAGCAGGGGAGCTTGCAACTCAGTCTGTCCCAGGGGCTGCCGAAACTAGTTCTGAGCTAATTTATTTACAGTTAAGTGAATAGAAAAAGTTAGAGAATACTTAGAAGGTCATGGGCAACCTGACTTTCTTCATTTTTGAGTGTTTGACTTAAAAAATTTTTGATTGTTATTTTAGACACATAAGTAAATGCTCACACTTCTACTAAAGTATAGATTCCATATAATTTTCATTTCTGTCACTTTTTCATTTTACAAGGATGTTAATTATGGCAATTTTGGTATTATCTATCCTAGTACTAGTTATTTACTAAAGAAACCAATTATTTTTATTTGGAATTTGCTTTGGTTTTAAGCAGCATTCAAAGCACCGATGTAGCTCCTAACTGACTGGCGCTATAATTTTGGGACATAAGCCCATAAAACTTCACGCATTGGCAAGCCTCTGATCTGCTTTCATTCCAAAATTCTCCTCCTTGAGATGAAAACAAAGCAGAAATATTTGCAATTATAATGTCGTAAACTTCTATTTGCTTGTTACATGTTTTCAGCTCTCAGCCTGGAACTGAGGATGATGGATTGAAACCTGCCAGCTTGCTAATGAGGCAGCTTCGCCTCGGGGAGGGGGGAAATCTGGGCAAACAGGTACGACGGCAAAAGGAGACAGCTGCAATCAAGGCATCTTCTCTGAGGACCTGGTAGTCCTGGGGGTGGAAGTACCCAGCTGTGAGCACTTCTCAGCTCTGTGTAGTCAGTACAGGGCAGCTGTGGGGTCTGGTGAGTTACCTCTGTATCTCCCAGAGCACCGGTCACAGGTATCATGAACAGATCCTGCACAGCTGTTAAAATGTGCCTTGGTACTGGGGCCTTGCATCTATCTGCAAATTTTCTCAGACCGGGAAGAGTTTTGTGCATACACATGGAACAAAACAAAATAAACCCAAAATTTAGCAAGGAAGAAAGTAAGACAACATGAGAAAAACAGGCAAAAAGGGAAAGACAGTGGCAAATGTCACTGCTTAACAAAGCTCAGTTTTGATGAAGGTCAATGAAGCTGGTTGGCAATTAGCCTTTGGCTGTGTGAAGAAAGCACTTTTGGCTAGTTCTTGCATTATTCTGCAGAGGTTAGTGTTATATGCACTCCCAAAGTCCTCCTATGCCACCCAGCTTGCAAGCATAAAGCCAGGAAAAAATTTTACTTTTTGCCAGTTGGCTATATAATTTTCAGTGGCCAAAAGCCAACTAGTTGCTAATTGTTATTGCAGTGAAACTGAAAACAAAGCTCTCGGTATGAATACTTGGACTGTTTGTTATATTCCGCCTTGAAATTCTTCAGGGAGTGCCGTGAACTGCAGCTCACACCCACAGCTCCCAGAAAGGATGAACTGGGTGCCTGTGTCTGCACACAGCACCTGGTCTGCAGCCTTGGTGAATATTTTCCAAAGGCTGTCTACAGTTGAGATTAGCTGTCTGCAAAGAAATTCAGTTATTTAGGTACTGCATGCTTAGGGAGTTTTCCAAAAATCAACTGTTTGTAGGTCCATGGGGGCCCCAGCAAATGTGTGTGAGGGGAGAGAGCTGCTGAAAGGTGGAATTATTTTCAATAGTACGGGAGATAACTCACATCTATTTGTTATTATTTGTGGAAGAAGCTCCTGAGGCAAGGAACAGGTCTTTGTGTAGCAGTCAGCACAGCGGAGTGTTAATCCACGACAGGGAAAGCAGGGCACTTCCACCATTCAAGTAAATAATAATGGTTATTTCCAAAGCTGACTGAGCAGGCACAACTGCTTCACCTGTGCTCATCCTGTGAGTCACGACCACCTGAAGTGGAAAATTTTGCACGAGGAAAATGTGTCTAGGATCATTCTTATCCCTCCTTCACACTACCCACTCCACAGGACAGCAACACTGAAAAAAAATTGCTTCTTAATCAATTTAGACGTCTGGATAGGAACCTCCATGACTGCTTGGTTTCCACTTAGTTACAGAGCTGAAGGCAGATCTGTGAACCAAAGTTTTGTTGCTATTAGTTATGTTCTTCCAAACAGGAATTAATTGTGTCCCCATCAGCAGCTTTCGCTGTGCCCACAAAACCTCTAGCAAGGGTACGAAAGGTAAGGCATCAAAGGGGACACATAATTCCAGCTACACTTTTAGCCCCCATAGAGGCACCAAGCAAATATACATATTTCTCAGACTTCTACCTGCTAATGGTCTTCCCCTGGGGGATGTCACTAGTTGCAATGGAAAGAGGGAAAAAAAAAGATAAGGGATCTTGTGTACTAGAGCTGAGGGACAGTATGTGTGACGTGAGCAATAAATAGTGGAAATTGTGAACTTTGAAACAAAGAGACAAAGAGAATCTTGTATATTTGCCAGCAAAGGAAAGCTGTGGTGAAAACCAACTGTGGATACTTACTCACAATGAACCAGGCCTATCTAAAGTCCCTCAGAAGAATCTATACATGTGATTCTATGACCAGTGTAACTATTTATTTGCTTTATGCTAATGCTTAATATTGTTCGTGCAAACATCAGGAGTGTTCCACAATTACATAAAACCTTTCTTTAAAAAATTGTACTTCAGAATATCTATCAATTGGATGGGCAAATATTTTATCATTAGCACGTAGTATTATGAGTTCAACCTTGTGCATACGTAGCCAGCACACGGAATCAGAAACTGGATCCAGCTGTGCTGTCGGTTTGCAAACACAGAGACGTTGTCCTTCCTCCAATGCAAATTTAAAACCTCGATCAGCAAATATTTAGGCAAGAATTTCTGCAAGCAATAGTCTAGTTGGATGTAGGAGGATGGCTCATGTTTGCTAAATAGTCTGCACACATTTGCAAGATCAAAGCCTTACTTAGGGCAATTCACAAGTTGTGAAAAACACTGAGAGATAAAGAGAAAGAAAGGATGAGCACAATAGTGAAAGAAACATGACATGGCACGTTAACATAATAAACTATTTTGAATGCAAAGGTGTCATCTAAAAACTATTAATGATGTTATTAATCTCCATAGTAGATGTGTCTACCACCGTTTGTCACTCATTATTCAAAATAATAACACGAAGAGGAATATATTAGAAATGAAAAAGAATTATCCCTGTGCAGAAGCAAAAGAGGGAAATGTCTTTCCTTCTCCAGAAATTGCTAAAGGGACAACCTCTGTCATTGCTGTTACTGTTGTTATGGAGAACTGAGAAACGCTGGAGACGCTGACCGAGTTCAAATCAGGAAGGTGGTCAGTGCTGCTGTCCCCAGCTCTCCACCCTCATCTTCAAGGGCTCACAGAGCCACGTTTCCTCGGGGAAACCCTGGGAGGTGTTCTTCCTCGGGGAGAAATAGATATTTCCCAAGCTCAACAGCTGCTTTATGCAGAACCCTTGGTGCAAATATATCTTAAATTGTGGTTTGTCTCCAAGCTATTGTTAGCTTAATTTGGTCCTCCAGCTACTCCCTCTTCATTCCCTGTGGTAACTTAGGTTATACTCTCAGCCTCAAGTACTCATCTATTCACAGGTAAAGAAAAAATAGATTAATCTGTGATTTAAAGACAAATATGTTTAGAGGTTTTAGCTGGTCCTTGGATTTCTGTAATGTCAAGAAACGCATTTTTAGGTTTATCTTGGTGAATAATAGGACCGTGAGTTAACCACTTAGTTTAGAGAAGCTGCAAATCTGCTGTAATATTTCTCCAGTTCTTATGAACTTAGAAAAAATACCCAATACCATCAGCTTTAGAAACAGTGCTCAAGTAATTTGACAAAATTACCCCTCCTGAATCAGATGTCTAAACACCTATACACAGGAGCAGAGACTGCAGAGAAATTTCATCATGGCCACAGAAATGTGTCTGCTGCAGATCTTGTTGGAAACATCCCCTCATATAGGAATTTTTAAGTTTTTCTTTACTTCTGCCAGTATTGCTGTAAACCAAAACTCTTAAGATAAATGGAAAACAAACACCAGGAGGCAACAGAACAAGCTCAGTCAAGGTGGCATCACAAATTCAAAAAATTGCAACTTCTCTGGAAGATTCCTTCAGCTGTGGATCCGATATATTCCTCGACGAAAAATGCCTAACACTTGTGTAATATTTTTTTCTGAATGGTTTTACAAAGGGTGCTATATATTATATATGCTATATATATTTCTGTTTCCATTTGTATCTTACATACATGATCATTCAAATAAAAATCACAGTGAAGTGGGGTACTTGAAAGCATTTCTACAGCAGAATTTTAATTGCCTAGAAATAAATGCATTCAGGTCAGCAAATAATGAAGCAGCTTGAACAGTTTAACAGTTACTGAATTCTGCTAGTAGCTCCAATTGCTAATGCAAGCCTAAAATCATCCACTGTTATGATTTTTCACAGGGAATGTGCCAGTAATAATACATGTTTTTGTTATACAGTTTCAGGGCACACCCCAAAACAGACTTCAGCAAGGGAAAAGGCAAAGGAGGGCTCCCAGGGTGGGAGAAAAAAGTCAGCTCCAGAGAAACCGCTCAGAACTGTGTTTTATCTAAGATAGAGCGTATTTATTTGCCTTTAGCCAGTGATGTCCTGTTCAGTGACTGTAAGGTAGCACAAGACTGACTTTGTAAGTTCAGAAAAGAATCTCAGCATTTAGGCAATCAGAAAACTGATGTGCCACCTTGCAGAGAGACGTTTGTGGCACGCAGGAGTGTGCCAATAATTCCTGCAGTGTCACAGGAGTGCTACAGCCAGGCTTCCTGGAAGGTCCTGTCCAGATTCCTGTCCAGATCTCGCAGAGGACACATTGCACCAGAGCCACCTCAGGGAAGTATTGGCAGAAGCATGGCCCCCTGTGCTCTGAGGGCCTGGGGATTTGACATGTAACCACCTTTTGTCATAAAAATGCGTTCTTCAGTTTCAGCTTTCCTTCCTTAAAAGGTGGCTCTGCTTTATGACTGAGAAAAAGCTTGAAAACGTGTGAGCAAGAGAGGTGCTCCTGAGACATGACTGCAGCCTCGAAATCTGTTGTTTCCTATTATATTCTAAAACTCAGCAGTTTGGGCATCCAAGTGACTGCTTTGCTGCAGGCAGACATCACATGGGGTTTCTTCTGTCCCCTTCTCCATGAGGACTTGCCTCTTGCTGTTCTACTTTCCCTACAGAGAGAAGTCAACTGGACAACAGTGTTTGTACTTTCTACTATGTTTTATGGAGATGGGCAGCTGTGTAACAGAGAGCCAGTTATTATGGCTTTGTCAGAGACCTTTCCCCTGGTGTAATTACAATTACCTTGCATAGCTAGGGTATAATTACTGTCTGGATAATGCCAAAGTGATTAATGATCATTCTTTCCTTGTGAAATAGCATTTTTACAATGCTTTTAGTATCTGAAAAGTAAAAATTAGATCTATATTTCATTGTTGTCTAATCTTGTGTGTGCTCTTCTTGGACTTCTAATCATAAAAGTATATAAACAGCAGTGTCTGGATTTTCAACCTTGGTAGCAGCCGCATCTCACTATTTCCAGACACAGCACACAACATTTTCAAATGTAGAATTTTAAAAATCTCTTGTTTGCTACAGAAAGGCTGCCTTGGGTCTTCAGCATTGCTGCTGATAATGACAAGTTGTTCCTGCAGAAAACTCTCATGACAATTTCTTATGAGACTCTGTTCCATACTAAAACTTCTTGGTGTATGGACTTTCCTGCAGTGGGTAAGGCAGAACATGTGGAAGGCAAAGCCAGAATGGAAATGCCAAGGGAGATTTGCCCCATACTGTGAGATGAGGAATAAAAAACCGAGCTATGACTCATGAGGGTACTGAAATCCAGTGGTCACTTACCTGCCTGGTCATGTCTTTCTGGTGTGACTCAAAGAACCAGATACGTAAAAGCTTTCAGCATCACTGTTCAATACTTTTTCAGAGATTTTGATCTTTCGGTTCCTTTTTATCTATCTTTCTTCCATGGGGCTGGAGTGGGGGAGATTAGGAAATTAGATTTTCTTTCTCTTTCCTTGGTGAGAATAGGTGTGAGAGGATTAAGAAGTTTTTTCACCTCCCCTTCATCTTTCATCCAGTTTGGCTAAAAGAATTGTTCCACTTGTAAACTCAAGTGATTAATAACACACCCACTAGTTCTCAGATCATCTGAGACATTCGTTAGAAAATCAAAGGTCTTTTCTAGCTGAGAAGAGAAGTCTTTGCATTAAGTACTAAAATAGAAGCACTCTGGCATTCTGCAACCCTCTATAACAGATCATTATGCAGAGACAGACCAGGTTCCAAATATTCTACAGGGTAAGGCTAACAATGTTTTACTGAAGAGAAGACCAAACACAAAGTTCCCGAAACATCTAAGTAGGTGCTGAAATAAAACATTTCACATATTCTGAAGTTATTTCAACTTTTGTGACTTATTTTTGTGTGTAATGTGAAAGAAGTGCCAGATAGTTTCTCTTTTTTTTTCCCAGATCAATCAGATTTCATTTTTCTTCTTCCTAAGAGTCCAAGTCACCGTTATTCCACGTATTTCCCATTCAGCTAAAGATGTTTAGATTTCTTCTTTTTGCTTTGAATTATGCTGCTTTGATTTTAGGTATCAACACCTCTAAGTTTGCCTTGGACCGTCTTGAATTTAAACGTGTGCTGTAGGAAGGTGTTAGGCAGCACAGTCAAAGAAAAAATGTAGACAGTATGCTCTAGGGTACAGCACATGACTGAACACCCCTGAGCTACAGCAGCTCCCATGATGAACTTCAATTTTTAAACTTCTTTTTACTGCATCACACTGAATTGTGATTCCATATCCACAGACTTTGTTCTGACCTCACAGAGTGACTGAAAGTAGGACTAGATGACATGATTGTAGTGGTGTTGCACATAATGTGCCGAGCGCTGTGTCCGCTAACAGGATGTATCCAGCCAGCACAGTTTTTGCTTGCTGACACATTACCCTGTTCAGTGGGACTCTAACTCTGGGACAAATTTCTTATATACTGTGTAAACAAATATACCTAAACAGAAGCAACCCCACAAGATAATAGACACACTAATATAAATAATCCATATGACCACACAAGGTGGTGTAATTTAATACACAATTTTTCACATAAAGCTATATTTTAGCTATGGAAATATGAGGGGAAATTTGCACGGTTTCCTATCAGCACCTGGCTTAATATAGGCATGGTCTCAGATTGATTTCCCCTCTGCTTGCTCTCCTGTTCATTAGCTACAACATAGGGAAAGTGCTTTAAAACCTTTGAATATGGATTTCTGCCTCCATAGCTGCTTGATTCCAAATGAAATGTCTGATCTCTAAGGCTTCTGAGGTTTCAGGCTTGTGAAGTATCTCACTTTAGCAGCTGCACCCATAAAATTGAATATACAAGCAAATTAGTAGAGACCTGAATCTTTCCCTGCTTCCTCATGAAAATTCTGGAGCAAAACCAGTCAGATTGATGTATTGCCATCTTCCCAGCTGTTTCTTACCACCACTGTAACTGTCAAAGGAATCAAGCATCAAGGTACCCGTGGGCATTGTAGGGCAAATCCAGTGGGAGAAACTAGTTCCGTGGTTGTTAGACTTTGTGCTGGAGTGGATTTGTAAGTGGATTTGTTCTTCTTCTGAAGAAGAACAAATAACTTGTTCTGATAACTCCTTTTGATGTCCTATTGCAGAACTTTGTGCTGAGCAATGCTTCAGATGCCCAGAGGTTCCCATAGCTCTTCAAAAGGCTACTGCAGGAAAAACCAGCAGCTGGCACAGGCTTCTGCTTCCTGACGTGGTCATATAAGTGAGCAGTGGCTGAAATGAGCCTTTTTTTTCCTCCTGGTTTGCAATTAGGAAACTAACTCACCACGGACAGAGAGGTGAGAGTTCACAGTGGCAATTAATACAAGCACCCCAAAATCATCACCCTTGCATGGTAACCTAATGAGAGGGAGGGCAAGCAAAGTGCCTTAGCCTATGCTTAACTAGAAACTGTTAAGGAACCTTTGAAAATTACCCCTTTGAATTCCATAGCAAGGACATAGCTAGAAAGTGTTAGCAGAGAACAGCTGCCCATGGCCCCAGATCTGACACTTAATAGCTTTTTTGCTAGGTACCAGCTCCGTTCTGCCAGCTTCCCTCTCATTTTCTTCCAGGTTTTGACAAAAGGTCTTTCCTTCTAGCTCAAGCTACAATTTTCCCAGCAAGTCAGTCCTGGTGAGAAGGTGTCTGACTTCAATATTTCTTAACAGAAACAGCACTTCTAGATTTACAAGGCCCAAGAGAAAAGCTGCATTTAACCAGAGCAGTCTCTCTTATAGACAGAGTCTATAATCAGAACTGTGAATTCTCACATGCTGAGCATGGGACTAACCCTGCTGGCTTCTCCCCGAGGTCCCGTGGTTGGGGATCTGTCCACACAGTGCACTGTATCCACATTTCCCCTTGGAACAGAGTAGTCCAGAATCTGCTAATGAGCAGTAATTGATACAGGATCATGGATTTAGAAGGCTGGGGCCAGCAGGGCTGCCAGGGGTCCCATGTTCAAAGGCGCCATTGGAGACACGTTCCTCAGCTCCAGCCATGCACTATATCCTTTCCTGAGCACCTGCATGAATAAAATATCTTTCCATGGTGCTATTCATAGGTCCATCCTAACACATAATCTAGTGCCCAGACAGATACTGCCCCTCAACATTTGACTGGAAATAGAGCATTAACCTGTCTGACTCATATAAACATCCAAAACCATGGCAGGGGCTACCTATACCTGCTTGAATCACAGAAACTCTTCTGATGTGAAAATCATTTACACCCAAGAGCAGTGTGGTTAATGACTGTTTGAGGCTGTTTGAGCACGAAAGTCTGAGTTCACTATTTCTGGAACCAAAATACTGTCTGGGACCAAAATATTGTCACTCACACAGCAACCACCTCCATTAACAAGGCAAGACAGGGTTTTGCTTTCCATCTCCATCTCTTGCATCATGACTTCTCTTTATCTCAGTCCATTTTGAATAAAGGCTTCAAAACTTCTACAGTACATAAGCATGGGTACTTTTTCTCCATTAAAATTAGGAAGATCTCTAGTTTTAATGAGGTATATGTTGTGGCAGCAACTTGAAACTAATGAATTACAGAACAGAGGTTGGCAGCAGAAACCTACCATAAGTTAGTGTGCCCAATTATACTAACAGGCTGAGTAGCAGCAAGTGAATTATTCCAAGAGAATATAAACCAGCATAATTGTTTTCCTGCAATTTTTATATCAAATATCACTTGTTTTTTAAAAACACATTTCTTCTTTCCTTTACCATAGTCTCCTGTTGAGGAGAAGTTTAATCTGTGCCTGATCAGTTTGTTGTACCCGTTGGAAAAGAGAGAACACACTGCTTGTATGTGGATTAAGCTGCCTGTTTCCCCACAAATTTTCTCCTCCGAGCTACCTTTAGGAAAGAAACCTGCCCAAGGGCTTTCTCAGGGGCACAGTCAGCAGCATTAACTTTCAGTGTGGGTAGGTTGCTACAAACCTGAGCTGATACAGCTCGGACTAGCTGTCGTCTTTTTGCTCATCTACATTCTAAAACCCATAGCAAAAACACAGCACACCACAGGAGATGAAAGGGCTTCCTGACAGCACAGCTCCAGAGCTTCCTCACACAGGTGAGATGCAGTGACACCACCCTGAGCCTGTGACAAGGGTTTTGCTGCACAGTTCCTTCAGTGAGTGAATGCAGGTTCTTTTTTTTTATGGTTGGTGGAGTTCTTTCCCTGCTGTTATTCCGTATTACATAGCTTCAAAAAAAATTTAAATTCATCACCGAGACCTGGCATCACTGAGTCTCTTTGCTCCTGTTTTGGGCAAGGCTAAGGATTCACTATGTATAAAACACGGCTTACAGCAGTTTTTACAGTAAGGATTTGAACCAGAGCAGCTTTATGATGATGATTTCTAATGATAGAGGTCCCCAGCAGAGACAGTTAAGGAAAAAAATTAATTCATCAACACTGATTTTTAGTTGGATAATATTTGGGGTGAAATTTTAAATAAAAGTCAACAAGGAATATGAGGGTAAAAGGAGTCTTTCAGTCTTTCAACTTGCCCTCTTCCAGGGGCACAGGTTAAAAAGATATGACTGTTCTAGTAGAACGGCTTTACACATTTCTCACTCCAGAAGCTTGTAAAAGTAGTAGTCTGGGGTGTATTTTATTTTACTTCATTTTATTTTATTTTATTTCATTTCATTTCATTTTATTTATTGCCTTATTTTCACAGACTTTGCTGAGCACAGAGCCTTCAAGTATTCCAGCAGTGAGTGGTCACTGAAAGAGGCCAATGGCTGTGGCCCTTTAGGAGTCCCAGTGATGCACTTTGGCATTCCCAAACAGCCCCAAGCCCGGGCATCTGGCCACGCACCATCTGAGAAGCAAGGCCTGACACGAGCAACACCTTCAGCACCGGGAACACATGGACCGTGCCCAGCCCCACCTTGGGACCATGCAGTGCCACGACCTGAGAAGAACTCTGCAGCACCCTGGATTTCAGGCAGCATTTTCCCCCAGATGTAGCAGGGCATTTCCCTGCCACCACCCCTGTGTGCAGCCCCCTGCCCCCGTGTGGTGTGAATTCACTCCAGTAAAGAATGTGCAATCGAGATCTACGGTTCAGACCCAGGAGCAGAATGCTGTCTTTAATTTATAAAGAGTATACACTAAGTGAACCCTCAATCTGATTTTATTGTTTGTGCATATACTACTTTCCTAGTATCGACACAGACTTATGCATATAATTTCATTTGTTTTGGTTGGGTTTTTCAAATTTTAAAAATTCTTTTCAGCTTCTACTGCACAACACCCTTCCTGTCTCTTTCTCTTAGCGAATTCAAATGTGTGCATGCGGTTGTGCAGATAAATGTGCACACACAGAGCCTCCATTCAATCCTGTGCTGCATTGAGGTTCCCAAGCTGTGCATTTCCTATTGCCCAGCTCCAGCATCTCAGGAGCTGGAGCTCTGTTTATGTGTAAGTCGTTTCTAAATAACATTTCCTCCATCATATGAGAATTATTGCTGATTATGTTCCCTGTGGCATTAGGAATGCCAGGTGAGAAGGGATGATGACAGCAGTTATTACGTCTGCCTCCACCACCCAACTACTTTAAGAAACTCATGATATCCCATCTTTAGGCTCTACTGGTTTCCAGAGAACTTAAAAAATTGTAATGAGCCAAATAATTTTTAGGAGGCAAAACCACTTCATACTAGCATCAAATTCAAGCAATATGCCTTTTAAAGTTCCTTATTAGTAAGGCAAAAATATTTTTGATTTTCACCGCATTTTTCCATGTTGTACCATGTCCAGATTCTAGAAGATCTACCTGACAGATGTTTGAACACTGTGGTTAGACAAGCCAAGAAGGTTGCTAAGAAATATAGGAATTTTGTACGCAATATTATAAATCATAGTGAAAAAATGTTATTATGGCTGGCAAACAAACTAGAAACAGAAACAAAATAGTCTATGCTTTATAAAATATGTTAAATTGTGGGTTATGACATTTCCTCTTTTCATCCAATGAATTGGCCAAGAATTAAAGTCTGGATACTTTTATTACTGCTGTTTTGGTACAGGACATTTGTTAAACATGATCCCATTGTGACTGAAGGGCGTCCTGAAACAAGTCTAGTGATTGGGAGGTTGATCAATGCCATCTGCTTCCAGGGCTGGAGAACTCCTCTCTGGTCTGAGAATGCAACACAGGCACAAGAAATGCAGTCCAGCCCCAGGACTGAGTGGTCACTGGTGTAAGGACAAGTTGTGAAAGAGTCTTCGAGGGACAGAGTTTCAAAGGTGGAACTTGGCATGCAGGAACAGGGAGAAAGCTCCAAGGGTAGGAATGAGTAAGAAAAAAATTTAAAATGCCAGTTGTGGGAAACTGAGACGCGGGAATCAGTAACAAAATACAACCAGAACTGTATGGATGAGAGATCCCAAAGAGAGGCGGAGAGGCTTTACCACTTGTTTGTGCAAAAGTTGGAAAAAATGTCACATTCTATTTGTTGTGTATTTTGGATGGTTGAAAAACTCGTTGAAGTCTTCCAGCATTTCACAGGAAAAGATTCTGGGATTTTTCCTGGGGGTGTCAGAAGGGGGAGGGGTCCTCTTTCATTTAACATTTTTAGTATTCAAATTAGAAGACTTTCAGCATCCTGGGGTGAAACTCAAAAGCCTTTCCCTAGGAAGCCTGGGAGCATATCAAAAATCAATGGCATGGAGGATGGAAAAAGTTTCAAAAATGTGAGACTGGCAGGAAATACTGGCACATTTCTGTTTGATATTTACTTTCTTGGCATGCAGTGGCCCTTTTAGCGCCAATGGAAAATCCTTTAGTGCCAAGCCACTCTCAGATAAATCTGCACACAAATACACTTTGAATTGGCATGTAGCTTTTGAGATTAAGGTTTAACCCTTGCCAAAATATGCATTTTTGGATTCTAGCATCTCTCTTGAGTTAATTAGGTAACTTCATAATACTAAAATGCTACGCATGACTGATTTGAATTTGATGCCTCTGAGCTCAGCAAAACCAAATGAATGGGGAAGAGTGAGGACACCTGACATGGAAGAATAAACAACCAAGGCTCTGAATTTTGTAGAGACATCAAGGAAGTTGCAGCCTACAAACTACACAACCTAAACCTAATCTCTGGGGATGACTGAGTCCCACTACAAGAGCAGAGGTGTATCTTCACGTGAGTGGGGAATGTGGAGAGGTTGAGGAAACACGAGCAGACCTTACATCTAGTCCTGCTAAGGAATTTTAAAGCCCTTTAGCCATCCTTATTAAATCCATGCTTGCACTATAACGTACTCAAAATCACAGACTTTCAAGTTCAACCTTCAATTGAACAGTCTGTATAGTCCTGAAAGAAAAAAATGAAACCTGGTGTTATTCCAGAGTTCATGATTTTCAACTCAGCCCATTGACAGTCCTGTCCCCAGGCTGGTCAACGACTGGGTGGAGGTTTACTGCTGTCTGTTTTGCTAACAAAGCACTGATGTGGGAAAATCTCAGACCAGTAGTGCTCCCTGCAGCAGTTTGGGAGCAAGCACTGGCGCCTCAGGTTATACAGGGATTGAACATAGCTGCATTTCAACGTAATAAAGTCCATGTGGCATTATGGACAAAGGCAGGGCACGTACATCACTGTAAGCAGTGCCATGGTCACTGAATCAGGGCTGTGGTGAGGATCAGGAGCCAAAGCCAGGTAGCACAAAGAAAGATCTACAGAGCAAGAGAATTATGGATATCAATCAAAGCCTGGAGCTGGATCTTTTGCCCATTTCCCACTAATTTCTTCCTTCTCATTCGTCAGCATTATGCCGAATATTTCTCAGGAAGGAAAGATTCCTTGCAACCTCTTTTTCCTCACAACTTTGCAAAACAGCACTTCTGACAGAGTGCTTCTTTGCTGTCAGTGGTACAATGAGAACCCACTGGCACTTTTGGGAAGCTGGAGAATACCGCTTGATCAGCTGGAATTCTTCAAATTACACTCTTTTTTCCTGCAAGTACGTGAAGACTATAGAGCTAATTGCAAAGAAATGAAAGGTATGAGAACAGAGATCAACTCAAGTAATTCTGCTGGTATTGTTTTTGTATGGAGTTTAATTAGGCTGTTTTTAAAAGGCTAGGACGCATAAAATCAGTATGAATCTGAATTATCTGTATTCCATAATCCCATTATTATACCTCATCACAAAGCAATTACTTGAAATATAGCTTGCTCTAAACCAGTCCATTTTTGGCAGCAGTAGAACAAAAATCTTAAAGTTCAGCCACATCAGCTAAGACAAAGCCTGGTGCTGTTAAAAACTGCAGGTATGCAAAGTCTTCCAGTGTAATGTAATAGAGTAATAGTAACTTTTAACAAAATACAGTTGACAGTCTGTTCAATAAGGTGCAACATACCTTGTTTATGTCATTTATCTCCTCTACTGTTACTTCTTTGGCTTCAAACCAGTTAAGTCACAGAATCCTAATACAAAGTCTCTAGACCAGTATTTCTAGGCCTAACCAACTCATGAACAATGTCAGACTCTAGATTATTCTGACTGTCCAGCTGCGAAATGACTCGAAATCGTGGATTTATGAAAAGAGGAACATCAGCTGTCATCCTAGCTTTCCAGCATTTGGCGAACTTGCTTCTACCCTGTCAATAAAAGTAGGTTTTCTTAACAGAGCAGGAACTCAAAGGAATTGCTTGAAGCCTGTTTCTTAGATACACAGTTTATGGTATTCAGACAAATTCACCAAAAACGTGTCGGGGAAAAAAAGGTTGTTTCATATATTTTCAGATCAAAGGGCTCATTATTTAAAATACTGTCAGGTTGTCTTTCATCTTCAGAGCTGGCAAGCATAGGAAAACATATTGCAAATAAAAGCAGCCTTCCAAAATGTCAGACTGATTATGCATTCACAAGTCAGCTACTTGAGGCTCAGCGAGACAACAAATATCACTGGAGTCCACTATGTGTTTTAGCTGTTGTAGTTTGAGACAACAGCCTTTTCTACATATTTTGCCAGAACAGCCATGTCACAATATGTATAACCAGCAAAGAGTACTTCCTAACCCATACATTTAAGTTTAGGCTAATTTCTTTTGGTGGTTGATAGAATATGGTAGAGACTGGCATCAAGTTCCTAGCATTTTATCACACCACTTATTTCACAGGACATATGTTGACATGTTCTGTAATTTGATCCACTATTTTTTCCACACTATTTCCCCATACTATGACAGCGGCAGTAATATATGACAATCTGGCTCTAGGAACCTGGAAATACCATTGCAATAGACAGTTAGACACTTTTTGTGCATGCAGGATCTTCTTCAAAGTTGTGAGATGTTCCCCAGCGTGTACCTTTCCAACATTAATTAGGTGTTGAGAAATAAAAGGAATGTATGCCAACTTGTAACTGTTAACGGGCAATGATTTACTTCCACTGACTCTACCAGTTTTTCTCTCTCAGAAAAAATCTTCAGTGTATATTTTCATTAGTATGGTATCCTCATAAGAACAGGGAAATTGAGACTATTTAATGTCTCTTGAAGGAATGCTTTCAACTGCTGAGAATGGAGGGGAAAAGCCATGGAAGTAATTTGCTACTGAATTTCTTCATAATTACAGGGTTACGACACATGCAAAAACAATGAGTCTCCTTTTGAAATTTTACATGGGTGAAAGGTGAAGACCAAGCTGAACTGGGTCACTTGTTTACTCTGACAGTGATGACAAGCCTAAATATATATGGTAACCAAGAGAAGCCAAGAGCCATATTGACATAAATGAAAATTAACACACCCTAAAGTTCAGAAAAGCCTAAAATTATTCAGTCTTTCTTTTTCCAAAATAGTTTCTGCAGATTCTGGTAGCACCAGGAAAAACCGATAAAATGTCAATACAGCTTAATTTTTTCATGTCCATAAAGTCTGTGTCTGTAGTAGTGCCCATTATGACAGCATTTTGTCTGTCTTGGAAAGCTGGCAATAAGTTAATGTTTGATAATAAACAAAAAAATCAGCTGAATTGGTGTTCGATGGTATAGGAATAAGGTTTGTGAAGAAGCAATTGAACAGCGTGCAATTGACATTTCAGTCCACTAATGTTCTTTACCATACACAGGTAGGAAGTTCTTTATTTCAAGGATGGTGAGGCACTGGAACAGGTTGCCCGGAGAAGTTGTGAAAGCCCCGTCCCCAGAGGTGTTCAAGGCCAGGTTGGATGAGGTGCTGAGCAACCTGACTGAGTGGAAGGTGTCCCTGCTCATGGCAGGGAGGTTCGAACTAGATGATCTTGAAGGTCTCGAAGGTCCATCCGACTCAAACCATTCTATGACTCTATGAATTTCAGCTGAAATTAGAATCTCTTTGTCAAGAAGATGGTGAATGAATAATTATGAGCAGTTCAAAGTCCTGCACAGATCAGAAGCATCGCAGAAGGTGTTCACATGTGTCTCTTTACAAATGTAAAGACGCTGTTGATAGGATTTCCTCTTCTGAAGAAACAGAATTATAAATCTTTGTGAGCATAAAACACACCATTGTTTCATGATTTTTTCCCTAGGTTTTTAGAAACAAAGTATTAGACTCAACCTACATGATTCATGTAATTCATATCACTTAATTTCCTGTTTTAGCACTGTAGAGATGCATATCGTGAATCAGCAAACTCTCCTGCTGTCCTTGGGTAGGACAGGAGCCTTTTTGTGCTCAGATAGATTTAAATTGTAGGAGTCATCCTCTTGGGGATGAAGAAGCAGGTTTTACCAGGTTTTACATAGTAAAGAATTAGAGACTCCATATAACCAACAGAGAGGTCTCTGAAGGCCGCCATGGCACCTGAGTTAATCCTGTTGACTCTTCAGTGAAGGTCAGTAAAAGGTTATTATGGACACTAGAGAACAGGGAAATTCAATGAGCTCTTCAGAGTCACACTGAGAGCTTGTAGACAAACCTGGTCTTCAATCCAGACTTCTGGGAGCCAGATAACTTCTGTACAAGATCTTCCTTATTCATCACCATGAAGACCCAAATTTGATTAAAAACTAATCTAGGTAGACCTATAATTATAATTAGGAGTATTATTAGGAATGGATCTTGAGAACACCTTCCAGCTGATCAAATCAGACTGCGATCTCAACAGTGTTACTGAAAAAGAAAAGCATTGGAGGAAAGAACATCATTTGAGGCTGAAAAGGGTACCTCTTATGAACCAGTGAATTAACATTTTCTTCTAGATAAAATATAATGGCAGCACGCCCAGTTTGTCAGGGTGAACAAAACGATTTAATCAGTTTCTTTCACCTCTAATTTTAAAAACCACTTATCTACTTTAACAAGATGTTTTTTTTGACAAGGGCCAGCAATAATGATGACGGACGTACCCTTTTCACTTACAGGGGTTTTTTACTTACATATATAACATTTTTCATAGCATTAACAGTATTCAAAAATATGCTGAAAAGGTAATTGAAGCAAGTCTAGATCTGTCTGTCATATAAACATGTGGAGTGCAAATATACACAGGATGATTATCAGTAGCTTAAGTGTCCTTTGTCGTAATGGCATTTAAGACTTATTTCATATGTGTTCTGAGGTTATTTTAAAAAATCTGTTATGTCAGAAGACGAATCACTTCTTGGGAGTTGTTCAGCCATTTGACTAAGAATTACTCTTTACCCCCAAAAGTCCTGCACCTGTTCTAGCATAAAACTTAAAGTCAAGATATGGTAAATATCAGGAATAATATTGCAATGATTTGATTTAAAGCGTATTTGTTTACTCGTTAGGGTTCTCCACATTCCTAAAATGTAGTTCTTAAAAGCTATAACAAGAACTAATTTAAGTAGCAGCTCAAAAAGGCAAAGAATTCAACTCTTTTTCATCCTTACTGTGTTTGGTTTTCATTTTGTAAAATGAAGTATGAAATGAAGCCTGAAGCACAAAGATTAAGAAATACAACTATAACAAAAATGTCACCTTTCTCAGCACATGGTTTCCTGCTTCTTCTGATCCCAATATTAATTTCCCACAGCAGTGTATCTGTTTCTTTGCACAGACATATGGGCCAGAGGTTGATTTCTCAGCTATGGAAAAACCAGTAGTATAGAATCTAAGCACATTCTTTTTGCAACTTGCCTTACCTGCCTACACCCATACCATCACCCATCAGTCCTGCAATGGGGTGGTCAGACGGCATGCAAAGAAATCTCTTTTTCCAGAAAACTCAGCCTAGCAGTAATTGTGGGTTTGCGGGAATAACTCTGTCACAAGAATTGACCTAATCGGAGCCTAAAGCAAAGAGCAAACATTCCATTTGCCTACACAGCTCCCTCTCATCCAGCTGTCTTCTGTCATCCTTGCACAAGTCAGAAGCAATAATGTGTCCTCCCAAAAGCAACTGCTGTTTTCGTATTTTAAAAAAGAACCGGGAGGCTTTGGCTGTACTGATCCACAATGCTGAGTGTTGGTTCACAACACACTCAGGTAAAGACAGAAAATGGAATCAGGAGGAGATCCTGGAAGCGCTTTATCAAGAGCCTGAGAAGAAGGTTTGCTGAAATGGGAAAATCTCACAATGATATTGAAGTTACTGAATACAAAAGTTAAGACGGTTCCTAAGCTGGCAATGCCATGAGGCAATTTTGATGGTAATTTTTGTATCATGACATCAGTTATTTAGAACTAGATATGTGCCCTTCTCAAGATGAAAATCATATGATGAAAACAGAAGTTAAAATTCATTTTTCCATATTAGTCTGTTTGTGAATTTTGAGAATAGGCTTTCTACTAAGCCCTCCTTTTGTCTCACTGGATGTGAGCAACAAGATTAAAACTTCAAGGGCTCTGTCCTCAGCCAGTTTACGTTTGAGTACAAGAGCTGAGGCTTTGGACTAAACTATTCAAAAGCTCAATTGTGCTTTAAAAATTCAAACAATCTTAATATTTTAATATTCCCCCTCGGGTTATTGAGAAAAATCAGATTTAATACTCACCAACCATCTGATTTATATAAATATCTTATAAACTTTAATACTGGTGCCTTTGCGCACTTAAGAGCCACATGGGATATGAGAACAGGGAAAAGTTGCAGAGAGAGTCAGTGGGAAAAGATCTGGTTTCTTAGTTATAAAGCAATAAAAAGCATGCATTTAAAATTACATATTTTAATATTTCACATAACCTGTACTGGATGCTGTGGAGAATGAGGCCGTGGGTTCTGAGCTTTGCATGTGCTTGTTGACGGTAACAAGTCCAGGTGGGGGGCCCTCGCTGTGTGCTCAGGCACTGTGTGGTCAAGCATGCTTGCTTAGGACTGAGGCAAAATCGTCCTTCTGAACTTGAACTCCATGACCACTCCTGCTTTTTATGTTATTGATATCCCTCATCTGTGGGGTTTACCATCAAGAAAGGTTACTGGGCTGCTGCAAACACTGATGGTAGTGAAGTCATTTGCTGTATGGCACTGGAAAGACAGAATTCATTTGAATTCATCACCTGACTTGGACAACATTCCTCCCTGCATAGAGAGTTGATACGAAATGAATGTACTGCAGAAGTTCCAGTTAAGTCTTCAAATTAAGCTGCAGACTGGGGAACACAGGAGGAAAGCTGTGGGGATGGAAGCAAGAGGAATCAGAGCGGGGCAAGGTAAAAATGTGTTGGGCCGGGTTCAATGACAGCCATCCTGCATGAATCCTGGAGGGTGTGAACACTCCCTGTGCTCTCCTAGAGATGGAGAGGAGAGCTGGGAAGTGTCTGAAGGGATTTTGGCCCTGGCATAGCCCTGTAATGGCCTGAGTGTGCAGAGGGAGGACAACATGATCTGGCGCAAGGGAACTTTGGAAGGAACTCAAACCCATACCCTTATCTGATGTCATCTATTGCTGTACTACTTCACTGTATTGTGGAAGAATCTTTTTTTCCAGGATTGACTGTGTTATCTTATGCTGTGAGAACTGGGGGGTGAAAGCAGGGCTCTGTGCTGAAAGCTGCCATTGACCCAAGAGTGAAAAGGCAAAGAGCTGCAAGATGCCAACAGCCACAAGATGTGACAAGAGCCAAACCCCACAGCGGTTGTTCGACCCATGCAAACCCCTGGCTCTGCTCAGAACAACACTGCGCCCCGATGTCGCTTTGGAAACTAAATGTATTTAAAGCCAAAAGAAACTGACTCTTATCGCAGAGCAAGCATCTCCCCAGACAGCAGTGTAACAATGCAGCTACACTGGAGCCCTGGTGCAGGAATAACTGGAGAAGCTTTCCCGTGATGACAAGCCCCCTGCTTGACACTCCCTCTGGAGCTCTCATGGCTGCAGAGGCGAGGAGACCCAAGAGAGAGAGAGGCCCATGGAAAGGCAGGAGCAAAGGGCAGCCTCTGCACTGTATCCTCCTCTCCTTCCACTCATCTCGGACAATGTCACCATAGAGGGACCGTCACAGGATCACCAAAAATTAAGAGAAACTTAAAAAGTTATTTAGTTGACCCTCCTCTCCCCCTTTCAAACGCAGGATCAAATTTAAATCAACTCTTGATAGATGCTTGTTTCCCTGGAAACCAGTCCTTAAGGAATTTCTACTCATGGACGGTGCACATTTCCTTAGTAATTTGTTTCTGTCTTTTTTCAGTCTTTACCATTAGATTTTTTTTCCCCCAATATCCCACTAAACTAGAAAATTTAAGCTCATCATTTATTTTAGCAGACAGAGAAGCACTTTTTCCCTTCCTCACTAAGGAACATATGACATGTTTGAGGCCTCTAGGACATCTTCCAGAAGCCTCCTTGACTCAAGACTGGGAATGGCAGGCAGATGGCAAATTACTTACACAGAAATCTTATGTATTGGACTATTGCATCCAAGTCCGTTAATGTAACACAGACATAACAGGATAATCCATCAGGAAGAAGCCCTCTACTAGGAACAATGATTTTACTAGTGAAATTGAGGAAAGAGTAAAAATTAGAAGAATCCAATAATTTTATTGAACTCTGTGCTACAGAACTGACCTAAATCTGATTTATAGAACATCTCTTTTTGTTGTCAGTGAGACAGTGGTGTGTGATCCATAACTTCAGACTAACAGCTAAAGGGGCTGGGAGTGGCAATGCTTAGTTCTGATAAACTACTGCTCCATGACCCATTTTGTATTTGCCACTCTTGGTGGAGACAGACGTGAAAACGGAAGAGGTGATTTGCTCATTGGCCAAGCCTTTTGTCCCATAAGAGTGTTTTATAAATAGAAAATGTCCAGATGATTCTCAAAAGAGGCAAAATATTAATTTTCTATGGCTTCTTAAAGTCTCAGATGTGTCTATGTCTAATTGCACGCTGAGACCTGAATTCACCCCCTCTGACTGAATCATCAAACTGAGGTTTCCTATACGGGCAGTACAGAAATATAGGACCCTCCAGAGAGATGCAGGAAAATCATTCACTAATTGCCCATTGGCTTAATTGAGGAATTGGAGGCAATTTTATTCCCAACTTTGTCACTTCAGCCAACTCAAGGCTCTAATTATGTGGGCCTAAGAGAGGAATTTAAGGAATATGATCTACAGACACTGTTGAGGCCCCTAGTCTACGTACAGTGATCCCAAAAACATTTTCCTGCATACTTTGTTCTGATTCCTGGCCATAGCTTTTCTATCCTGACTGAAGCTGCAACTTACCAGTTGCTCTGATATCTCTACTACGTTGTATTTATGATACGATACCCCAATCCAAGCTTATTCTTCTACAGTAGCGTTGGCATTTTGAGCAACGTGAACAGAAAAACAATTCTGAAACAAAGGAAAATAGGAATCATTTTAAAGAAAATCTCCCTCTTTCTAGAAGGAATTGTAGAGAAGAAATGAAGACATACAACTGTGTAAGCAAAGAAACAACTTTTATAGAGATTGTCAACAGGTGTAATTGGGCCCGAGAATCCACCTTCAAAGCCCGAGACTAATTTACTACAAGCAGGAGACCTGTAAAGGAATATGGAATTTCCCACAGCAAGGTCACCTCAGAAGTTCTCCATGTTGACAGCAACCCAAAAACTTTGCCACCTGGCAATCACTTCAGTGGCCTGTGCAAAATAAGTAGATAGTCTCAGCTCAGTTTCCAGATGTAAGGTGGCCACAGTGTGGAAATCTCCATTAAAATTAACAGTAATTGGCAGCTATGCCAGCAAGGCCTCAGATCTCCCCTGAGAGCTGGGCAGGGATGGGAAGAGCACCTTCAGTGTACAGTCGCTGATGAACAGCTTGCACCCAGCTGGCTGTGCCTTGCTAGTCTTACACTAGAGTAACCACTGATGCCCACACAATTTATTTACAAATGCAAGATCTGAAGTATTATTCTTTACTTCCTTTTACAGCATTTATTTCTCAACACCCTGAGTACCTGCACAACATTTTTCCTGCAAATATCATTTTCGCAAAGAAATCCTCATTTTAAGTATTCTCACTACATAAGGGGGGAAAAAAGACCAAATTCAAATGGCTATCCTAAAGAAAACACAACACAGACTCACAAATCTGATGGGGAATTTGGTTAGCAAAAGCATTACTCAGATAATACAGGGCATGTTGTTTTTATAGCTGGGATGTGGCTGCTCAGGCAGCGGAGTCAGACCCTGCTTGGACAGCAGATGGTGTCCTACTGTAACACTAAGCTCCGGTGCTCAAAGAGGAACCTTAAACCAGCCTTTAAAATACTCTCCAATTTCCATTTAATTACTTTAATTGGCTTTATAGGCTATGTAATAAAAATGATGGATCTGTTTAAGCACTAGGCTGAATTTAAAAGTTCAGTGTGTCAAAATCAGTGATTTTGAAATATATGTCCCATTTCTATTAATTTTTTCCAATACTTATATGTACCTAAATTCAAAAAATGTGATCTTGCCACTCAGCTGCCTGAGCAGCCCTTTTCAAAGGTACCACAGGTAAATAACTATTAAGAATCCCTCTGAGTGTCAAGGGAGTCAAATGCCTCCACTTTTCTGTGCCTTTGAAAATGTTCTCCGTACAGTATAAGTTATCTGCATATAATAATGAATAGTCTAAACTTGCCGTTGTTCCATTAAGGGCAATGCAAAGACTTATGAGCCTTCACGGGAAAAGACTAGTTTTTTTCTTCTGTACTGTATAGCATCTCGTGCTGTGTAACAACTTGTTCAGTGGGCATCTGGTCCCTGTTGTAGCTCTCAGATACCAACAGTACAATTAAAACTCCACAGGAATGAAATTTATTCCTGATAAATGACATATTGTTGCTGTGTTACTAAATCTAAAAGAATAATTTCCTGCTTTCCGTCTGCAGCCAAAGATATTTTTCCTTGTATGTTTTTTTTTCCCTGATCTTTGGGATCTGCATAAGTTCCCAGCACTTTGTGACTAATAAGGTGAACTGGATGGTGAAGAGAAACCTGTTGCATTAAGAAGCTCCAAGTCTGCTGAAGCCCCTGGACTTCAGGAAGTAGGTAGGTAAAAGTAAGAGATCCTTACAAGCTTTCCACTTTGAGGAGCCCCTCAAAGTGCTGCACAGAACCTGACTCATGACTGAGCCTGGTCTGAAAACTCTTCTCCAGATTGTCCGAATCCCAGCTGTGGTCACTGTGGGGTCTGATGCATTGCGGCAGAGCGGTGTGACTCAGCTCAGAGATATCTGGAATCTGCAAGCCTAGATTGGATTTACTGTCACTGGGAGGGCAAAATTTGTTGGGAACAGTTTTGTCATTCATACTGGGAGGCGATGAAATCTTTGCCTTCTGGAGCAGATAATCATCATCTTGTACAGCCAAACCCAGGCCGGGACAGTGGAGTCATAAAAGGCGTTATGCGCACAATCATCACTGAATCACTTTTTTTTTTTTCCACACAGAGACTCTTGTAAAATTCTACTCTCTTTTTGATTCTTTCAGAAGAAAAGTATTATTCCAGCTCTAAGTTATGGGAGTAGTGTCACTAATTTTGATGAGATTCTTCACATGAGAAAGCACTCTGGACCTGATCCCTTAGAGGAATAGGTTAGGAGTACCTGTATGAATGAGACACCTGGTTTTCAGAAAATGCTTTTATTTTTTTCCTCATCCCAAATATGACAGAGGATGCAAGGGTCGATATTCTCCAAGAATATTTACATAACTTCTTCAAAAGCAATAAAATGATGAAACCCAAAATCTGCAAATTGTGGTGATTTGTAGTGCTTTGATTTATAGCCCTGTTGGGTTTGGAGTGAATGATTTCTACAGAGACCAGTCCCTCTAATCGGAATTTTACAAGAAACGGATGTGCTAAAAGAAACAGAAAGCTAACAGGGCTTCTGGTTACATTTTCAGCCTGATTTATAGAGCTGTAAAACCCTCTGTATCAGGGAGCTGACACCAATTTCTAGAAACCTGTGAACATTTGTTTCCATCTGATTTTCCTGCAGGGCTCCTAGGCCCACTTCGTTCACAAATGACCCCAGTGAAATCCATGTCAGGTGTTAGAGAGTGTGGGACACGGGTGACACAAGCAAGCTGGCAGCAAAGGAGAACCAGTTGTGTAGCTAGTCCTGGGAATGTCTGTTTTGGGGACAGAAGTGTACTTTTTAGGAACCAGGAAAGGAAATGGAGCTGAGGTGGGAGCAGGCATTACCAGGGTTGAAGTGGCTAAGGGAGGTCTGATCTGGCACAGCAAGGGATGCTGTAGAACTGAGCGGTCCCTGGTTGAGGACAGGCAGGTGCAGAAGGCAGATGGCCATGCCATTGTAGCAGCAGCTTGCAGCCTGATACATGCAAATGCCACCTGCATGTGGATGCATTCAGACAGCAGAAGAGCAAGGTTGTGAGAAGAGGAAGAACTGGAGAGAAAATGGGCAGCAAGCCAGGGACAGGAGGTGCATTCTATTCAAGGCTGCAGCCTTGGTTAGTGTCCACGACACAGCACAGGGGTGTGATAAGACTGGTCAGACAGGCAGAGAAGTGCCATGAGCAGGCAGGGGGTGGCAGGAGAAGTGCCACGGCTGCTCTCCTCTGGAAATCTCACCAGAGCTGGACTGCAGAAGGGAATGCGCACTTACAGACAGTGACCATGGCCATTTATGACAGCAAAATTCCCCAAGGAGAACCAAACCAGCACATCCACCCAGCCAAGTGCAATGCCCAAGATGAAGAAGAGACAGTGGTGAGGAGCAAGACAGGGCATGGGTCAGGACAAGGATCAGGAGAGGAGAGATGCGAGTGAACTCTCAGGTTAATGGTGGGTAGATTATCGAGAAATGTCCTCTGGACTTGGACTGTGATTCACAGTAAAACATCCATCTGCCTCTGTGAGGATGCTAAAATATTTGACCCACAGCAGGGAAAAGCTCCACAGCTTGGATATTTCCAGTTCTGCTCCTTCTGATAGCTAGAAGTGTGTAGAAATGTTTGGCTTGCAATTTCATGCCTGAAAGGAAGATGGTATAGAGGTTCAAACAAAATGATCTGAGGCCTCTTTTGAAAAGGCAAGCTGTTCCCTTCCAGAAAACAAATTCTGTGTCAGTCACAGGGGTTTTTACAGGTGCTTGAACTAGTATTCCATCCAAAGAGTGCTACAGAAGATTTTAGTGAAAAGGAAAATAAAAAATTGCTTTAAACCAGCACTTTTAAGCCTAGTGGATCTTCAGATCTAACGTCCTGATCATTCTTCGTTCTAAGGCCCTCTACACTCAAGGGCACTCAGCAGGGTGACCAGCTGGCAAAGGTTTGGGGATCAAAGTCTGAGGTATTTGTGTGTAGGCTAACAGGCCACCTAAAATAGTAGCTTCTGCTGACATAGCATTTCAGAAAATGTTCTTACCTTGTTATGCTGTTTAAAGAAACCCTATCAAGTTGCTTTACTGTATAAAATTATTAAGTACTAAATACACTATTTTATAAAATGCTTTAGTGGTATGTCTGAGTTATTTTGGTTTTAGAGTGTCAAATCAAAACCACAGATATTAATTAATAAAAAAAGAAGCATTTTATTGCACTAAGTCCAGCTCCAGTTTATTACCACTTTCCAAGGATTTACTTCCTTTATCTAAAAAAAAAAAAAAGTATAATTGTCTTAAATTCATTATAAAGATCAATCTTATATGGAGAAGCCCTGATCCAGCAAACACATATGCTTCTGAGTAATTTAACTGCATGAGTAACTTCATATAATTCAGTGGGTGAGAGAGAAGCTGTGATCCATGGAGCTCCCAGTGTGGGTACAGCTATTCGTGGGCACAACTGTTTGCAGGACTGGAGCCAAGTATAACACATATACAAATTCCCATCTAGAAGAAAAGGCAAATGAATACATAGTAAAAAGCAATTACATGCTATTGAATGTTCTAACAACTATATATTCTACAATAAGTGCATGGACACAATTACGGGTTCAAAGACGCTCAGGACCTACCCATAATTGATGGATAATAAACGGAGAGGTGGAATGAAATGGAGAAGTGAAAGGAACACAGTGTAACTCTCTTCATGTCTGAGTTTCTCTCTAATTTAGGTGTTTCATAGATGCAATAAGTATACACAGGAAATATGCAAATAAAAAAAGGGGGGTTGCACTCAACTACCCTCTTGGGACACTGAATGAAGGTGTTGTCTAAAGAGAACTTATTTTTGTCTCTTGATATGTTTTAGAGCACCTAAGGCAGGTGCTTTTCAGATGCTCGGTGTGATCTGTAAGTGAGAAGTAGGCATCTCTAAAGATTAAAAAAGCCTTCTGCCACCCTCGGGACCCTGACACAGAAATTACCCATGCATTTTCTATCAGGTAACCGCCAGCCAGAACATTAAAGCAGTGCCAGGTTTCTCCTGTTCCTTGTTCACCCTGAGGAACCCTTGGCTGTGCCCCGTGTGCCGCAGAGGCACATGGCTCCCTTGGGAGAAGGGGACAATGCTTCAGGCCCCAGAGGGGGAAGAGGACGCTGCCCTGGGAGGTGGGCGTGTTGGCTTTGAACTCTTCAGGGAGGGGAACCCTGCTCGCTCTCAGCTAGGGCTGCTGTGCTCTGTTCCAGCTGTAAATTTTTAAGAGAGTGATGCTGACTGACCTGCCCGATGTGGAATTCAGCACTTCCCAGCAACAGAGTGCAGGTTGAGTGCCTTCACACCCTCACTACGAGCTGAGCTTCCTTGGGAGAGAGTCATGTGGCTGCTGAGTTTCTGGCCGTTGGGAGGTGGTGTTATGCCTTCAGGAAGCTGTGTATTCCAACACAGGAGCACCAACTGCTTCCAGATAGCAGAAAGCATGCAAAATTGCTCTCCAAGATGTAGGCACCTGGAGTTTACCTGTGCTCCAGGACAAGCAGAATCCAAGTGGCCATCAGCTCTCCCACAAAGCCAAAACCCTGCAACTGGGAGAGACTGGATAATTTCCTTTTTGGCCTGTCCTCCTCATTAAAATGTGTGTGAATACCTTCAGTCCCCCTGGGGCTGGCTGGGGAAGCATTAAACACTCTGCAAGTTCTCCTCATGAATTGCCAGTAAAATAGATGGTTTGCAAATGTTTATGTTCCTGCACTTATTTTGCCCCTATGAAATAAATGCTGCTGCCAAACACAATACAATGCACCCAATGTCTTCTGCAGTGTTCTTGCTGCTGTTCACTGTAAAATACATCTTTAGGGGTGTGTTTCTACCTGTCCACCTCCCTGCCCCCAGCTGTACTTTGGCAATCCCTACACGGAAGAGGTTGTGTTTGCTCTATTTGAACACTAGACATTCACTTCTGTTCCACTGCACACTAACTGCCTATTTTTCCTTTGCATTGGTTTTTTCCATTCTTATTTCTCTGAGTTTGCTCTCCTCTCTGGCTGAGCTTGGCTGTCTTACGTCCTGCACATCTCCTTAAAGTACTTCTACTCTGGATGCTGCTGCAGTATGGTAGGAATACTATAAAAGGTGCAGTTATTTTGCCAGCCTTTCTTCCTGGTGCATGCTTGGGATGGACACAGCTGGTGACTGGGTCTTTTGTTCAGACATATAATATCTAAAGTATACAAATCCTTCCTTTCTGTTTACACAGGAGGAAAAGAACACAAACAAGCCTTAATGAGCCCTTCTTTTTCATTTGCAATTAGAATTTAAAATAAAAGATCCTCGTCATAGCAACACAGAGTTTTGTGATGGGGCAAGTGCCACTGTTTCCTTGGCGGCATTGTCACTTTACAGAGTTCAGTGTGCTATGACTTTCTAACCGCTTCTCCCCTGCCACACCCATTTTGCCAGTGCAACCATCAGCAAAGGTCGTAGCTCTAAATCTCATCAGGCAACTGATGCAGGCTTAAAAATGCCATGAAATGTTTTGTGACACATAGCCAAGGGGGATGGGGCTATGGGCAATGGAAGAAACGGGGAATAGGGATAATGAGGAACAGATAAGCTAGTACCACCTCTGAAAGCCTCAAAATGTGAAGCCACGTCTTCAGGCACAATACAACCACTTCACAGGTTAATCAGGTGCTCGTTACAGGCCTGAACGTGCACATACCTGAATAATCAGTGGTGCTGCTGCCACCGAGTTTATATGCAGGCTAAACACTCACACAGGATGCAGGAAGTTTCATCTGAAGGGAACAGCCAGTAAGAGTAAGGGTTAATCATACCTGAAACAGACAAAAGTTTTCTACTGGATCATCCAAAATAGTGCCCCTCCTGGGTTTTTCCCCCTTTACGCAAGAGTTGCTTTACTGTTTTTTGAATGTGAGCTAACTTTGCTTATCAGTACCCAAAAAGCAAGCCCCTGCAGGGTCCCCGTTGACAAGTGCTGCAAGGCAGTCATGTCCTTGCCTCTGCTCTGAATGCAGTAATTAGAGAGATGCAATTTTCCAGTAGTGCTTGACAGCCTACATCAAAGGCACAGAAACTGTTTCTGGACATTGAAAAGATAAAATTCTAATACTAACTGATGCCTCCTTCAGTTTTTATTGCAGTTCAATGTAAACAGATGCTGCTGGTTTTGAAAGCATATGTTCAGATCTGTCAAAGTATATGTATGGCAGCGGTGATATCTGCTGTGGCAAAGGCTGGTATTTGCCATCGTGTGCATATACTCGATTCAACATCTCTATGGCTTCAGCTGTATGTGTGTGCTTGCACGGCCACAGATGTCTCTCTTTGCACGTACATGCATACAAACACAAACACATGCATATGAATTAAATGGAAACTGTAACCCAATCTTCACCAGGGGTTTAAATTAATCGCAATACATACACATACTTACAAACATTGGGCTATATTTAACTTGCACAAAAGCAGTGTAGAACTATTATCTTCTGAGGAGCTCTGCAGTGTATGAGTCAGCCCCAAAGCCTCTTAGTTAGCCCGTGGAAAGACGCCACTGATTTTATTGGGCTTTGGATCAGTCTGAAACCAATGGTTAATTGTCTCGTATAAAATAACTTTCCCTTCCAGCAAACTTAAGATAAACTTAGATTCTAATTCCAACAACTCTATAATTCTTTCCAAACAAATTCCTTATGGAATGGAAATGCCCATTCTTGTTCTGGGCATTTTTCAGTGCTTTCGTGTTTCTTTGTTTTGAAAATTGATTCAGTCATGTTAAATATTATGCAAGCTTGAAAAAGATCACAGTCTCCAACTATGCAAAGAGAAATTCTCATGCATACATAGCTCAGAAATAAATGTCATTAGAAACTTCAAACTTGGCTAGTATTAAAGCCATCTTTGAGGAAGGGGAAAAAAAATCACATTTGGAGAAATTCGGCCTGGTGTTTTAGAGAGTAAGAATAATTCAGGATTACATGTCCATCTCAGCTTTCTCCTTTTATTATATGCCCTGTACAACTTTCTATTTGCTTTCCAGGTTTTTTGAGATAGCTTTATTTGAGCATGTACTTGAAATACGCAATTATTTAGAGGGAAAATTAGCATTCCTGCACGGGTCTTCTTGAATTAAAGGGAGAACTGTCTGAAGATCTACATTTGAACTCTGAGCTCCTAAGGCCGTAAAGTTCGTCCTAATTCAGATATCATAGTTGACAGAAATGTAGTTAAAGTTGTGTAATTTTTAAGAAAATACTCTTGAAGAATCTTTTGACTGCCAGTCCTCCTTTGAGTAATCCCTGAATTAAAAATCTGAGTTAGAAACTCATGACTAAGATTTCTGCATGTAGATTTTGTACACACAGTTAATACTTAAGCTGTCTTTAAAAAGAGTGTGGCTGTGCTAATCACTAAAAAAGTTCACATTTGGATTATTATTTATATTTATATCATTGATATCTGATATAATCACTGTTGTGGAGACGTGCTGCTTTCTGACGCTATAGGCGCTACACTGATGGGCATCTCACGGGGTACTCGAGTTTGGGTCCCCTGATAAGAGGCAATAGAGAACATTTCTGTTCAATAACATACAGTCCGCATACTCATGTGGGTCCCTACAGTCTTAATTCGAGGCAATTAATGTTTGAAGAGCTAAACTGTTTTGAAAACCACTGAATCCTGTTTCTCTCTGTGTCTATTCCAGTCCCACATCATATGTATTGTGTTTTGCAACCCAGTATTTTGTTTCATAAATAGAATTTAGCGTGTATTGTTTATGTAGCCTCCTACCAAAAGAGAAGATTGACAACGTCACAGAAAGAAAAATCTTTGGTCAGACTGACAACATCTACGACATCCCACTGTCTCTTCTTGTGGTATACCACAGACTCGGTTTTCACAGTAAGTCCAAAGCACATTATGAGGTTTAGAAAAGCATTTATGGCTTTTAGTGAGTACAGTGTGAGGAGCAGATGCTCCCCAGGACTAATGCACACAAGCTTGCCATAATGCGAGGGCAAGTCTCAGAGCCTCCACTCCCTTGCTGATGGAAATGGGAACAGGGCCACTAGCTTACATCTAAATGCAATGTAATGTTAGTCAATCACCCCCTGAGTTTTAAAGCATCCTTACTTCGGTATTTGTGTTAGCTGATATTTGCATAATAATGCCCAATGCACACAAAACATTGCATCAAAAGAAAGTTGCTCTTTCCCTCCAGCTTGTCTCATGGAAATAATTCTCTTTTCCTCCATTCCTGAGAGCTTCCCCACACCACTCGCAATCTTCCAACTAATATATTTTTGCCATCCTTTGCTACCAGATCTCTGTCCCTCATTCTGCCACTTCCTTTCTCTCAGACATGCAAATGGAGCCTGAATTATAGCAAAACCTCTAAATACCGCCTCACCTGTGTGCTCTTTCTATCCTTACATCGGGCAGCAACAGTGGTGGGCAGAAGGTTTTGAATGTGTTTGTCGTTACAAGGTACCTCCTTCTCCAATATACATCATGTGCACACCCCACCCTGCCTGTTGCTGCGTGCCCGATACAAAACCCAACAAAAGCGTTGCTGAATTAGGCTGAAATGAATATTTAGTTTGGGCTGCACCTTTTTGTGCCTGGGTGCCTGAACCTCAGGTCTGTCCGGTGCTAATCACTGTGATCCCACTGCCCCGGTGTCTGCCCCAGCTTCGATGAGAATGGACCAAAGACATAGAAACGATCTCAGATTTTAAGCATTGCTCCTACAAAACTCTCTCCCCAAGCTTTGTCTCACAGCTCACTAGCAAGGCCTGTAGTATTTTAGTGGGTAGCTTTGATGGCTGTATGACATACGCAAGAGATTTGTTTCTCTTCTACCAGGCTAAGCACGAAGAAACGCAGTGTTGTTCCCACAGCCGTGAGAACCGGTTGCGGGCCGAGGGGACTCCGTCGCACACCGGGCAGCAGCGCGCGGGTGAGCCGGCTCCAGGCACTCGGGTCCCGGGAGGAGTTTGGCTCCGTGCGCAGTGGGATCCTCAGCTGCGCCACTTCCCCAGATGAAAAGGAGAGCTTTGCATGGGGGGTTTATTGCACATTCCTGGTCGCACGAGGGAGACTGGGTCCAGGTAGCTGCCTCCTCGCTTTCCCTTTAATCACTGCAGGGTGGGAACCGGATCCAGCCTGGAGGGATAAAAGATCTCCGAGATGAAGAAGTACAATGGAGCAGAGTTAATGTCAATCGGTTTACTGCTGTAAGAAAATCACTACCACATCTCTCTGTGCAGCATGTTACAATTTACAACTCGTAGTTAAATGAGTCAGTGCTGTTGCTTCTGGTTCTGCCTCCAGCTTCTCCTGCCACGGAGCTGGACAGACAATGGGTCCGTGTTGCAGAAGGGGCCTCGGGCCAGCCCCAAGGAGCTGTGTTGCAATGCCCATTATCGCAATGCCTCATTTTTAGGCTCCCTGCTGTGGAACAGATTGCTCAGGACAGGGACAGACACCACTGTGCTTCACAGAAGGTGTGGAGAGAGTTAAAAGCTAATAAAAGAAAAATTCAGAGGTCCACATACTCCTTGGGTTAGAATATATATATATTCTACTATAGATAGGTATAGATATAGATGTAGATGTAGATGTAAATGTAGATATAGATATAGATAGATAGATGTACAGTGGGGGCCAGCACCATGGAAGGCAGGAAGAAGGTGTCTCTTTCTGCCACAGACTCTCTTACAGTTCAGTGCAGAAGTCACATCAGCCTGCTTTTTGTGAAGAATTGGAGAGTGAGTGAACTACCTCATTGCATCCAGGAGCTCATCGGGTACAGCATAATATATTCCAAGCAGTGGGAGACTTACTCACCAGTCACCACTCCGCTGGATTTAATTTGGACGGCCCCATGACTTCTCTGAGGAGTGTCCTGGTCTTAAGACTGCGCATGCAGCTGCTTTTTCTTGCTCTCTCTGGTCACCTCCGCGTCTAATATAAAATCAAATGTATCATTAGAAGAGATGAAGAGCAATTACCTGAGTCTCTAATAAGCTGGTGATTGGTGATTTTCACTTTGCATACAGAATACCTGAGTTCAGTTTACCCAAATCCAGGCAGTACCAAGGAGTTAGCGCCAAGCATCCCGCTCCCTCCTGAAGGTGTCCAGCCAGTTTGTTCAACAGACTTTTCGCTTCCCAGATTTTTAGGAAGAAGATCTGATGTGACTCAGGAGATTCACACAAAATGATGAGCCTGGATTTAAGCTTATGAGCACTACTGAGAAGCACTCACCCCCTCCCCTTCCCCTGGCCTTTACAATGGGTAAGTTAGGCAGCTTCCCTGTTTTGCCTCTGATTTCTTAAGGTTCTGTTCTCAGGCACAATCCTGAGCAGCGGGAGGCTGCTGCTGCGCCTAACTCACTTGCTGAATTTAGCCTGCCCTAACTTTGGAAAGAAAGCTTTTAAGCTCTGAATTCGCTTAACCACTACGGAAAACGTTCGATAAAGTATTCAAGGGGGCACCGATTCGTGTTTCAAGTGAAAGAGCGAATTCGGAAAGAAGCCCCAAAACCACGAGAAATTCAGAGCAGATGACAAATGTACGGTTTAACCAACGATTTGCACAGCAGGTTTGCCCGGTAGTCACCTTCTCTGTAGCTAAAACTGAAAGAGAGCCTCTCCTTGCTTTTTAAGCTCTCAGCCCTCGCTGTGTGCCACTTTGCCCCTCTGCCATAGCCGGAGCCGGGCGCGATCCCGCGGCGCTCCCAGCCGGGGCTCCCGAGCTTGCACAGAGCCGGTGCCGAGAAGATGCGCCCGGGGGCTGCCCCTGTGTACGGGTAACGGAGCCGTTCCCCTCCTTTGTGGGAATAAGAGAAGAAAAATGGCTTCTCTTTTATTTTGTGTGTGTTTCTGCGCGTGTTTGCTTCCTCTCCGCGCTCTGGCTACTGCGACCTGTATTTCCGACGCTCCGTGGAAAGTGTCGCACCAAAGGCGCTATCGCTTTCCCACGGCAGAGTCAGCCTCGGCTGTGAGTCCGTGGTGGTACGCGGATGGGCTCGGGGCCCCTCTGCTTTCTCTCGTCTGTCTGCCGAGGCTCTCTAGGAGTGCGTGTGGAGATATGCATGGAGGGGAGGGGGGGTACCGGCGTGACTGGGGAGGGGTGGCGGGGGGGAGGGGAGTTATTAGGAAACTTTGCTTTGGCTACTCTCTATCCTTGGGGCTGCGTGGCGCCAGCACCCTCAAGTTGAAAGGAAAACAGCCATTCTCACTTCCAACTGCCCACTGAGATCCTTAAGGCGACAAAGACACAAAAGTGAGTTTTATTTGCTGGTAAGCCAGAGGCAAGAAAAAAGAAAAGCCAATTCCCCCTTAAAAAGAGCCGACAAATCCTTTTTGCTCTTTTGTGTGAGCTTTTCCTATTCACATGGAGCGTTCATCCGTGTGATTCCCAACTTATTGTCATTACTTAGTTATTAATTGTTCTCATCTGGGTTTAATTGAGCAACCAAGGACTTTAGCCCAAGGGTCAGGGGGAAAACTTAAAGCAAAGACATGTTCAATAGGAATCCTGCGCTTCGAATATCCATCCCGAGTTAACATAATGTAAAAAAAAAAAAAAACAAAAGCAAAAACAAAAAACCAACAGAGACAAAGCGGAGAGATGAAAGGGTCCCGCTTTGCCCGGAGCCCCGCGCCGCAGCGCCCAAAGGTGCCGGCAAAGGGGAGAGGTGCTTGCGGGGAGCCAGCTCAAGGCAGTCCTCGCTGTTTAAAATCTCCCTCGGATTTTAAGGGCATCCTTAGAGGATAAACCCGGCCTCCTGCGCGATTAGATCGCCCCAAACCCGAGGTCTAATCGCATAGAGGCTAAGTTAGAGAGCGAGATAAGCTGGAGATATCCAGCCTTTTTCTGCCAGAGACACAACGTGGGAAAAAGTCGGCACAGAGCTTTCCCGCTCCGGCGCAGCGTTGGGCGCTGGGGTCAGGATCACAGACACTGTCATTTGCACAGAGAAAAGAAATGATCGGAAAAGAAAGCCAAAGGGGTTGGGGGAAAAAAGCACAGAAAAAAACCCCAAGAAAACAAAAACAAAAACAAAAAAAAAAAAACCCCAAACAACCACAAAAGCCCCAAATTCACCCCAGCTCAAAAATGACTGGGCGGCCAGAGCGGAGCGAGAGATGAGAAGAGGGATTAGAGCAGCGAGCTCTGGAGAAAGTGACTGTGTTCAGGTATGTTGTTTCGCTGAGTTATTGAAAGCATCATTGATATTTAGGAGATGATAAAAGTCCCGCCTCGCCCCCAGCTACAGTCTCGCTGGAGCCACAGTGCCTGCAGAAGATTGCCGAGCCTCATTACAGCAATTATTTTCCTTCTAACTTTGCTTCAACCTTAACGTTTTAAATTGCTGGAAATGAAAGCAGTGGGGTGGGGGTTGGGGGGAAAGACAGAAAGAAAAATAGAGTCCCAATTTCTCAGCGGCTATTCTTCGAGCACAAAGATAAAGCACGAAATTGGAAAAAAAAAAAGAAAAAAAAAGAAAAAAGAAAAAGAAAAAAGGGGGAACCCAACGCTCTCCCTTACCCGAGGGATTCGCCAAACCAAACCGGGCGGAGCGGCGCGCTGAGGGGGCTCAGGGCGCAGCCGGCGGGGAACGCGGCGAG
>VZTA01017055.1:197345-291116 GCA_013398855.1 Mohoua ochrocephala
GGCGGGGCCGCGCCTCGGGCACCGGGCTGGCCGGGAGCCTCTGCCCAGCGCGGCACGGCCCGGCCCCGAGAGGCCGCGAAAGTAGAGCCGTGCTCGAACGAATCGCTGCCGAAGGAAAATTATTAACTGTACAATTAGCCTGTCAGCGTTCCTTCCAGGGATTTTTACTGTTGGGGGGTAACCGAAGGGAAGAAAAATTAAAGATTAAAATTAAAAAAAATACCCTAAACCAGAATAAAGCAGTTCAAGGGAAAGAGAAGGCCGGCGACGTGAATGCAAACTAAACAAAGTTTAACCACCCCTCCTTCTTCTCCCCACGCGCAAAATGGAAACCTTATTACATGATTCACTGTGAATCACTAGATTGAATGCGATCATTATGAGTGAATGATAGTCGGAGCTCTGCTGGCCTTTTCTTTCCTAGAGGCAAAAGTATAAAATATGAAGGATATAAATGATCTTCTCTCTGCTCTCTCATAAAGGACATTCATTCAAAACCGCACTCTGTCTCTCTCCCAATTGCTTTGGTCCCCACGAATTCCACAACGATCAAGGTAGATTTTGACGAGTCCCAGTTTATTTGCCTTCATGTCCTTGTTTATTGGCGGAATGTCATGAAATGTAATTTGTCCCAAATTCTTCAAGATGAGAAAATAGTTTGTGGTTGAAGGAATCCATGCCAGTACTGCCAAGGCGGTCTCCGATGCTCAGAGCAAGTTCATTATCGTGCTATTTTACAGCATTTCCATATTTACTCCTCATTTCTCAGGAGTCTTTTACATATTGTTGCATAAGAAAAAGATTTCGACAGTCCTAGTTATGAGATTTCCTAGATTTTTTTACAGGCGGAGCCAGTTTACAAAAGCTGTATTGTTTGACTGAGGTCTGGGTTCCCATTTGGGGTAATTATTGTATTCCCAGTCTTCTTCTAATCATTTGCTCACAAGGACAGGTTTTTTTCCCTCGCCTTTTGAAGAAGATGAAATACCCCAAAGTTGCAAGACTATTGAAATAATCCTCCCACTTCTTTGCCTATTGTGTAAAAGCTATTTCTTACATCTCCCTAAATTGCTGGAAAATATGTGACACAAAGGACCATACAAAAACATACAGCACAGTAGAAACGCATGTCACCACATTTTGAAAAAACTCCGCAATCCTGATCTAAGCCTGATGCCACTAGAGGGGTGTGTGCAAATGGAGGGGGGACCAAACACAAAACAAACCCACTTTTCAGAAGGAAATTCTTTTCAGCTCTATAATAATCAGCTCCTGAGGAAAGAATGTCAGTAGAAGGGAAAATGAAGCGAAAGCAATGCCTGTGTGCATCAGGGTTGCCTGTGCAGAAGGATTTCTCCTCCAGCTGCTGCCTCCAGCTGCAGAGCTGGAGGAGGGCCGTGAGCCACGGCCCCACAGGCAGACAGCGGCTCAACCTGCAGCATGGCAGTGGAGCTTGGCAGGTCTCCTCTTTCCAGCACCCCTTTTTCACCTTCCTGCTGATGTCACACAGCCAAGACTGCTTCTCCCCCGTGCCTTTAATTTGCATCTGTAAAATCAGAGTCCCAAAAATATCCCTCTAAACTCACCAGGTTTGGGGAAAATGGTTCTTTCTTCCTCTGATAAGATGGTTTAAAAGAGATTGCCTTAAGCGAAAACCTGCCACTTAGGAAAACATGCATTCATGCAAATAATATAGAACGATTTTAATTTCCTTGTCTAAGGGAAACTACGGCTAAACAGCAGAGTAACTGGTGTCAGGTATCTTCCAGACTCTGTCAATTGAAAAACAAAACATCATCACACTCCTGCAAATATCAAAGTCATCCTCAAGTATTTGAAACTGTCCTGATGATATGTAACCCCCTGCTTAGGAACTCCAGTGCCTTATTATTTTGGTGATGTGATCTCACCACATCCTTTTGCTCAGTGGCAACCAATGGCTAGATACATCTAGAGCTACATCATTCTAATAAATCAATATATCCAAACAATTTCACTGCCAGAGGAGGAGGAAAAAAATCCCAACTATTTTGTAGGGAAACTGAATTTGTCTTTTAGAAAGCTTATGTTCCTCTTAGACTTTCCATCAACCACAAGCATAGTCATAATCTAAAATGTTCCTGGCTTGCCCGATGCTGGGATTATTAGCTTTTGGAACAGGAGAGATAACATTTCTAGACATTGGTCTGCCTTTTGCTGCCTCCATATTATTCTCAGTGTATGTGGTTTTGACATTATTTACGTAGCAAGTGTGAGCTCTCTCTTGGTGTTGGGTCACTTTGCTTTTCAATGGCTGAGGGTTTTTCTGTCTCTCAAAGCAGGACTTATTTCAGCCTCTCAAACAGCATCAGACTGCTTGCAATCCATGGCTTTAAGGTGCAACACCCTCCATGCACCCTCCCGCCCTTGCAGGGGCAAGCCCAGGCCGTGGGTGGCTGTGGGGTGCCCAGACCAGGCGCACAGGCTCTGCCCACCTACCCCTCTCCTGTCAGCAGCACGGACCACACTATGGAGCGGCATGTCCTGCCATTGGGGCCAAACTCTGCCAGTTTGGAATGGCACCAGATGCAGTCTGTGCCCTGCTATTAATGGTCCTATCACCCTTGGATGGATTTAGGTCTGTTTGATTTTTACTTCTGAAACAATCTTAAGACAATACAGAGACACAGGGAAGAGGCTCCGACAGCAGACAGAGCACGTTCAACACACGGAATTAGTTATCTCCCTGAGGTTTGCTGGTGCTATTTTGCAAGTCATTTCACCTCTTTTACACAGAAGTCTCCCATGAGAGTCCACCCTTTACTAGTCACTAAGTGCAGCTGGAAACCCTGGAAGTAGGTGACATACACACACACACACACACACACACACACACACACTCTTCACATCCTGACTCCCACACTGTGGTCACTGGGGCTTGGATGTGGGGGCAAATCACAACTCACTTGATGCAGCAGTAGCTATTTACAGAAAAAAATAATGTGCAGCAGCCTCACAGGTAAATTCAAGTCCTTCTCTCTAGCCAACACAAGTAGCTAAATGTTGGTGATGTATAAATCCAGGCACAGAAACAGAAATGCCACAGGAGTGCACACAGACCTGGCAAGGAAGAGAAGCAGTACATTGACTGATAGTGACAGGGAACACCTCTATTCCAGTGGAGAGTTTGAAAAATAAGGGTGGGAGGGAAGGAGGAGAAGAAAAAAAGGGAGAAAGGAGTACCACAAGCATCTTGGAAAGTCACCGGAAGCTTTGTTCTTAGGAATAAATCTGGCTTCTTGTGATCCCCTTTCAGCAGTGCTGGCTGAGAGCCAGCTGGGTCCCCTGGAGTCCCCCTGGCCTTTTTGTCTGGAGCCTGGGAATCTGTCTAGAGCACAAGGCTGGGGGGACCAGACTTGTATTTGCAGGAGGGATGGGCTTAGGCAGTGGCCACGTAGAGGAAAGGGGGTTTGCAGTCCTCAGACCTTTGGGAGACTTTCCCCAGGGCTGGCGGGTGGGCAGGAGAGCTTTTCCCTGCTTTGGGGGCACTCTCAAGGGAGGTGTGTGGACTAGGGAGCAGAAGGAAATGCAGGCTGGCTGTCTCCAGGCCTGAGATGCCAGAGCAAATGGGGTGGGATGGAGGGATGGAGGGGAGTGAGCAATGCTCTCTGGCCCTCACCCAGCTGGCCTGTGCAAGTTGTCCCAGGGTGTCTCACCCTCCCCGAGATATTGTTGCAAAGGCAAATGCCAAATAAAATGATAAATTACCAATAAACAGAACAAAAGCAAAAGCCTTGGACCCATGGAGCCTACATTTCCCTTGCCCCACTAGCCCTTCCTTTCTGCAGATCTCTTTTAGGGTGATGTAAACTGGACTCTCAAAGCTCCCTGTCAGATCCAAAGAGGCTGATTGGTATCTTTCCAATACTTATGGGTTTTCACGCATGATTGAGACCTTTCCAAAGATTTTATTCACTTATTCTTTCAGATTCAGTTGTCCTGGTACATTATTCTGCCTTTATTTTTGTATTTTCCCCCGTCCCCTTTATGACCTTTAGAAATGAAATTCAATTTATTTGGCTACTTCACAGAAAAAATCTAAAGCCTGCCTTAATTTGTAGTTTACTAGCCCTCTGATGTGAGACTACATAGAGAGCCCCTATCTGATCAAATGGCCGGTACCCTGACACAGTCCAATTATGTGAAAATATATCCTTGCTTATCATTTCAAATATCGTATAAGTGGAGAAACTGAAGTAGCTCCCTGTCTGTTTGATTTTCCTGTTCAGACACACTTGTTTAAACAGGCACCGTGAGACTTTTCTGTAATCTTGGAGGAGTTCAAAAAGTGTTTTCGACTTGAAAGCCTCGAGATGGGTGATGGTGGCCACCCCCAGCCAGCTCCCAGTCAGGCAAGGTGGGGAGTGGGCGAGAAAGGGATATCCCCTGCAGCTGAGCACTCTGCCCTCTGGCCATGAAATGCACCTGTGGCCAGGTATCTCCCTGCAACACCCTCCAGTTCTGCCCACCCATGCTGACCCTGCTGCTGAACTGGTACCCACCTTGCCCCACAGGAGTCCCCATCCCAGCCTCTCTCTGCATCCCTCTTCCCCACCCAGTAAAGGATTTTTTCAACTTTTTGATAATTTCATGGTAGTAGATTTCATTGAAGTCAAGGATAACACTCAGAGTACATAAAATAGATCTTGGGGATTTTAAGTATTCTTATGCTTCCCCTTTCTGAGAATCTGCAATAATTCTGTCTTTGGTAACTTGAAAAAAATTGATTATATGTTAAGGCATATAATAAGTCACTGCTTTTGAAAAATCATATTTTCTACTAATTTCCTTCTTTTTACCTTTTTTTACTCCTATTTTACCCTCAGTTGTAAAGATGCAATAAAATTTACTTTTTCTTGAAATAAAACCATGGTTAGTAGTTCTGTTTGATAGAGAAGATTTTGTCCTGTTACTTTGATCTAGTTTTGTTTATGTTTGTATTATGTTTGGGAAGAGCGACATAGAGTGCTGACTAAGTCTTCCATTGTGCTTCTCTGTGACTTTAAATCAAACTGTGCCTGAAAGGAGCCAATATATAAGCAGTTGAAGTGCTCAATCTTTTATTTAGCGGTGTTAACAGTTTGCAGGGTTGAGAAAAACAAATTTCTTACAGAGAGAGGAAGAAGCTTGTGAACATGTTGAAGAAGGCTGGAGGGTCAGAGATATTAATAGCCAAACCAGTCAGAGGCTTCTCCAGACACAAGGATGTTGGAACCAGGTGGGAGGCATTCCCTGGCTCAGCACCGTGAGGGCAGGGTGCTATTTAAAGAATAGCTTGCAATGACATTTTTCAGATGTCTTCATGGGAGTTGTTGAAAATACTCTACTCAATTACTGAAGCATAAAATACAAAATAAAACAAAAAACTCTCCTGCAGGGTGCAATCCTTAAACACAGAGTACTCTGAGTTCCTGGATCAGGGGGAGCCGAATAACTGAGAGCACTCCATACAGAGCCATGGGCACTCCATACAAAGCCAAGTGCTTACCCCAACCCAAAGTCAGGCTTTGTTTAAGGGAGGGTCGAGCTGGCAAAGCTCCAGGGCCCAAGGGCTGCTCTTAATTCACATATAAGAGACCATCTTGCAGACGATGCTATCTTGCAGAAGGCAGTGAAACCATGCAACTGTAGGCTCGATCACAGCATTCTGGTTGCATTTCTTGAAATGGAGAATTGTACTCTGGGAGTTGCAGTCTTCACATCTGTCATCACCCTGAGAAGTTTCTGGGTTCATTTATAATGTTTAAGGACTGATGGGAACATCAGATTCCTTAAGATCATCTCCTATATACATTACAGGCCATTTCATTTTATCCAGTTATAGTAGCATTGAGTTCAAAAAAGTGTGTACTTGGATAAAAGATACCTTCCAAAAAGGTAGCAGCTCTTAAACTGGAAATACTAAAATATGAAGAAGTCATCACTGAAATTCAGAGATTGTTTTAGCAGTTAATTATGTGAGCAGTAAGAAGCCTGTTTTAATTCCAGCGTAACTCTCTGTCCTCAGCTTTTGTGTGTTGTTCTATATGACTGTCACTGCTAAATTAAGTGATGCATGATCTTTCCTCCTGTAAGGAGATGAAACACTCTCTCATGCTTCCTTTTAGTAAAGAAGCACCTGGATGGAGCTGTTTCTCCATCTCTCTGCCCTTGTTCCCAGTCTCTAGATCCATCTGTGTAAGTCTTGTTGACACTCACCGCAGCATCACTGTGTCTTTCTCCAAGTGAAGACATGAGGCCTGGGTCTGCTGTTACAGAGTGCACTTCACCCCGATGGTGTACACGGATGCTGTTTGAGCCTGTCCCTGCTTCTGCTCCTTGTGTCTCAACACCAGTGAGCTTCAGGTCTATCACTGAGCAGTCATCCTACTACCCAAAGCAACAACCACCTCCCAGGAGCATCCATACAGATGGTGCTTACGAATCATTTTGATGTTCTCACCATTTACTCAAGAAGCTGAGCTTGCAGGGCTTCCTGCAGTCCTCCATAGGGTGTGAGAGGGGGAGAGGCATTGCCAGCTCTCCGCAGATGAACCTTCCCTCTGCCCTTGATACCAGCCTTGAAAGGAAAACCCTTAAGCAATTGTCATCCATATATGGATATGGAGTAACTTTTGCTCCTCACGCATGTCCTAAAAAAACTCATGGGATGCACCATAGCTTGCAGATCTATGAAAGAACTTTGTAGATCTCTGAGCTAATGCCAACAGCTAGCTATTACACTCTAATTCACACCCTGCACTGACTTATCCATCACTTTTCCTCCTTCTTTCAACATTTATGTGCAGTTTCTGTGCTTGGTGTACCTGCCAACTGGGTCAACAGTAATCATTAAACAGGTTGTAATATTCAGCATGCAATGCATGTATTATCCACTTCTGTGGAAACACATTTACTGCAGGCCTCATAACTTTTGCTTTAGTTCTCCCAGAATTTGAGAGCAGTGCCTTGTTTGAAGGCGTGTGTCCTGTAGCAGCAGAGGACCCCTTGTCATCACTCTGTCTCCATAGTCCTTTGCTGGGCATTTGGTCCCAACCAGGCACAAAGCCATCATGGTATGCTGCAAACACATGGGCTGCCATCCCCTGGATTCTGCTGAGTATGTGGGATGAAAACTGGGGTTTGGTGCATGATTTTTGGAACTGGTTGTCTTTGCTTATTGTCCTAACTTCTTTGAGTTAGCAATATGGGGTGGGAGGATCAGGAGGAAAAGGTGGGGACTCCCAGAGAGGGGAGGATGGCTCTACTCAGCAGTAGCACAGCCTGGTTTCCAATCTCACAGGGAACTCCTGTGAAATGTTGCTCCTCAATGTGGTCAGAAACCTCTGTTTAAGATGGACTGCCACAACAGCTAGGCAGCCTGGCAGCAGGGTGGGCAAAAGCCCAGGAATGGGCTAGTAGCAGCTGCAGAAGTGCAGCAGGAAAGGCATGGAGGCCATTGGCACAAGTTTGGCTTCACCGAGGTTTTAGTGGGCAGGTCCATTGTCCTTATTCACATCACGGAAGGAATATGCAGGATCAGGGAAAGACAGTGCCCTTCACTCTGGAGCATGTACTGGAAGGTAAACTCAGAGTTTACCACTTCATTCTGGAACAAAACCAGGCAGTTTCCTATTTTTTGTTTATTTTGTTTTATTTCATTTTCTATTATAACATCCCTGCCATTTCTAGACTGAAAGGGACAAATGGACCTTAATCTGGGGCTCAGTTCTGAGGTACAAAACTCCTTTTTCTAAATATTGAAGTCCATTGACTTGAAGCCCATTGACTCCTATAAGAGGTTTGTTTTGGTCCTGTCTGTGATAGCAAAACCTCCCTGAAATTAGCAAATGCCAGCCTGGAGCAAAAATCAGCTCAGCACAGAGGAAATCATTTTATCTGAGAGGTACTTGGTATGGGCTTCAGTAACAGTTAAAGGAAAAATATGGTAACACTTAAGAGTTCAACAACAAACAAGAGCAAGTCATTGACTTGTTGCAGTTAGTGTAACCCCCTTGAAGTCTACAAGACGAGTGCATGGGAGCTAAGAATCTGTCCCTCTATCCTATGGGCAGTCTTGGATCAGATAACACAGATGTGTTAGATTAAGGAGAGAACCTTATAAAATAAAGCACTGGCTGCACTAGGAAAGACTTTTTTTTTCTTTTTTAAAAATCTGTCCATTAAAACATAGCAACAAAAAAAGGCATAAGGCAGAGCAGAGAGGTAAATCAAAGTAGGTGATGCACTCCTCCAGATTTACACTTGTTAGACTTTCTTCTTTTTTTCTTTTTTTTTTTCCTTTTTTTCTTTTTTCTTTTTTTTTTTTGTCTCATGCACCCAACTGGTTTAAAGGTCTATTCTCTTTGTGGTACATGCATGCACATAACTACCATTGATGTGGAGTCTCCAGGTGATTTGATGTGCATTCCACATAAGGCATGGTGTCAAGTATATGATCCCCACACAAAAGAGCTGCCTGAGAACCACTCTTTGGAATATTTTTTTTTTTTTTAGATTCCTTTGCTCTACATCTAGAATTTAGCAGATCAGAGTGCCTAACCAAGCAGTGGAACTACCACTGCTACTCTTTTATCAGCTTTGATCTGTGTCAATTTATGGGGGGGGAGGGGGGTTGGATGGGAAAAAAAATTTCAAATATGGGTGCAGTCTTGCAAAATGTTGAATATTTTGTGGCAAAATAATAGGAAAGAAGTAAAGGCGCTTAAGATTTTTTAGCAAATCAAAAGAAGCAAGCAGGAGTGAAAGTGTGTATTTTTGGAACACGTGAATTGAAGAAATCATTCCACACATCACTGTATGGTGTCTATTAAGGGCTTTTAGGTCTGCAGTGTGACTTATTCCGACTGCCAAGCCTAGAGCAAGCCTGCTCTCCTCTCCACTGGATACTGCAAACCCAGCTCTACAGGCAATCACAGCTCATGTGAGATACAGACATTTAGCAAAACCAGCAGGTGAATATACCCGTGCCCAGCAGCTGATTTCCTGCAAGTGTCAGTCATAATACCACAAGTCAGGATGCACCAAGACATGCTTTAAGGGTTGACTAAAGCTATATATCAGACCTCGAGCTTTCTATTCTGGTTTGATAGATTGTCCTTCCATGGCAAATACAATTATTTTAAGGTAGGAGGAAGTAAAGTAAGTGGTGGCTTTTTCAGATAAAACCTAAGCCCAGTGTCTCATGCTGTCAACATTAGACTTCCCTATGTTTAAGAGACAAGCACCAACAATTTTTGTTGTACCAGATTTCTTCTTTTTCACACACACACATGCAGTCCACCTCCCAAGTGGGAGCCAGTTAGAGTTGTGATAGAAAAACTTCAAAATTAGTGTTAATTTTATTGTGTCAGCAGACATTTCCCACTTTAAACCAGAATGAAAATTTGGCCCTTTTGAAACAGCTGTACGGGTATACTATTTCAAGTTTTCCAAGCTTGCCTTCCTGTCTTCTGTTCTTCTATTCTCCCAAATGCCCTGTTTGAATGGAGAAGCAGAGTGACTAGAAAAAGGGGATGAAGGGCTTGGAGAAAATTGGGGTGCATGGTTTGAGGGAATGAAGGTAGTACACAGATATAAAGAGGGTTTGTGACAGTGCTAGGATGGACTCTACAGAACACTGCAAACAAAAAATTATGAGATTCATATGGATATGCTGTAGATTTTCTTTCATGGAGGAAGAGGAAAAGGGAAATTTAGATGGTACTGATTTATTTTTTTATAAGGAAACTGAACTGGAAAGAATCACATATGGTAATAGTCCTCTGAGCCCTCTGATCTCATTGCTCCCTGAAAGACTTTTTCACTGGAAAATGTACACTTGGATAAGACAAAATCAAATGCTATCAGATTGGCTTATTTTTTTTCAGTCAAACTCCCCTCTAATTCAAAAACATCCGAATTTTTTTTATTGATAACTACTCTTTAACACTTGTCACTTTTTTAAACACGAGTAACTAAAAAACTAAACTCAATTTTATGTTTGAACAAATTTCAGATTTTAATCTTTTTTTTCTGCATGCCAAGGGAAATTTTAAATTAAAATCCTTCCTTCTCCTCTGATTAAATTAACAACAACTTAGACCCTTCCTTCTGCAGCATAGCTGCCATTTCCAGGAGCATCTTTCACCATTCAAATCATTAAGGAGCACAGCACATTTCAATTTCAGTGTCCTTACTGTGACGAAACACCAAACACATGCTGTTGGGACGGTCCCTCCCTCGGAGATCACACAGAAACTGATGTTTTCAGGTGCTGAAACAGAAAACATGTTTCAAAGTCACCATTTGCTATCCAACCCTGTACCTCATGGATTCTTAGCAGGACAAAACTTCAAGAGTTACCTGCAGTATGAATCACAAACCCCACAATGGGCCTTATCAGTTGCCAAAACACTTGGTTTGTTATCAATAAACACTGGCAGAGGTCAAAGGACTCCTCTGGCTGTGGGGTTGAGGATGCTGAGATGTGGCTGAGGAACGGGACCAGACAATGGCAGAGACTGGGGAGGGGCACTGCAAAGTGGGAGTAGGGAGAGCTGAACTACCAAAACACTTACCACCTGCTACTCCCTATCCTTCTGCAGGACTGCTGAGCGGTGGGACAAGCTTAACCCAAGCAAAGCAAGAAGCAAGGAGAAAAAATATTTGCAGCTTCTGACCTAGACAAATCATGATTTTAAGAATTCATGTGGATATGAACTACAGCATTTCCACAGATGTATTTAGGGTTGTAACTTTCCTGTGTAAAGTACTGGGGCAGCATCTCCTCAAGCTGAGGACCGAAATACTTTTATACAGATTATTGTGACGTCTTTAATAATCCAAATGAAGGTGCAGCTACATTGTATACTGTGGTTTTGAGAATCTTTTTTTACAGCATGAATCCCTATCATACACCTGCAGAAGGACCAGTAAAAAATACTCTTCTGTAGATGCAAGCGCCATGTAGAAGGATTTGGTTTTAGATATCCCTGAGGACTATATTTTGCTTTCAGTGCTTTGATTTAGCAAACCCAGAAAATTTAAAGAAATGCAACTTTACTTAGCGGAGAATCATTAGCTAGTCTGAGTTATACAGACACTGAGGTAACATCAGCTACTTTTTAAAAGAACATTTAATCTTAAGTAAGGTTTGGAAGGGAGCATGGCAGAAAAACTCAGAAGTACCTTGACACTACCAGAAATTTGTTGACAGGTTGTGGATTTTTTTTTTTTTAATAATTTCTCTCTTTAGTTTTACTATTAAGAATACTTTTCATGAAAAGACATGATTGATCTCTATCTTGGAATTCACATGCTTCACTCAATTATTCTGTATTTGAAGACGGCTTGTCATTTATGACAACACATTTATTTTTTTTCTTAGCAATGGACAGAATGACAAGAAAATCATCAGTGTGTGGGTAGAAGACCAGAAAACAGTAGAAGTTGCTGCAAACATCTGATCTAGAATTTTGTACCCTGTCCAGAAGATTATTTTGCAGAGAGTTTTAGCAATTCCTTTCATGGCCTGTGAAGTTTTTAATTAAAAAGTGGTGAATTGTTCCTTCTGCCTTTTGGAGTTTATATTTATTCTTACATCTACACGGTATCAAGAAAGAAGTCTCCATCCTCCCCAGGTTTTAACTCCAGCAGATTGAGCCTGCTAAGGTCTACCCCACATTGTAGCTGACCAGTGAGCCAACTTCCCACTGCTCGGAGGAAGGGATAATAAATCCTGTTAAGCCATAGTGAGCATTTTAGGTCACCGTTGTCTTACATCCATTCCGGAAACTGCTTTCTCTGCTTTTCTTATTCTGACATTTCAGACAGCTGAAAACCAGCAGGTTTTCGGGTTTGCAGGTCAGTGGCAGTGCCATGGCTGACTGTGCTGGGAAGTGGGTCAAATTCATGGTGCAGCTTCACAAACATTAAGAGATTTGGCCAAAGTAGCTCTCAGAAAGTGTACCTAGTGTTTTAACAGTTTTGAAACTTAGAAATTGTGTACTATTTTGCTTTTCAACTGCCCAGAAGGTCTAAGGCACTGAACTTCTCCATGTGTAGAAGGGATATACCTATTCTGCTGTGAATCAGCACGGAGGGAGAAAATCCAGACATAAATAATCTGTCAGCCCAGCTGCCTGGTATGAATTCAGACAAATATGTTTAACCAAACATGGATGCTTCAGAGGGTGTTCTTGTGGTTCCTCCAACTGCTTTCATTATACTTTTATATTAACAGTGTGTCTGCTCACCATGCGCAATAAAACAATTTCTGAGGCTCAGCCTCAGAACATGGGGCTCATTCACTGTCTTGGATAATAGCGTTGCTTGTTTGCACTGTTCTTATTGAACTTTCTAAATATATGTCATTTTCCTTTTCATTCTAGGAGTGATTGTACATTACAGCAATTACGGACAAACCCTTCCAGACAGTTTGAAGACCAAAACTTTCTTTGTGTGGAAGTCCAAAGGCAATTATTGGCATTACAGTTTAAGAGAAGCATTCCATCTCCCTGATGCAACAGCAGTAGCTTTCTGTGGCATGTTAAATAAAGCAATTTGCCCTGTAGGAGACTAATGCATGCAGAGTCATGATGAAAAAAAAAAAAAAAACAAACAGCTGCACTGAAAGAAATTGAAACCTCCTTTTCAGAAAGATACAAAACTTATTCTGGCACTGTTTTAACCAAAAGACACCAAGAATCTTTAACCTTTGCCTTAAGCTCCTTGACATTTCATATATTGCTTCAAGACTGAGACTCTGTAAAGACATAGGCATGCTAATTATCAGTCAAATAGTTGCTTTTTAACCAAAAATAGTTGATAAAAATGGAATATGACAGTGCTTTCATAACACAGGCCAGAATATAGGAGTCAGTTAAAGCCAATTTTTTGTTCTCATAGCAGTTCCCATTTGCAGAAAAGAAGGAGATTTATAGACTTGAGCTAGAAGTATTAAGACTTGACCTCTAAAGTCATATTTTCCTATTTTGGGAAGACTTAAATATTAGGCAAATAATAAAAACAAAATTATTTACATCCTTCAAATATGCATTTGACAATATTTAATTAATTAAATTACTCACTGACATAACTGGGAATTTTTTGCCTAGCTTAGGAAGTTGTGTGAGGGGATGATCAAATACTCTCAGACCTGAGCACCTCAGAAAAATTTAGAATATTTCTTCAGCAAAACCAGTAGACACTTTCCCACCATTTTGAGATCCTCGGAAACACTGGGGACTGGATTCTAAAACATTATTAACTGCTCACCCTAAACGTATTTATACCAGCTGAGACTTAGTCTGGAAGAACAATCCTAACAAGATAAAGAGGACACAATTACTAAAACAATAAATGCATAGCAAGTAATTGTCAAGTGAGAGTAAGAATAAATATGTCTTCAGGATAACGTATGTGATTAAAGTAAATGGATTGCATATTATGGCAGCTCACTGGCATCTATAAATGGACTTGTAACATTTTTTTCCAGAAAAATTTCAGCTCAAGAGGATAGAAAAAGCTTTGAAGAGAAAGGAAAGGAATTGCTTTAACAGCACTATTATAATAATGAAATGCAAGAGCAGCTGTTTTCACCACCCATCAGACAGACTGCTCTTTTGAATGGTGAATGTGATGAGGTTTTCAAAATAGAGAACATTAATATTTCTGAGACGGAGCCAAGTCTGCTAAGGCTCGGAACACGAGGAAATTTCCCATTTTTAAGAACAAATTAAGCCACTTAGCTTTCCCTGCTGTCAGAATGAATTCTAGTCTTGCAATTTGATGGAAAAGCTGAAAAATGGGATTCTTAAAGAGGAAGGAAAGATAGAAATGATTGGCCAGCAACTGATGCTTCTTTGAATCATCAAGTGATAAGGCAAACAGCAGCCTTTCCATAAGCCTTCAGCATGCAAAAACGTGGGCTTGCTCATACTGTATCGATGCTCTCACAAGCACTTTTTAAAATGTGAATTGATTTAAGGATGATTTAGTTAAAGGTGAGCATTTATTTGGGTTTTCATGTGCCATATGTGGAAGAACTCAGTTTGTATTGACACCCTGAGCCCTGCATGAAGCATGATTATACATGGCATCAGCTGACTGGAAACCCTATCACACCAGCTTCAAGGCCAGATTAAGCTGATTAACAGAGGACACTGATGAAGTACTCTCCCACTGGTCGCCAAGAACCGCATCGAGAACATCTTTCATCATCTGGTGCTCAGCTTGTTGTGTATGGTCTGGGTTTAGATATAATGGTGACTCTTCAGAAAGCAAAAGAGGGTATTCAAAGAAAATGTTTTGCTGAAGTTGGAAGAAACAGCCTGGTTATTGTTTATTCTCTGACCACACAAATACCTTGTGGCAATTATGTCTTTTAAAACTGTAGCTCTGTCTCACTCCTTACATGTGAACAGCTCTGTAATAGCAAATAACAAACAACAAAAAATCACAACAGAATGTCAGCTTTCATTTGAAGTTTAGAAGAATTATAACATTGAGTAATAAAGTGATAAAATCAGTGAAAGGCAACTCCCCCGTTGTGTGTGTCAGCACAAGTTGCTTGCACCATGGTCCTCTGTGTGTCGGGTAAGGCCCTTTCAGAGCTCTGCATCGCTCTGTGCACATCTCTTCCACGGTAGGGGACTGGAACTGGATGGTCTTTAAAGGTCCCTTCCAAAACAAACCATTCTATAACTCCACCATTAATACAGAGCTTTCATGTTCAGAACTGTGTAAATATGTCAGATCACACTCTCAAAAGCAGCTTGTTTGAAAAATGTAACAGAAAAAAGGAAGAAAATTCACTATCAGACAATTTCCACCAAAGAAACCAACCTTGCCTTTTTTTCCAAAAGGGGAACAAACTGAAATATTTGGGGGCTGGGAGCATTTTGGAATGTAAATAAAAATAGGTCAGGAGGAAAAAAAGGCTTTAGCCTCTTCAACAAATGATCACAATTAATCAACAAGAATGGAAGCTGAGTCTGTAACAAATGTGTTGGAATTATTCTCCTTTCTGTGAGCAGGCTCTCAGATGTTAACAGAACAGCTCACAATGTTGATGGCTTTGCTGCCATGAGAAAGAGTTGCGGGATGGCATCCTCTGTGGTTTAACATGATCCATCAGCTGATGGCTTGTTCTGCTGCGAGGCGGATCATTGACACCATTACGATTTCATCCGCTGCCTCAAAGCCAATTTCTCTGCATATAAATGCTTCATTCAGGGCACAGAAAAAATACATTAGCGAAACAATATAGCATACTGTACAACAAGGATTTTCCTGCACTGTAACTCTACAGCTCACCAGGCAAAAAACACTTCTTTTTATTCTAGTTCCCCAGGGTGCTACATGGAGACACCAATCCTGAGACGGATTAACTGTGGCGCTTTCATCAAGAGGAACTTGTCTTCACTCTGACTTTGGAATAGAAAGGACGTGCTATTACCCTTCGACTTTGAAAGAGAAAAGCTTTCTACCTGCATTCCTCGCTCACTTCCAAAGTTTAGCTCATAGGGATTAGAATTTGCTAGATATAGGATAAGCCCCTTTCAAAATACTTATATAAAGAAAGATGGAGATAGCTTTCAGATATCTTTACAGAATGCCTATTAGTGTTAGAAACAGGTAAATTGGAGTTAAAGTATGAGCAGAATATTAATTCTTCACATGAAATAAATGAGAGTAGTCAGGGGAAAAAAAAGGATTTTCTTTTTCTCTCTGTTACTTTTACATAAGATCTGCTATTTTCTATTCAAAACCAACCCTTTCTTTACACTAATCCATGGGTGATTTTGGGGGCACTTTAATTTTGGGAACCTGACTTGATCCATACTATAGAGCATAAAGTTTCTGGCAGAAAATGTTTAATATCTCCTCAGTATTGAGGTCTCTGTAAGGTATTTCATACCTAGCCTTGAAGTGTGCAGAAAGTCTAAATCACTCCAGATCTCAGGCCAACAACTCAGTTCCACCCAGGATGTTTTTCCGTGACTGGCTTCAAAGCAGGCTGAAAATGTTAAACATTGGGTAAGATGGTCTGGTATCACATGATGACTTTATAATTATTTTATAACTATAATTATCTCAGATATGAGAAGAGAAGCAAAGCTCCTTCTGTGTTTGACTTGGATTTCATTTAAACCTGTTTTAAACCCTGCAATAATTTTAGCTGATTTCACTGCCACTGAACAAGTCTGTAATATAAAACATCACCCACAGTTTCCTGGCCATGAGCAGGGTCAAACAAAGCCCAATTTTCTCCCTGGGCTTTCAGAGCAGTGTAACCAGTCACAGAAACATGGGGCTGGCGGTGAAATAAGTAGCTAGGCTGATTTGGGAGAGGATATTCTTTATGACCAATGCCGAACAATATAGTTTCTGAAACTGGTGCCTCCAGTTTGAGGTAAAACAGACAATTTAGTCAGGCAGCAGCGTGTGGACGACAGTCTGACACCGGCTTTGACTGTGCCAGTGGATGAGCGAGCCAGGCTGCCCCTCATGGTACTGCTGCCAAAGGTCACAGCTCATCCCTCACGGGAAGGACTGTCACTCACCAAGGACAGTCACCACACCATGGTGGCACTGAGATCGACGGTCCTTGTTGGCACAAAAATGCTATTCACACACCACCAGCTCTTCTCAGATTCTATTGGCAGACCAAGCACCTCAAACACTGCAAGAGAGCCGAGCTAATGCATTTTATCAATGTCCCAAGTCTTGCAAAAAAAAAAAAAAAAGAATCTGGGAAAATACTGAATGATAACGGTCAGTGGGAGTACCTTCACTGTTTTTAGTAACCCCCATCATTTCTAGTGGGAAACACATCTGGTAGGGAACAGCAGGCAGAAACCTAATGCTCCCTCACCTTCCCTGTGCTGCCCGCCCTGCTGTTGGGAAAGTGCTTGTGCCGCTTTGCCAAGGAAGAGGCTTAGGGTAGCTGACCTAGCAGAGGAAGTCCTCCCATGGAATAAGGGTTTTTTTCACCCCTATACGTTAGCCAGTCTGGTTTTCCCCTTGCCTGCTTGGCTGGAGGAGCACCTCCATGCATTGGTGACAGCAGAAGCTGGAAACGCTCATATGGGAAAGAGAAGTTAGGAGGCAACTGCTCTCCTAAGTGTTGGTTTAAACGCTTACCAAATGGCAGCGTCAGCCCCACGAGTGTGTCTCCACTGGTACAAAGCGCTCAGGGCAGAAGCTGTTGACTCACCCGTCTTTCTGTCCCGCAGCTGCCCAGGCACAGCTCTGTGCCTGCACGGCGAACTGGATCAGGGCATCGATCTGGCTGGAAAAAAGTATGTTAAAACACCCTGCAAAAAGCAACATGTTTTTCTTTCCAGCCAGAATCACTTCTCCCATCTGGCCGGCCGCACAGCTGCACAAACAGCTGCGCCAGCGCGGCGGCGGGGCCGGCCGGGAGCGGGGGGGTGCGTGGGCTGGCGCAGGCGGCACGGCCGATGAAAGGGAAGCTCGGCCGGAGCCGGCTCCACGCACACGTCCCCGCAAGGGCCCCAGCCCGGTGGGCATTCGGCTGCCCCGCTCCCCTCCCGCACTGAGCCGGGGGCAGGGAGCAAGGACCGCAGCAGCATCCTGGCTGTCCCTGGGAGGGGACGGCCGCTCTGACCCAAGGGCAAGCAGGGTCATTCACGTTGGTTTGCTCCTCTGATCTCCTTCTCCTGGAAGGCAGGCTAAGAGAGAGGAGGATGCCCATACTGGGCAACAGCCAGGAGCAATGACTCCTGTTTCAAGCATGGAATTGAGGGAGAATCCTGCTGAAAGGTCCAGTTTAAACTTGAGGTACATTTGAAGAGGTTGAATAGATAATAATATCCAGATGATGTTCCTTCATGGAAATGAAAAATGGTTGGGATCATTAATAACTTTCACATCCCAAGTGCTTGCGACCTTTGTGCATGCCAACACCACTGGATGGTGGCTGGGGTTTTACTTCAACAACCAGAGGAGAAGATGGTCTGAGTACAGAGTCATTTGTACCAATACACTACAAATACAGAGCAGTTGCTCAAGTAACTCATCACTAGGTTAGCTCAGTATTTGCTCCTGGAGTAAGCCAAGCCAAAGCTGGAGGTATAACTTCAACTCCAATAACTGTAGACAAAGTGACATAGTGTTATCAATCTAAAGCACTAGGAGGTCAGTCAGCAAGTGTTCCTTCATGTAAATACCATGACATACTGCTTCTGAAATTTAAAGCTTCAATTGCATCCTAGTCTCTAATACTTCTTGTGAGGCTGATACCTCATACCTTCTATCAATAGCAATAGTTAGGTTTAAAAAAGACTCAAGGTACAAACAGCAGAGCTGGCCAGTCTATTAGTCAGGCAAAGAAAATAGTTCCACTTTCAGTTTTCAGGTGCAGAATACTTGAACTTATCTTTGTGACAAACTTTTTCTACCGTGAATCTTCCTTCACATGGAAGGACTGAAGTCTCCACACTGTGATAGTGGTTTTACTTGAGTAGAACAAATTCCCTCCCCAAAGATGCACTAAGGTATTGCATGTAAAAGCTACACTCCTATTCCAAGAGTGAACATCCCACGTAATTTGAATGTTGTCAGTAAGATTCCTGATGGCACCCTGTACCAGAATTGCTGAGTGGTTTTGTATCACCATTGTCTTTGGATAATTATACTGCACCACAAGAATACAGGGTCCAGCTGGTGGATTGGAAAAATATTCATAGAGAATGGAACAGAAGGTTCATCCTCATACAACTCAACTGATACTGCAGCTAAATATTAAACAAGATGGACTGGTCTGCTGACATACTCTGTGATGGGTGCTGCTGGAGCCACTCACAGTACCCTGTCGTGGTCTGACACTGACCCAACACCAGGCACCCACGAGAGCCACTCGCTCACCCTCCCCTGCCACAGCTGGGCAGAGGAGGGAAAAGGAAAAAAAATTAACAAAGGCTTCGTGAGTGAGATAAGGACCAGGAGAAACACTTCAAAGGCAAAACAGGCTCAATTTAAGTTGCGAAGTGAATTTATTACTAAGAGAATCAGAGGAGGATAACGAGAAGTAAAATAAGCCCTTAGAACACCTTTCCCCAGCCCCTCCCTCCTTCCCACCAACAGAGCAGGGAGACAGGGCATGGGGGTTTGGTCAGCTCATCACTGAGATTTCCTTCTGCTGCTCCGGGAGAGGAGTCCTTTCCCCGTGAGGCCGTGGGGTCCCTCCCAAGGGAGACAGTTCTCCGTGAACCTCTCCGACGTGGGTCCACTCTCACGAGCAGCAGCCACACCGCACCTGCTGCAGTGTGAGCCCCTCCCACGGGCACACAGTCCTCCCAAAACTGCTATGCCATGGGCCTCTCTTTCCACGGGGTGCAGTTCTCCAGGGACAGGCTGCTCCAGCCTGGGAGCAAGGGCCCCCTCTCTCCACTGGGTCTTCTACTGGAACACAGCCTCCTCCAGGCATCCACCACTCTGGCATGGGCACCTCCCCCATGGGCTGCAGGAGAAAAACTTGCTTCACCATGGTCTTCACCACAGCCTTCCCGTGCCTGGAGCACCTCCTCTCCCTCCTTCTTCACTGACCTTGGTGTTGCCATGTTGTTTTCCCTCACATGTTCTCACCTCCTCCTCTTCTCTGACTAGAATCCCAAATCTTGTGACTTTGTTTTGATTTTCTTCTTAAATATGTCATCACAGAGGCGTTACCAACCTCTCTCATTGGCCCAGTTTCGGCCAGCAGCATGTCCATCTTCAGAGCCATCAGCCATTGGCTCTGCTGGACATGGTGGGAAGCTTCCAGCAGCCTCCTCACAGGAGCCATCTCTGTGGCCCCCCGCTACCCAAAACCAGGCTGTGCCAAACCAATATATGCCCCATGTCAGATTCAACTTCATTAATGCTGCAATTTTTCCCATTTTTAGAAAACGTCCTTCTATTTCTGGTCAAGCATATTTTACTTCTAATACAATGAAAACAACACTAAAACTAAAACAAGTGACTCAAACAGATTTTGATATTAATGTGCATAGGTTTGTGCCTATGTGTATATATGGATACACCAAAAATAGTAGCTTAATTTTTTTCTGCATCCATAGTTTTTTCCCATGCAGTGTATAGCAGAGACAATTTTTTTTCAGTGATTTTAGTGATTTTAATATTCATCTCTGTGCAGCAATTTTATATGGTAAGAGTTTACATTCAAACAGGCATGGAGTAAAATGCCACATTTTTCTTGCAATGGAATTTTTCTATCTTTAGCCATCTCATTGAAGCTTTCCCCAGTTTAATGAGAAATACGTTTGAATAAATGATGAGCTAATTGGGATGGAATCAGTTTCTGTTTAACAGAAACATTTCTTTGCATTGTATTATTACCATTATTAAACATTCACATTCTGGTACCATATGCAGAACATGGTGAAAAAGAAGAAACACACACAGGTAATTTTTTCCCTGTATTACAGTTCTGGGTCTTTATTAGCTGTATCAGCAGATATAATGTTATATTGCTTCCAGTTGCCAAGAACGGTGTATCAGGGTAAATGTACAAGTTATCTCACTGTTTGAGTATGCTCCCAAACAGTCATTTCTCTGATGTATAACTGTGGATGATTAGCATTTTTCTCCTGTTGATTTGTGGGAGACCATTTTATTTGATCTGTGCCAACACAACCCTTTTACAACAACAACAAAAGAAAGTTTGCTTTAAAAGCTGATTTTTTTCCTTAAATTCTACAACTAATTTCTTAAGTGGGCTGTTTTCAAGGGATTGTAAACAACTTAGAAAAACAAATTATTTGAAAAATCATTCATTCATTCATTCATTCATTCATTCATTCTTCCACTTACCCAAGACTGCAAACTCTAAATTAAACCTTTTCAAAATGAGTATACTTAAAAGCTTCACTCTGATAGCAGACAAAAACCTGTTTGCAGTATATCTAAAAAATCAATTTACTGGAATGTGCAACAAAAAGTAAATAAGCATTTCTTTACTTTCTTGTAACTCACAATACACCATTTCTCACTGCACAGATTTTGCAAGACTGTGCTTTGGTTATTTTTTTGTCTAGGAATTCAGGATGCATAAATATTGCAATAACAAAGCGGAAATCCTTGGAGCCAATTTATCTATTTAAAAGAAGTCTACACATCTTAAAATATGGAAATGGCCAAGTATCAAGGGGAACGTGTTTACTTTCTCTACTGGAGACTTCATTGAACTGAGGGTAAAGATTCAAGAATAAACCCAGTCTTTCAAATGCACAGGTGCTTAACTGGAATCTTTCATTTCGCAAAGGCAGAACCAAGATGAGAATCTGGCCCTGGAGCCGGCAGGAATGCCATATGATATCTGAATGGTAATTTTCTCTGTATGTGCCACAATAATGCCTCAGACTTGACCTTTGGCTTTGTTGTCACCAAGTATTATCATATGTATAATTTGACCTTTCTTAGTTGTATGAATGCTTGGCCTTGAACTCCATCTAACCTTCTAGAAGCTGTAAAGATAATTTCTATACGTTTGCAATAAGGCCCCTGATTTGACCTGTGACTCAAATGAACAATAATTTCTTAATATTCCCATTTGTCCTAGGACTATTTCCCGTAATAGTATAATAATAAGGCAATAAAATGTCCTTCAGTGTGAACTCATGTTATTCTAAATTTTGAAGGTCTGTGCTTTAGGGCATTCACAGTTCATTACATTTCTGTGTTGTCAAAAGATAATATCAAGACATCAAAAGTTTCTAGAATTTAAATCAAAATGAATGAAAGGACAAAAGTGACATTATTTAACTGTGTCTATATCCAGGCAAAACTGAAGATAATAATAAGCTTAATTTAGGGACAGTGAAACAATAGCATATTTTAGCACTAGCAGAAGACCATTAGCAATTTCAAAGCAGAAAAGGAAGAAGTGTTAAAAAAACCTCCAGTTCTTACCGAAAAAAAAATTGTGCATTCCATCATTATTCAACAAAACAATAAATAATCCAACATCATGGTATTCCTCAACAAAATATAGTAATTGTGATTTTTTCCAGGAAAAAAATTAATCTTTGTTAAAGTTGGTGCACAAGAGAGATGCAATCTATTAGAAGTGTGCAAAGGAGTTGTGACTATATTGAAAATGGATTCAGCCTGATGACATCCAGTGTGTGATAGAGAAGCACCTCTTTCAGCTCGGTAGACTGCAGGATCACCCTTCTTACTACACAATTTGCCTTCAGCATGTGAAGCTGTATTTCACACCATATTTTGCTTAGAGTGGAACGCTAATGGGTCACCCAGTACAGAAGTTTTCCCTTTTCATGCAGCTGTACCCAAAACATGAATACATTTAAACTCTGCCGGCATATAAAAGGCTCTGATTTGAAACTGAGTAACTCAGGAACTTGTTCCTGTACAAGTAGAACATAGAACATATATAATTAGATAGCAGACTCATGGGTAAGGTAAATACAACATCCAACACAGGGTGATTGAACTCAGTAGAGCAAAGAGCAGCTTCCAGCCATTGCTCAGATTTTGCTGGTATCAAGGCAGAGATGAGTTTTGGGGACCATGAAGTGACTTTGGCAAGGCCAGCTGCAACTGGAATATTTATGAAAGGGGATGTGCAGCAATACGCCTGCACTTGCTTTAGTGCCATGGCCTGGATTTACAATCCTTACGGTGTCTTCTTTTTCAGCCACCCAGAAAACCCATTCCTACATATACTTTGTAGAAGATATTCCATGCACTCCTTAAGATTTTCTTGTTTCTTTTCTTTTTCCTTGAAACTGTACTTCTTGGAAATTACTTTGCATGGCTTTCACTCTCTGTGGCTATTCAAGCCAAGGCTCTTTTGTGGAAGTGAATCTTTTCTACTTAGAGCTGAAGTGTCCGTGTAACTGGTAGTAATGCTATGACATGATCAATGTGACTCTCCTCCTTATACAAATTGCTCCTTCCGAGCTATCTGTCTTGCTATCATAGTTTTCTTCCCCACTGCAAAGGCTGGTGACACAAGACTAGCTCAGACACATCACTCAAGATTAATCAGAAGCTTCAGAGTGCAGAGAACAATGCAAGAGATAAAGACCAAATTATTAGTAGAATATGCAAACTGAGAGAATATGCAGTTCAAAACCCTTATGCTGCTCTTCATTTTTGTTTTCAAGCGGAGGGTTTGTATATTCCAGTCTTGGTGGCAAGGGCCAGCCTCCATGGTCACTCGGAGGTCAGCTGCCACAGAGAGAATGGAGGGTTGAAAACTGAATGATGAAGGTGCCTGCAGTTAAACAGATCTCTCCTAAACATAAAGTGTTTCTTTGGCAACAAGTAAATACTTTGGGTTCTTTAAGATTAGAGAGATATAGTATGGTTGGCCAAAAACAACATAACGTTCAGAAAAGTTTGGCTCCAGAGTGTATCTCTATCTTGAATAAGCAGATTAAGAATCACTTATTTTAAACTGTTTTCCCGACAAGAGTGAGCTTGAATGTTTGGCTTGCTGCAGAAGTACTGGTCAAGAGATACTAAAAGCACAAAACCTCAAGGACTGAAGCTTTTAAATTCATGTTCTGTCAGCTCAGATTTTCCAGAAAAATGCAAATTTGACACTGCTCTCTGATCCAAGCTTTGAGACTTTCATTAACATCATGAGTCCTTCCAGAAATATCCAACAACCTTTTCTTCCCACTTACAAGCCTCTCACAGTGTCCAAGAGAAGTGTTGCTGAGGCAGCTAACTGACATGGTGGGATCTGGAGAAATAGAGATCCTGTTGGAGCATGGGACACAATCCTTCTGCTCCTTCCACCAAGCCTCAGAGGTCCTGTCTCCTTGCAGAAGGACTCACGTGAAAAGGCACTGGTAGGCTCAGCTCCTCCCATGCATTATCAGGGTGACAAAAGCAGTGTATCCCAAGTGTCCAGCCTCAGTAAATCGTTTTTCAGGCACTAAAACAGTACTGGCTTCTAACACCAGTAACACTGGGGAATGAGTGGTTGTGCTGGCTGCATTTGTTCCCCCACTCTCCACTGCCAGGCTGCATCCCAACAGCACCCCTAAAGCGAAGGGCTCAGCTTCCTTACACTCACCACCAGAACAGTGCGGCAAAAGCATCTTCTGGGGCTCAGGTACAACAGGAAAAGAGAGATAAAAAGAGAGTTAAACAAGGAAAAGACAGAAGATGGTGAGAGCTCTAAGGATCGGATGGAGCTGGCAGTAGGTTTGAGGCAACGGGCAGATAAGCAGTCCCTGGCCAGAAAAACAGCTCTGCCATGGAAGGTGACAGAGACCCACAAGCAGGAGCTGTGCTTCAATGGCTTTTGGGCCTCACTCTGGCTCTCTGCTGAGCGTGAGCAGCTTCCTTGGCTGTCAGACCATTGGAAAAATTCTGTTTTCCACTCTGCTGTTCTAGGGATGCAATCACAGCTGTAGTTCTTTACATGAGATGTTTTCACTCTCTGGGAAGTCCCTTTTGCTCTAGAAGCCCTTTTTTTCCATTCACTAGCCAGCAATATTAACAGCTCCATCACAGGCATAAAGGTTCTTCATTCTGCTTTAAGGAAAAATGAGTGTAAAAGCATTTTTTTCTGCTGATAATGTAACTAAATTTTTTTTTTACTAATAGTTTGTTATTATTTGATGCTGTCACTGAAAGGCAAATAGCTTTCAAAGGCAGAATTTGCACTAGCCCCTACAGATTTTTATAGGGAGTTTGGCATCTATATGACCCCAACAGTGTTATAATTCCCCGCTAATAATAATGAAAACAATGCACAGCACTTAGAACATAAAAAGGCAATTTTTATTTTTATTTTTATTTTTATTTTTATTTAACTTAAAGTTAAAAAAGGAAAGGGGAACAGAAGGTTAAGGGGAGGAGGAATGGGAAGAGGAATGAAAAGAAGAAGGGGGGGGGGAAAAAAAGAAAAAGGAAAAGGGAAAAAAGGGGAAAAAAGGAAAACTTGGGCTGAGACAGCTCCAAAATCCAAACGCGACCTCTCCTCCCACTCCCTGCAAACTGCTTTCTTATGCAGTGGATTATGAAGTTTTCAAGGCTGGATTAGAGACTGCTATAAAACAGTTTGCCTGACGCAGAACCACATCTAAATTAGCAATGCCATAAACGGCACTGCGAGGGAGGGAGGGCCTGCTCGTGATTCAAGGATATCGTCTTTTGTATAATTTTTCCAGTATCATAAATTTCTGCCCGAAGTTCCTAGCAGAATAGCAATGCTCCAAAATATATTGAATAGGTGTCTTTCATAAAATGTTATACATGGAACAGAATTACGGTTTGTGGATCATGTTTATTTAAGATTAGCATAATTTATATATATGAACCTCAACAGCAGGATTTAAACCCACAGGTTTTTAGATGTAATGTTTTACCTTTCTGAGACCTTTGTGCTTAGCTGGAGGGTGTTTACTGTGACTGAGGTATTTTTCTAAACAAGGAGGCGGATTATTTAAAACCTTTTGGTATGGAAAACCCACAGTTTGTCCACCTCAAACAATCTCTTCTCTCCCCCAGTTGTCACAGCAACAACTTCAGCATTTGAAAGGAATCCACTTCAATAATCTAAGCCTCTGATCTTTGACAGGCTTATAATGAAGGAACAGTTTGTTAATGCTGACATAAACATTTTGAAAACTTAAAGGTACAATTATTTCGTGTTGTTTAGGAAGTCAGCACTACATGGTCAAGAGAACAGCACTCTTCAAAAATATTTACTCATGCAATTTCCTAGTGAGAAAAACAACTGCTGACTGTACAGCTGAACTGAGATTCCAGCCCTGTGGTTTGAGCAACAAGAATTTTTCTTTGTCTCCTGCCCATTTATAGTTCATTTTTTTCTCTCTCACAATCCCATGATGATCTTTTGGATAATTCCAGGATATATCAGCCCAATCTCTTTATTTTTAAAGATAAAACTTAAAAACCCAGGCTGAATCAGACCCAATTCCAAGTGAGTCTCCTGACTATGCTGCTCGTAATAAAAAGTCAGAACTGCTTCTCAGCCAGCCAGCTGCGATGGAAGTTGTTTGCCTGTTTAGCAAACAAAATTGTTATTTCTGCTGGGAGGAGGGAAGAAAGCCGACACGATGACAAAGTTCCCCAGGCTGCGCTCAGCAAAGTAGTCCCTGCGCTTTTCAGGCAAAGCAAAAGCCAGAGCAGGCTGTGAACTCGGGGCTGCACTTTGGAGTCACAGCTCCAGTTGCTCTGGGGACACCATCACTCTCGGAGCAATTTCCTACAGTAGCACGAGGGCTCCAGTGGTCCTCGGGGGTGAAATCCATCATCCTGCATGCTGCACTCTATCAAGTGGGGCTCCGAGAAAGGGTCAAGTGGTCCGCTGCCATGCTGTTTGAGCTCATCAGAGACATATTTAATTTAATTAAGGTTGTCAGCACTATTGATTTTGGCAGTTTCAATTACCGTGCTGTTATGGCTTCTGGATCTACTGATCTGTGATGAGCCCTATCAGCACTGGCACACATTGAGGAAAAAGCCCTTTGTCTCCTTTAAAACCTGACACATCCTGCCATAGGCCATAACTTATTGCTTTTATCCAGCCCAGCTCCTCTTCTGTTCCTCATAATTAATTTCTCATTAGACAGCTCTTTATTGTTTAATTTGTGCAGTTTATAATCAAATTGGGCACATTAATTGTAGTTGAATTTAAGGCTAATGAAAAATAAAGGTTTTCAATAACTTACTCTTCAATTATTTCAGACAAGATAAAATAAAACACTCTAAGAGTTGTCAGCTTTTTAAATTATAAATTGGGTTGTTTAAAGAGCATGGGCATTTAGGAAGCAGTTATCACACATTTAGTAATTATAAATCCTATGCTCCAATACAATTATTAGGATATATTTACAATTCCTCTTAGTTTTTTTCCACCCTGTTGTTAGTTAACTGCATAGCATCTAATTGTTGGTGGTTAAAAATAGCATAATCTGAAGTCTCTGGGCCTGATTCCTCTTCTTCCACAGACCGGGCTGTAAATCAGCACGTCTGAGGAAGTCCATACCCGTAACACTGGAACAGGGGAGATGTCTGAAACAGGAGAGGCGTCTGGGTAAGAGGAAGAGGACCCCACTTGGTAGAGATTTTATAAAACGCTGATCATTCTTCTAAGCAGCACTGTATGATTCAGCCCCTTTCCTTCAAGAAAATGGTAATACACAATTTACATTGGGGCCAGGACATCAGCTGGCAAAAATCAGCAAAGTCCTCTGCATGTAGACTACAGCTTGTTTGAAAGGGCACATGGGAGGTGAGGCCAGCCTGCTAGGTTTTTCTTGGTTTGGTTTTGGTTTTGGTTTTTTTTTTAGTTAACAGTGAACAGGGAAGGTGAAGGAGGATGGAAAAGAATATGGGATAAAAAATACACCTTCTTTTTTTTCAAGATGAAAATCAGGAAAACGGAGTTCCCTTCTTTGCTCAATGGCTGCACTCAATGCACAGCATTTTAGAGGTGAGCAAGAAAAGCAAAGGAAAGAAAGGCAAGTTTCTTGTCACTGCTGAGGGGAAAGTTGGGGTGCTGCGGGTCCGTAGTTTGGATGTGAGGAGATGAAGGGAGAATTTGATTCCTTGTGTTTTCTAAGACCTCTCCTCGGCCAGATGTGCAGGGTCGTAGAGCCCAGCATGATACGCTGTGTGAGAGTATGTCCTGGGCATGTGCCCAGGGCACCCAGGGCAGGGATCCCTGGTCACAGGGTGTGTGTGGGGGTGTGTGGGTGTGAGCTGTTCCACGTTCCCTGCCCAAGCAACCAAATGGTCTCCCCTGCTCCTGCCCAGCGAGAGCTGAAGCTGTGCCTGATGGTGCATCTGCATCAAGGAAAGATGGGTCAGAGCCAAAAGCATGTCTAGTAGCTACGGACCAGAAAATGTATAAACTGAAGTACAGTAGAGAAAATGGTCACATCCACTGCTGCAAAAGCGCAAGGCTGCTGCTTGCCAGTCAATTGATACTTGGTCTTTTTAATTCCAAAACAAAAATAAAGATTCTTGTGCTGTTCAAAAAGGATAAAATTCACCCACATCCTCACAAGATCTATTTACTAACCAAATCTTGTATATAAAAAAGGACAATGTCCGACATTTTCTTTGTGTACCCCAGTTCAAACTGAGGTTGTTTTTTATTTCAGCAAAGTATCTTTGTCCAAAATTCCTTGGTGGGGACCCTGTCCTTGTGGATTTGTAGGAATCTTCTAATTTACATATCGCTTCCTGTCTGGAATGAAGAGCAGGTCACTATTGCTAAATATTTCGGCATCATGTATATTCTTTAGTTCAAAATTATTTGGAACAGAAGGAGGAGGTACTGTTTCCCAAATACTCCCAAACGCTCTGCATCAATCACCAATTGAATATGGCAATCTGCCCAGCTTTTTGGAAGGGAAGGAGAGAATACCTTCCTTCAATAAGAGCACGAGAAATGCTGGATGCAGGAGTTTCGTCACCAGCTTGTGCAGCCAGGGAACAAGGGAGCTGGGGAATCAGGGAGCCAGGCTGCACTCCCCCAGTGCTGAGTGCAGGGGCAGGAAAGGAAATCAGTGCGCTGGCGGGAGAAGAGGGCTGCTGGAAACTCAGCGTCTGATAAGGGTACGTGGGAACAGCAGGGGGAAAACAGATCAGCAAACCTTGGGTAATGTGTGATGGGAAGGCAGCACACTTTGTCCTCGGCCCTGCTTGGTATGACCCACCCAGTGAAAGCACGGCTGCACCTGGTGGGCATCACGGGCAGAGGTTGCACTCTTGGGGCTGCTTGAAGTCACTCTCCTCTAACAAACAACTCAGTGTGCACAACTTACTTCTGAGGTGGTTGTGCTCTTCCTTCTCTTAACCTCTACATTCCTGAATATACTGATTTCCAAAAACCCTGGCCTGAGGTGTGCACTCCTTCTAGGAAAGGGTATCATCTAAGTAGACAAGAGCAAAAGACCTTCTGCGCAGTTTGTCATCACCCCTTGACAGCAGTTCAGTTGGTTTTGTGCCATGTCACCCACAGAAAAATCAGATCTCCTAATTTCTGGCTAGCTTCTAAGTAGAACCATCAGACCTGGTTGTATATGCAGGGAGTAGGCATCTGAACCCTATAAATATCCTTCTCTTTTAATTTAAAAATAGCAGAAAGATTTTTAGAAGGAAATTTACATTAAAAATATTAATAATAATTGTTCCCAGGCAAAGTCACTTTCAGCCAAGTTTCAGCTGTGAGGAAACTTTTATTAAGCAAGAAATGAACTCATGAAAAGAGAGGTTTATAATGGAACCAGTGACAGACTGCAGCAGCACTGCTAACAGGTGCCACTGTTACAGCAGTGACAGGGTGAGTAAGACTTCCAAAGGCACAATAGCTAGGGCTGTGCCCACCCATGCAGCTAAAAATCTACCAGGATTTCTGTTATGAACCTCTGTTTGCAGGGTCTTGATATTTTAGTCATAAAAGCATACCGCAGGCTGAGAGTGAGAAAATAGAGACACAGCACTCCAGGGCAGTTGGGAAAAAAAAATAATAAAATCTACATAGGTGTTTTGAAGGATCTCTCTGGGATTTTGTAATTTAAAAAAAACATGCTTCTTTTGCAATTAAATTTGGCAGATTACCGGTCAACAGCATTAACTGGGGAGGGGGTTTTTTTTTCAGTTTGTTGCATTTTAATTTAGAGCCCCTAAAATGCCTGTGGCGTTTTTTAAGCTTAAAAAAATCTTATAGCTCAATTAAGGGATAACAGAAATAAACCAGGATTACCTGTGTGTACTTACACAAAGTTAAATCCAAGAAAACAATATACTACCACAAGTCTCTTGGATAATTTGAGCAGTCTCCCTAGGATCTCCAGAGGTAAAAAAAAGGAAGGTTGTCTCAGCTCATGCCTGAGCATTTACTGCAATATAGCAAAAGACTCTAAAGTCCAAAAGACCACAGAAGCAGATGGAAAGACCTCTCTTTTTTCTTGATTAACCTTTTAATAGCCTTAAGGGATATGTTACAGAACTGAGCAAACTCTCTACTGGGGCACAAATTAGATTCAATGCTCAACTCTCAAACTTTCTTATTGCTCTTGACCATTCCGCTCCCACTCTCTTCCCCATGGCCGCCAATATAGTACTGCAGTCCAGTCTGAGCTTAACTACACACACTTCTAACTCCAATCAGATAAGTGTACCCAGATCTGAAGGCAGAAGCTACTGTTTAGTACTTCCTAGGAGGAGTACAAATTTTCTGTATATGTCAAATTAATCCTCAAACTGTGAAGACACATTGCAACTATTTGAAAATATCGAAGTCAACCAAATACTCTGTCCCATTCCAAAGAACAGGAAAGTGTGGCAGAAGAGTTATCTGGGGAGCAAAACAGCTTGTTCTTACCATATTCTGAGTGGGACTACCTAAACTCAAGGCACTTTTTGACTGCCAATACCTGCAGCCACAGTGGCATGTTAGCTGAATTTAGCTCTCTGTGTTTGGACATTGTATAGTTGGATGAAATTCAATCGGTTTGGATTTAAAATTTTTAATCCCGAATCATTTACCCAATCTTCAGTATGTACAGAGTAAATGTATATATGAATGATATAAATATACATGAATGATATATGTATATATGAATGATACATTAGGATAAGGGGACCCACACCTTGACTGCTTAAGAAAATGTGCCATAAAACCAGTGCCAATCATTTCCTTCCATCAAAAACTTCCGAAGGAAATAGATTGACTCCATCTGCAATTATAATATTAATTTCATTATAACCATCCCACCCTGGATTTAAACAGGGGTATGTGAATAGCAGCACAGTACACACAGTATGCATGTAGTACTGGTTTATGCCCTGTCAGTAACTCAAAACACATGTCACATGTTTCTTAAAAGCAGCCAGGTAGCGTGTAGCTATCCCCTTATCACCGCCAGCGTTCCCTACCTGGACCAAGTCTACATATTTATTGGTGTTAGACATGAAGTGGTCCTGCCCTCAGCTGTATTTGGTTAAACTCGGTATAAACGGTACCTTTCAATCCTGAGGTCCTTCACCAGCCTGGTGATAAGGCATCCGTTCCTCAGTATATTATAGCAGTATATTATAGCCTGTGAGCTGGGTTAATTTACACCAGCTGAACGAGTCCTGCACAGACTGGGCAGACACAACACCAAGACCCTGGGAGGCTCCTTGTGTGTTACAGAAATCCCTGGCCTCCCCTTCGGAGCAACCTTTCCGCCCTCACCACTGTGGAGACAGTACAAAGCATCTGAAGCTTGGGCCCTAACCTTTTCTCTTTGAACTTTTCAAATTTATTTTTCTATGCCTGAAGTATTTGCTTATAAAACTAACATGACCACCAGAATAAAAATGAGCAGTGCCTCTTAGCTTTGTCTTTTGGACTCTGTTCGACAAGACATGTTCTGTACACTTAGACAGGGAATGCACAAGGAGCACCAAAGGCAAGGGTTTGGAAACTGAACGCATACGCTACTTCTGTTCACCAGGGGCAAGAATCGATTTTCAGACCAGGGAGTGCAAATGGATATTTATTTGATATTGCTGCTTAATTTTAACATACTTACAGTCATTTCCCTGGCAGCAGGGTGTTAGAGAGGATGGGACTGCAGACTCAAAGGAATGACCCTTTCCATTCCATCTGCCCTTATTTAGAAGTGATGGCCTCCATTTCTGATTTTTTTAATAGGAAAAAACCCCTCTTTATTCTGTCCTTCAGGCAAGTTCACTGAGTCCACTGTATTTCAACGGGAGCTAAAGACATGGTTCTACTTACCCTCCCCCAAAAGGTCTCTATTAATTGTTTTCAAATGTTGGCAGCCATGTGAAACCCTGCCTAGCAAGTCTGGCTCCTTATATGATTTTTATTAAAATTCACTTTGCACACAAGGCACATGAGATTTATGGCTGAAACTAATAGGTTGGTTCTCACTAAGACATAAATCCATAGGCTGTTTATTGAGGCTCATGGACATTGAGAACTCAGGTAATTGTTACTGTGAGTGTCCAGCTTAAAAATAGTCAGTTATGTCTCCAAGGAAATTTGTTTAACTAAGCAAACCACATAGGCTCCTGAAAAATTAGTTTATCTGTGATGGTGAATGGAAGGACTGTGCAGGGTAAGTTCTGTATCTCATCTGTACATTCAATTTCACTTATAACACTTTTCAGATTTTCCTTTTACATGGTGTCTTATATTATAAAGAGCGAATGTAAAAAGGATCCCGTTCATTTTCTTTCCGTGCCTGTTTTAGCCATTCTCGGTTTATACAGCAGAATTTCTGCTTTCTTGCTACCAGCTCTTACAAACTCCGGCTGAGGTTTTGCAAGTCCAGTTCCTCCTGGCTCGCTCACGATCACAGTCTGACACATGAACATCATTCTGGTGGCACCAGACAAGGTGGAGCAGAGCCTGGACTGATCTTTTCCTCTTAGGGTCCGACCACATTGCCACGTGCTAGCAACTCCCAGCTGGACTGGCCAGGGAGCCAGCTGTACTCTGGAAGCCATTTAGAGTGTTAGCTCAGTCCTGCGCCCAAGCGAATAAGTCCTGCTTCCCAACATTATGTTACCTTTCAGCAAGACCCAAACCTGTCTAAAGGGCTTTCACCTCACATGTGCTATGCAGCATGTCAGCTTACAGGGGAGAGAGAGGTAGCTCATGCCACCTCAGTGGATGTGGGTCTCACACAGGTCCCAGGTTATATCTGCCAGCTTCATGTGACTGTCTTGAGTACCCTAGGACATCTCACATAGCCGTTGACATTTTTATCTCTGCACAGGAAGCCTCAGTGAAACATACCAGCTGCTTCTAAAACAAAAATCACAGAATCATAGAATGGCCTGGGTTGGAAGGGACCTGAAAGATCGCTTAGTACAAAAATCCCCTGATGTGGGCAGGGACACCTCTCACTGGACCAGGTTTCTCAGGGCCCCATCCAACTTGGCCTTGAACACTTCCAGGGATGGGGCATCCAGAACCTCCCTGGACAACCTGTTCCAGTGTCTCACCACTCTCACAGGGAAGAATTTCTTCCTAATATCTAATCTAAACCTAATCTCTTTCAGCTTGAAGCCATTCCCCCTTGTCCTGTCACTACATGCTCTTTTTAAAAGTCCCTCTCCATCTTTCCTGTCGGTTTCCTTCAAGTACTGAAAGGCTGCAATAAGGACACTCCAAAACCTTCTCTTCTCCAGCCTGAAAAATCCCGATTCTCCCAGCCTTTCCTCTCAGGAGAGGTGTTCCATCCCTCTGATCATCCTAGTGGCCTCCTCTAGACTTGCTCAAACAGGTCAATGTCTCTCTTGTGCTGGGAACCCCAGAGCTGGATGCAGTGCTCAAGGTGAGTTGCTATTGCTTTTCTATCATTTTTACCATAGTGAACTTCTGATACCAAATATATGTATTATTGCGGTCCTATCAAAACCAGCCCAAACAGGTGGACATTTCATTCAAGGTTGCACACACACATGGGAAGGCTCACACACAGAGATTACTTACTGAAGTCTCCGGGAGTGTTTGTGCTATGCATCGGTGTCATATAAAAAAGCAGTGTAGCCACCTCAGTGTTATTTTGGGTTCAAAATAACGAACCATTCTGACTGATGGAGTTTAGTAGCTTGGCATATTGCTATAGCATCACAGACATACTGCTTCAGCAATCTAAGCTGCCACCTCTCAAAACATTTGCTTGGAGGTAGACTTTCATCTCTTTTGCAACGTGCCGCCAAAACCAAAGCAAACCAGCCCTACAAAATAAGGATAAAAGGGTGGAAGGGTGCCTACAATGCAGCTGACTATATTTTTAGGTTGATACCTCATTCATTTTAAAATGGTATGTAAATACTGAAACCCCCCAGACAGCTAAAGAAATACCTAAAATTCCATAAATTCTTTAGCAGATGAAGAATTAGCACGAGTACAAACCTCAACAATTTGCAGGAGCTTCGGTATCTTTATGGCAAAGATGTTTACCCCGAGTTTCTCCTACGTCCTGGCACTGGTGTTGAGAGAAAGAAAAAGACATTTTTGGAACACTTTCTTTCTCTCTCCCCCAGTTTTTCCTTCTCGACAAGCAGCTTCTCCTTTGCTCCTTTTTACAACACTTGCTTGGTAGTCTATCAGTTATCTAAATCTGTTAGGTTGTTGCTTGCTGATGAAGTCTCAACGCTCTTGTCTGATCTAGTGACTAGGTCAGCAAGGTTGTGTGTCCTGGGGACTTGGGGAACTGTATGGAGGTGACCTCTGACACTCATCAAAGGCTCCACGGCACTGTTTGGCTCCTATCAGTTTAATCAGCTGGCTCATTCCTGCTCCTTCACCATTCATGACATGATTCTCTCCCTCACTGCCTGACTTTCAGAGCGCACAGCCCTGCCTACACGCTGCTCCCTCACACTGAGCTTGGCTCCTGCCAGCGGCCTCATGCAACGTACCATTCATTCTCGGCATGACTCGCATTTCACAGAAAACTTCCTTCACGCTGAAAGGGAGGGCAGCAAATAGGAAGCTTTCTTTTATTTCAGAGGTCAGCATTATTCCTGGATCTCTTCTGGCAGTTCAAGGTGATGCTTAAAATGTAAAAGCATGTGTCTGTTACATGCTTTCCAAGAATTAGAGGTATTTTCAAAAAAACCCAAAACAGCCCTAAAACTACAAACTAAATAACATTTCCATGAAAATGTGATGAAAAAAACACATGAACTGCTACATAAATCTGTCTGCTCTTACTTAGTGAAAATAAGAAAAAGAAAAAAAATGTCTCAAAGTGTTGCTTAATTTTTAAAAAAAATTAAGACCCTAAAAAAAATTTTCCCAATTTTCTTCTGAAGTTTATAAGACAGAGATTTATAAACAAAGTTAAAGAAGCTGCCCTGGGTCCCTTGCTGCTCCCTGGTTAGCTCTGCATGTTGGGAACACGTACTCCATGTTACTTGGTGCAGAGGGTATGAAACCTGGCTCCGTGGCTTTGTCGTGGCTGCACCTGGGCTTGCCAGTGGAGGACATCAAAGGTATGAAGGCAGAACAAAAGTTTAAAATTTGTCAGCACCAACCCTTAAAATCTATTAAGGGCTTTGTAGGAAAATTTCTCCCCTGTGATTTTTCAACTAGGTTACAACATAAAGACAGCCACACATCATGGATTACTTCAGCTGTATATCTTCTCCCCAAAACTATCAGATTCTCAAGAGTGATTGAGAAATTAGACTACCCAGGAACACTTCAGCCTTCTGATGAAGGAGTTTGATTTCCTGTGAGATAAAGGACAAATATCATGTTCTTCTGTGTTTCCTCCATGCAAGTGAAGGACAACTTGGAAGCAGAATAACATTCCAAATGGATTTAGATTAGCGAGTGGCCACTGCAACCACCGCTCCTTCAGGCACAGAGAGGTATCCCACAGTATATCACAAGAACTATCCCCAACACAATGAACTCCAAGAAATGCCAGCAGGGCTCAGACACCGTGTCTGCAATGAAAAGATCATGGTATAATGCTCTGTGGGCATTGACACAACAGCATGAATGTGTTTAATTGGTGCAATATCAACTCAGCTAAAGCAATATAAGTTATGCTGACAATACTTCTCTGTGCAAAGAAATGCTTAAATGGTCTTATCTGAATGCATTTTTTTGCAACACAAGAGAGGTAGATTATATAAATTACAGCAGTTAATAGCCTTTTGATTCATCATTGAATCTCACAAAAACAGAGAGTCTGAAGTGATTCCTGAGGTGGATAAATTCTGTTGTGTAATGTGAGGATCAGTCTTGTAATCCTTGCTAAATCAACAATTCTTCACTCCCATTGAACTCAAAACCTGTCCTGGGAGAACAGGAAGAAAAGTAGTCATTCACTATAGAAAGCAAAACTATTTCTAAATATTTATTACTTTTTTTTTTTCCTGTAAATGTTATTCATCAAAAAACTTTCATTTTCCATAATACATTTCAGAGCTTTTTCTTTTAGCCCTATTCTTTGCTATTCACTCAAAATTCTGAAGTGGCAAGTTAGACTAGCAATCTCATTAGCAATTGAATTTGTCTGTCTAGTCTGATTTGCCTGGCAATGATCTGTTAGTATTAAGTTTCCTTCTGTTTACTCAACACTCTTAGCCACTCAACTTCACAAAATACACCAATTAAAGTGCATGGATTTATGCTCGCTTTAATAACTACGCTGAAGTATATAAAAGACATAAGAAGAGTTACTTCGCATTTCTGTGCTGATGCTTTAGCAAACTTTCAAGTTGCAAAATATACACCGTTGCAATGAAGGTAACAAGAAGATGAGCTTGTATTTCTAAGCTGTCAACTCTTCAGCTGTTGTTGATTATGAAGCATTCCCTCTTGGTGTGTAAAGTCAGGTTTTTCTCTGCCTTCTCATTCCTTTTGCTGAGTTGGTGACATTTCTGCTATTAATGCGTATTTAATGCTATTTGTCAGGATACATCAACATCACTGTTACAGAGGAAGAAAGTGTAATTATTTATTCGAGAAACTGAGGCACGGACCTGAAGCATCAGGTCACTAGTAGAGCCAAGATATCAACAAACATCTATCACGTTCCAGATTTTATCTCCAACCGCTGGTTCACCCTACCTTAAGAAAAGAAGGAATACTTCTTTATTTCTGTCATATATTTTAACTTAATAACATGGATTGAACCAATTCACTGTGATCATAAGTGAATTCCATAAAAGCTGCCTTAAAGCCACTGCTATTTTCCATATTGCTTTCCCAGAAGTCGCTGGGTGGGGAGTCCCTGGCTTTGTGCACCTGCAGTGCCATGGAAATGAATGGGGTTCCTCTTGTGCACAGCTTTAGAGCTCTGCAGGGCAGGTTCGGACGAAAGCGGGGATGTGCAGGGAACAGAAAGAAAAGCACCACCACCACAAGCAGCAGGTATTCAGCTTTGGGTACCTGGCCCATTTTTCCACTAGCATGTAAGTGAAGGACTAGAGTCCATTCTATGCCACCTTTTCCACTTTTAGTGTGCCTTTAAAAAGGTAGGTAGAAATCAGTTACCTTGTCTCTATCGGTTACCCTATCTCTTTTATTGAGGAGTAAAAGGCTCCTCCACCTGCCAACAGTCAGGCCTCACCTTTATTTATTTAGTTAATTACCACCAGAAAGTTACACAACACAAATACGCTCATCTCTGTGACTATAATATGTTACACAAAGAGAAATATAATAATTTAATAGGTCAATTAAAATAATAAGCAAATATTCTGGATCTACCATCCATAGTTAACATTTCTAATAGATATGCATTTCCATGGATTTTCTATAAAATTTTAGACTCTTAAAAAAGAGGAAGGGGTTTTAAAATTAAAGTGATGCGATACAGCCTGCATGGAAGTCACAAACAAATACTTTAGAAGATCTCTCAGAATCTCAAGTACAATTTTTAGGGGTTGGCTACTAGCTCATTCAAAGATAAGAGAATGGCGAATATTAGTGATTATTTCTGTTTACTGTCCAACTAAAGATTCTGGGACTAAAATGAGATGGTGTAGACAGGTGATTTTATCAATGTGATGGTAAGACACTGATGATAGTGACAATAATGTGATGCAAGTATCCATGTGGGTCAGTGGCCCTGAGGCTCCAGAGGTAACGCCTCCTGAAAAGCAACTTGTTTGTAGCACGATGGGGTCAGCATTACAGCAACTGTCCTGTGCAGGAGATCTTCTTCAGGAACAATTAATAAACAAAGGGCATGTTGAATAGGGAAAAACAGATTTATTTGGCACCATTCTTTGGATGCTGCATTAACTGTTATTTAGCTAAAGCTTGGCCCCATATTCAGATGAAGGAAACAGAGCTGTGAAGGTAGCTTCAGGAGTTGTCTGGTTAGAAATGAGCCAGAGTCACTAATCCTGTCTTTAGGCATTTGCCTACAGCAGTTACCTGCTTGGGCTTTTAAGAGAAATGGGAAACACGTAGCTATACCTGGAACATTCTGTCTTCAAGCAGGCACAGTTGGAGCTGGCAAGCTAAGGCAGAGATTCAGTGTCCTCCGTCACAAGCTTTCCTTCATTCATCAAACTGGGGAGTTCCCAATGGGAACTCTTCTTGGTCACTACTTAGTACCATATTGGACTTGGAGGTTCTTTCCAACCTAATCTAATGTGTTAGTCACAAATAGGTATGCAGATTAATTCTGTCAACCAAGGGCTAAAAAGGGAATGAGTCTTGTTTCACAGAGACTCTGTGTAGCATTTACTATACTGGCACTATTTTGGAGTAAACATTAGCAGCGCCAGCTAACAACTGGGGAAAATATTGGTGCTTGGGACATGGAGGAAGAAAGTGGAGAGAGAATAAGAGAATGTTAAAGTCATCTAATTAAATTTCTAATCCAGGTTTACATAATTAAGCAGTAATGACTACGGGGAAGGGCATTTCCTGGCAGTTAATGACCGGCTGGAGGATTTGAGGGCTTGAGGTAAAGCCAAGTGTTCTTAACACTGTCAGTCATTAATTGCCAGGAAATGCCCAACTCAGGAGGTTATTACTGCTGTTATAAACCAAGAATAGAAAAATATAAAGAAAAAAGACAGCAATTACCTTTTTAAAGTGTTGAAAGCTGAGCACTGAACTGCCTGTCGCTATGGAGACAGAGTTTTATTTATAGCATCAGTCCTTTGCTAGCGTTTAAAGACTGCCTCAGTACCCAGAGGAGGGCAGGAGTTAGTTCTCAGGGCTCCATTAGGTATATAATTGGTAATTCAGAACATCAGCTCTGTGCCACGGGCCACATAACATCTGCAGACATCAAGAGTATCACAAAACTTTACAACACTGATTACAAAATACTGGCAGCCACTCAAAACATTTTATAGTTACACATACCTTCAGAAAGCATTTCCAGTAGTTCCTGCTTTGATCTACAGAGTGTGTGTCTCTAAATAGGATCCTTGTAATGTCACATTGTGCTGTTTCCTAGAAATTAAGTACTTAGGGACCAGATCTTTAAAACTGATTAATGCCACAGGTCTGCGTAGCCAGACTATGATCACTAACTGATTTTACAATTGTGTAACTACTGATTTCATTGGAACGGCTCCTGATTTACATCAGTTAGTAAAAAGATTGAATTCAACCCACAGTGCGTAACAAATGCAAAGCTCAAAACCTTCTTTCAAGCCTCTGAAAGAAATGATTCAATAGTTGATTCCTAATGCAGCTAGAAAGAAAAATTATTTTGCTCCTTTTAATGTTCATTTCCCAAAAGATTCTCTTGCTTTTCACGTGATACGGTATTTGAAATCTGACCAATGCTTCAATGAGCACAGTCTTCCAAATGAATTGGTCAAAAACTTAATTTCTACCATTTAATTAATTTGGAATCATCATTCAAACAAACAAACAAACAAGCCCCAACCTAAAACAAAACAAAAAATCTCCACTAAAGGACTTAGGAACCTAAATCAGAATAGAAGCAGGACTGAGGTGCCTTACAATAAAGTTGCAATCAAAAAAAATTGCTTCTTTTTTCCATCCTGCTAAGTTCACTGATTATCAGGTTTATAAATTCTCTCTCTGTGCAGACACAGGGCCTGATCTCTTAGACATTCTCCAAATAGATGAATCAGAGATCAGTAGAATAATTTCATTTTAAAATGAATTTAGATGAGGGTGGATAGGTGGCTTCCACTTCCACCTCTCCTCTCCTCCACCCCGTGTAGCAGCCTGGTAGTATGGGTACTCAGCCAGGAATACAACTACTATACAACATCAAACACTGAACCTAAGTCTCTCTAATCCCTGCTGAGTGCCCAAACCATTATTACAGGGTGAGGATTCTTTTTGTGCTTGATTTCCAGCCCCATTAATCTTGCATCCTTTGCTGACTGCAGCACAGATCAACACAGGGGTACTTGTGTTTCTTTATTTGGCCACATTTCAAAACAGAAGCCTGGGCCTTCTGAACCGAAACAAGTCTGTATCTCAGGACTGATTTTTGAAATGTGGATCTTTAATCACCTCTCTATAAATGCAAGCACAGAATTTTATGCTTAGTAAAATTAATACACTCAGCAAAGTATTTACGCTTCAGAGAAAGGTGAAAGCAGCGCCTCCCTCTTCTCTCTTTCTCCTCACCTCACAACTTTCCTTTAGTGTTCCATCCATTCAGAGGGAGGGGCTGTGAGCTGGCTGTAGGCAGATGTGGCCTTGCTTTGTCTGTTCTGTGAGGTGCTGTCTAGAAGCTTTGTTAGTGCAAGCCCTGTGCCATGCTGGAGTGGCTGTGTGGCTCTGGACTGATGTGACACACATCAGTCAGAGTTATCTAATGCCAGAGGGAATGCATCTTCAGCCTGGTGACTGAAGTAGGAAATGCCTAATTGTCCAGCGACACTTCCTGAGGAGGTTACATGCTGAGTCCGTGAAGGCTAGACTCCATCCTGGGCACCAAACCCCTAAAATTCAGAGGCTACAAAGTCTTCGTTGTGTTTAGGTGGTGCTAGATACCAGTTAAATCTTCCATACTTTTCCAAGCACTCCTCAACCCATTTAAGACAGATGCTGCAGCATCTTCATTGTAAGCTGTAGTCCACCACAATGGACAGTTTTTACTAATTCCTGAATTTAGCACCTTAGCCTTGAAAAATTAATGATTTTATTCAGTGCTGATATTTCCCCTGTTCTGGTGCATGAGCCAGTGTGTTGGGGTGACTCAGCCCTCTGAGGGGCTGTGGAGCCCTGGGGCACATCAGGCTCTGCCCATTCAATGGTGGGAACACTCCAAGGAGGAAAATCCCTGTTAAAGTTAGGGTGATCTCCCAACAACCCCCTGTTTCTTATGTCCCAGTTACATGTATTTCCCCTTTGTGTTGAATATTTATCCCCTCATTACATATGCATTCTGTTCTGGAATCTTTGCCTGTATTCGATGTTCTATAGGTTTATCCTTCCCTAATCCCTCCTCCCCCCTTCCCTATTTGTTGCCCTGGTTATCCCTCAGATGTTTGCTGTTTTCTCATTGGTTGATTTGTACCCTTGATAACCCTGAACCCTCCTTGATTTTTGTTTTTCCCTGCCCCTGGACCCTCTGGAAATAAACTCATTACTGGAACCCAAGCAGGGAGCCCTTCTCTCCTCCTTTACCTCCGGCGCTAACCCAGTAACCAGCTGCGAGCCCCCTTCCCCACTCGGGAAGGACAGCACAGCTCTAACAGCAGCCAGCTCCTGCCAGCAGTGGCCAACCCCGGTGGCCAGGGACACTGCAGGACAGCCGCAGATTCCCTCTGAGAGGGTGGCTCGAGGGAAGCGACATGGTGCCAGTGATGTACTGGATGATGCCCCAGGAGACACACGTGTCACAGCCAATGCAAGGACACAGCAGAGGCCTCAGCAATGTGCAGTGATGAGGAAAGCTTCGAGATGGGATTCTGCTTTGAGCGTGATGCTGTGGCTTCTCTCCTGTCAGGCACAGCTGATTGGCAGAAGTGGCCAACCAACCACATCTTGTACAAGAAGTCGTGGAGTGGTGAAGAGATTGTGGTGCTGCCCTGTGAATGCATACGACACAGATCTAGATGGGCAAGAGAAGGAGGTGCAGATAGAGGCATCGGCTTTGTCCCAGGAGAATCAGTCTTTCTGCACTTGCAGAAGGGGAGTAAGAAAGGGTGATTTTTTTTCCTTAGGTCAATGTAAACTCGTGGCCTTTGGGTCACAGTGGCAAGTTTTTCTCTTTCATTATTTAAATCATGTTAACTTCCAGATTTCTTGATGAAGTATAATCTATATATATTTTTCTCCCTTTTTTTTCCTTACAAAAAATCTTTAATATCACCATTCCATAGCATGATTTTCTCTACAGTTCAGTAGTGATATACTTCCCTCTTGACTAGAAAAGGTCTATCCTATATCCAAATACAAAGAATGCTTCAGTACAGACCATTTTCACAGCCGCTACTTTGATTGTTTTATTCTAGATTCTTTCACTGTACCCTTCTTCACTGCTCCCTAAAATACAAGAAATTAAATATAGCTAAAATATTGGAACGGATGCATATTCTTGCAAACACTGCTACACAATCTTCTTTGTAGGTGTTTTTAGGAACATAACATTGCTGTAGAATTCATTGCTTGTAAGACCGAGAACTGCCCAGTGTGTTCCCCAAAGCAATGTTAATAACATGATCTTGCCAGCTACTATCCCAGTACTTATTCTAATGGCCAAACACAATTGTGAATACTACAAAACATTTGAGGAGCTCATGGCCCAAAGCAGTGTGGCTGCAGCCATATGTGTCCCATCATAAGAAACAGGAAGGAAAAACTGGACTTGGAGTTTCCCTCCTCAAATCAGGAACGTCAAACTGTCAGCAGTGATCCCACACTCTTGCGGATTCCAGGTTCCCCAGCACACGTCAGGTAGTCTGTTTCATGTCCCTTCAGAAGACTGCAAAACAACAGCTGTATTATTTGGTTTTGTACCTTTTAGATAAGTTTAGCCCTGCTGCTTAGATTGGAGAAGAAAACATGCTCTTTATTTTCAAGGAAGGTCATAAGGCTTATGCAAAAGTCTAAGGAAAACTCTTAAGGAGCCTTAAAACAGAAGATACTTATAGAGAGAAACAACCAGAAAGTTGTAATTGAGCTCTTCCTTGCTTTGCAGGCTTAGGAATTGGCAGCATGTGGCTCCTTTGCATTCTAGCTTTGAACAAGGAAGCATTTAGATACAAGCTGGGGTTCACTCACTAAAACTTTGATTTACTACAAACCTTGGAGATTATTACAGAGTCTCTATTTTTTTAATAAATATTTTAAAAGTAACAAATTGTAAGAAACTGAAAATATTAATTTAGGAAATTGGAATTGCACTGTTTATAACGCTTTTCTTATTCAATGGAATAGTTCATAGGGGGAACAATAATCCAACATTGTAAAATTGGATTAATTTAAGATCTACGATATACAGCTAGAGCACATTATCCCATAGCCTAAGAGTCAGCACGTTTCTCAACATTTACAATAAGCTTTACTATTTTATGCATAATTGAATGCCCATTATCAACTTTTCAGGCAAAGGTAAATCTGGTAACAGTCTTAACTATACAGAGCAGCAGAGGGTATCCTCAAGTGCGGCCCAACAGCTAAAAAAACGTTTTTTCTCTTAAGTCATCATAAGCTGATTTCTTAAGGAAGTAATCCTTTAAAAGAGAAAAGGAAGAACATCTCTGGAAGAGTTTAAGGCCAGGTTGGATGGGACTTTGAGCAACTTGGTCCAGTGGAAGATGTCTGTGCCCATGGTAGGGGTTTGGAACTAGATGACCTTGTAGGTCCCTTCCAACTCAAACCATTCTATGATTCCATGATTCAACTTTCATGCAATTTCTTATGTTAATGAGCTTGCTCGTGAACAGATTTCTGCATGTCTGAGTCCCTAAATGCAGTCATTACAGGCAAAGTGAGTGCAGATATATCAGTGGATATTGTAGCCTGTATGTTACCAACTGCAAAGCTGAAATGTCATGACCACGCTAGGCTGGTTGCATGTGCAGGACTTGACAGACCTCTGAGCCCTGTGGTAGCAGGAAAAGATAAATATTAGAATCAAAGAAAAGATAAAATTTCTATTTCATAAGGTTTTCAGTAAATTCCCTTCATGACTGTCCAGAAAATCCTACAAATTAAAACAAAATGCATAAATAAAATCCTTAAAAATTTTATTATGGTCACAACATTAAAAATAAGTAATTTTATTCTTTTTAATTATGTCTCATCAGATATAGTCTATGTATATTAACTAAAAGAGAAATAAAGTAATTTCAGTATAAAATCATTAAATATCTTTGCTCAAGAACTGTTGAAATGGTACATTTCAGTATCTTCAAACTTTCATAATTTCATTTCACTTTGGCAAATATATTATATATTGCTGTGAATTAGCATTTTAATTTAAACACAGTAAGTACTCCCCCCAAAAAAGGGGTTTTTTTTAATGTACCTTTTTTTTGAAGAGGAAATGCTTTCGTATTGAATATACATTTTTTCATATCTTTTGCCTTTCACAATTATAAAAAAGGGTGTACCTTTTTAATTAAATATCTTTCCACCAAAGTGAACTTTTTGTGAAAAACATATGCTCAAGTCCTGAACACCTAGAATATTTGCCACAATAATATATTTTAATGAGAAGAAAATGGGTGAAAAAGACATCTTCTATTTGAAAACAAAAATTAAAATTGCTTTATAAAGGATTATCAAACTATGGATCAGCAATAAATTAAACAATAGGAATGGTGTTGGTTTTTGTATGTGCATGATGAAAGGACATGCAAAAGTTTCCACTTGGAATTCCTAACATGTGCTTTGGGGTGAGCATTAGGTCACCGGGTGATTATTGCACATCAGGGAGCCAACATAAGAATCACAGAGTGAAAGAATGGATATCTGTTATTTTCTGGCAGCATAATGTATAAATATTACAAAGCCAATACTCTGACTCTAGATTGGATTTTCCTGATGCTTAGGTCTCTCTATAATTCATTTACAGGGAAGTGCCATCACACTACGAGGTCAAATGGGCCTCACCACAAAAGAGAAGGGATCTGTACTGCTGGAGTCTGCTGCTCAACACGGGACCAGTAACTTGGACCAATAACTATCTATAAGATCAGGACACACAGCCATTCCTCAAGCTAAAAAAACCTTAGAGGAGTTGTTTACTTGGAAGTATAAGAAATTGTTTTGATGCTGAAGTACAAGTACAGTTAATCCAAAGACCACTGAAAGATTGCAACGGGCTTTGGAATCCAACTTCAAAACTCCAATGGAGCCTCAAGCCCAAGTTACTTCTTGCACATCTCCTCACATTCAGTTTGACAGGTCACTGCACTAAGTTGTGCCCTTTCTGCTCATGCTGCTTAAGACCGAGCAATGCTCATGTCTGACAGCTGCAAAGGGTGTGATGGAGCTCAGCAAAATTGTCAGAACTTCCTTCGAAGGTCTGACTTGCTTGTGATGGGCTCTCCCATGATACGACACAGCTTCTCCTTCACGGTCTCAGTGCTGTTCTGTACCTCTTGCTGCTGGATCTCTGCTTCATGTCTAAATCCACAAGTTCAATGGCTTTGGAAGGGAACTCCCAGTTGAAAAAGAAGAATTTGGAAATAGCCTTTTTTTGCCCGGAGAGCAGGAAAACGCACACAGGGCCAGAACATGGTCTGACATGATGCATCAAACAGAAAATGGGTAAGAAGTGCTCATGTTCATATTTAATTGGAAACATCCAACATGCAGAGGTTATTCTAATGTTAAAAAAGAAAAAAAAGTTACTCTTTAGGGTATATAATGAAATATAATGAAATTATAAATTTTAGTTAATGACTCACAAAAATTTCCTTACCAGATCACTTCTACAATTATTTTTAGACACATTGCTAAATGATCAGTAACAGGCAGAATGTTCCTGGTATGAACTAAAATTCTCTCAAAGAACAACTACAATAAGGATTAAAGCCATCTCTTCAGGACAAGTGGCTGGTTTTAATGACTTTTTCATCATATAAAAACCAATCTACAACCAGATGTTGTTTGGTATTCTGAATACCTGTTGAAATTTATCCCTTCACATATGAACAAATGAAACAGAGAACCCAACCATAAAAACTCAAACAAAATAGAAATTGGACAATGACTCCTGGTACCTCTTGACTCTGAATACTACCTACAAACAGAAAAAAATCTGTTGCTTTTCTGAACCTTTTCTGTGGAGGTTTCTTACTCCTAGATTCTGCTACTCTTGTGTTAGTCAGAGTTTCCAAGCTGCAGGACACAGGTCCTTCAGAGGACAATATTGCTCACACAGCTGAACACTTCCTTCTGAGCTCATTCATGTACGTGCTGTGAAGAGCAAAGAGAAGATGCCATCGCCAGTGCTAAAGCAGACCCAGTACAGTGTGAAACTGAGGTGAGACTCATGAGGAAACACAGGCCACCATTTCAGCTGCGTGAAGCTGGTGGAGACAAGCGCTGGGGCTAACACTGCTCTTCTCACTGTGGAGCATCCTCTTCCCTTGCCCTGGCAGGCCCTTCCATGCCTTTGTCATTCCTTCCATTGTGCCAGGATGAGAGTTTATACAGCTGAACAATGACTCAGTGTGGGGAACTGATCCAACTGAAAATTGATTTTTAAATTTTTTTTTTTTATTTTTTTTTTCTGGCAGTGTTACTCCTACCTTCTCTCAACTCTGGTTCACTGTGTGGCCACAAAAAAACTTGTTCCAGCAAAAGTAAAGGCTCAGCAAAAAGAAGCAAGTTCCACTGCACTGGAAGTGCTGGATTTTATTAAGTGAAAATGATCCTATGGAGCTCTAGAAGACTACTCCCAGCTACAAAACTAAATTGTTGTATGGTGCGTGGCGAGTTGCTCCAAGTCTCTCTCTTCTCAATTTCAGTCTATTTAGACTATATGTTCTTCAAAGCAGAAATGTTTTGCTTATTATGTATTATGTGTTGTGTAATTAATTCCTAGTCTATGTTGGGGAACTGTCATAATAAAAAGAAATAAAAATAATGATTTCTAAAGCAAAAAGCAGTTTACTTTTAAGGGATTCTTGTTAGTTAATGGACGTGCAAACCAATAATCACCTCCTGCACTTCAGTCCTATACTGAAAACTGCAGAACATGATGCTCTGTTTATCAGTGAGATCAAATTTCTGTATGAAGTCAAGAAACTCACGTGAAAGATATCTACATAATAAAGGAATTTGCATTATATATCAACTCTTTGAAGATAACATTATATTTGAAATGCTACAGGATTTTTTTTCTTGCTCATAAGATTAAATAATTCAAACATTTTTTCTGCATTTTAATTGTTTAGGCTATCTGGGTATATATTTAGTCATAAAATTACTAAAACTGTTCTTTGCTGTTATCTGGGGTGAGAAAGAGGGAGATACAATTTTCAGATTATTTTTATAACCTTTATATTAGTGTATCAGACCAGTGTGAATGGATTATACCTGAGACAAGGAAGTTGTTCCACATGCGAAGAAGATTTAACAGGGGGTTCCTAGGACCTCCCACGGATCCTCTTTGGCACTTCATCACCTTAGAGACTTCAGTGGGGCTGTTAGTGCTCAAGGCTTCACTTCTGCACCAAGACTCTTCGCTGGGTCTGTATTTCTGTTTCCCTTTGCTACAAGCCGGGCAGATGGAGAAATATTGTGATAGTTGTTAATATTCCCCTTGAAAATGCACAAGGTTTTCTACTCCAGATTTTTCTCCATACTTTTCTGGTTACTGGTGTACATTTCATAAAAGGGAGAATCTCTGCATATTAGCAGTGGTTACCCTGGTGACAGAGACACAGTTCAGCCAGCATCTCTACTCTCTCGACTACTGATGGAGATAAGCAGGGGTGTCATTAGCAGGAAACAGCACTGTAGGACAAACCAAGGAGATAGGACTGTTCTCTCACTAAGTTAAATTAATAGCAACACTGCTGAGTGTGATGTAGATTCCTTAGGCAAGAGCAGATTCCTTACTTCAGGGACCCTGTAGGCTATACTTTTCATCCTACACTCAAGTGCTGATGGTTTTTAAAAATCATTTTTGCTTTGCTAGTGTCCCAGTAGGAGTTTAAGAAGTCAGTTGCAGCCAATTGTACTTTCTCCTTTCTCTCTAAAGGGGATAAAGCTTTCAAACTATTTGAATAAACTGTGATTACATCTTCATTTGTCAGTAATGGGATTACCACGCTGATAAAAGAGACTTCAGACAAACATACATGTTTAAGATTGGTGTAAATTACCCAAGAGGGTCGGGAAAATCCTTTGGGCTCCTTAGGGCCCATCCCTCCCTCTTTGAAAGCTGGCTGGCACCAAGAGTCCTGAATAGGCTGGGACCAGCTGACCATTCCCTGCTGGGGGTTGTGGCTGTTTTCCTGTGCACATGTTCACTGAACTGGAAAATACAATTATGCACATCCAAGTTCACAGTTAGTTTTTTGACTATAGCTAACAAGCTAAAGATTTTTCAACTAATTGATTTTATCTCTAGATGAAGAAGATGTCATAAATCTCGGTCAGCTAATAATGATTAAGAGATAAAGGCAACCTGAGAAAAATATAAGTGCTGTTGTTGCTAAATGCCGATGGGCTCCATGGTGAGATAATCTTTTTAACATGGCGACCCATCCCACATACAAAATGTTTGCCCAAAGCTCCATTTGTGAAAGAGAACAAATGGGAAATCTGAAAGCAAGGAGGAAAGATATGAGTGAGAAATGAAACGCAGATTCAAATCCTGTTAGGGCTAAAGAAAAAGAAAGGCTGGAAAATAATCCCACTTTGAGTCTCTATAATGAATTGCATATTACAATATGGAGGGATTGCTCAGGAGGATTCTAAACTCTGTAGAGAGCAAGCATAGGGATTAGTTAACTCTGTAGTTGTCTTCAACTTTATGAGGTCTTGATTCTGCCATCCATATACCTTTTCAGTGTGTTTTACTTGTATTGGCACCAGTGGGATTCCTTGTTCGGCTAAATGTAGGGGCTGCAAAGCTGGGTGTTTATATTGGAAACTGAGAAATATAATTTGAGTATGTGGGTTAATCTAGTGGGAAATAACTTCACTGAATTACATCAGAATTACATATGCAAAACTCAGGGAAAAAAGAAAAAGAAAGAAAAAGTATGGTTTGGAGAATTGCTATATATAATACACAGCTTTGAGTAACTAGCCAAAAAACATGATGTGGTAAGATTGGCCAAAGATTTGCTGAAGACACTTTTTCCTTCTGACATATTTTCTTGAATACATTATACTTCTTCGTGGGAATTCATCGAAGTAGTCAAAATTTCCTACTACAGTGAAGCAAAACTTCTGTTTTCCTGTTATTATGTTGCAGGATATAATATAACAAGCTTCGGATTAAGTTGCAGTATTTAAAGAATGTTTCATTCAGGAGAAAGAGAAAGTCCGTGAGAATTTTTTCTCTCAAAGTTTCAGAATGTTCTGGAGAATGGATTTTCATTACTTTGATCACATTCAAAAGCAGAATGTATTTATAGATTAAGAAACTAGATGTGTGAGAACTAAAGCTAGGTTTTGCTGATTAGGAAACGTTTATCTTCTTTCTAAAGGCTTTCAAAGATTGCACTACATATATGCATAAGAAACAAAAGCAGTGACTTGCCATAGGCTAAACCTTGTTGTTGCTAAACGTTCTTCCTTTGCAATGAGTGAGACTATTGACTTTAGGGCATCTTATTTTCAATCCTGATAGAGGAATCTGTATTTTAAGGAAAAAGTGAGGGTTGATACTGTGATGATTCCCATGTTATTATTCAGGAAAAATAAAGCCATCATGCCAAGATGCAAGCAAAACTAAATAAATGAAAACCTTGTGACAAAGATCCCAGTATCTATCAAGGCAGGATTCGACAACTACCTAGAATAAATAATGAGGAGTAGCATGACTAAAGTAAATCTTTCAGTCTCTCCTGAGGGCTTCCTTAGTTGCCAGCCACCAGTTTCCCTGTGATCCTGCCAGAAGAAGCAAGGTTTGAGCCGTTCAATGTGTTCTGTGCACAAACCATGCTATGGAAGAAAAGAAGCACGTGCAACACTGAGAGGGGGCTGAGCTGCCATCAAAGCTGATCATTAGCAGTGTAATATTAAAGTTGTATATAACATGTGGGAGGAGAAGAAAAATTCAAAGGGAGACAATACGCTCAGAATGTAATGCTAAACAAATTTATAGTTATAAAGAAACCATCTGGACAGATATGTGAGCATGATGTAGACACCAAGGAAGCCATAGATGAGAAGATTACAGTTTTGGGGATCCTCTGGTTGATTTTGGAAGAAGGAAAGGCAAAAATTCAGAGAAAGCAGAACAAGGTTTTTGTGATGTGAAAGATGAAAAATTGAAGTGAAGAATGGCTTTCCAGAAAGGAAATGGAATCCCAGTTGGCATCCATTTTTATAGTGACAACTCTAACATAGTAGTCATAATCTGTGATGAAAAAAAGAGAAAAAAAGGGAAACCTCTTAACATTCTGACGAGCATTAACAACTTGACAAGTGACAGGTTTTAATATATCATATTTAAATGGACACACAGGCTAAGTATAGATGAAAAGTGATTGAGGCTATTGGTGAAAGTAATGGACAAAACCAGATTTTTGAGTGTTTGCCACAGTAAGGGTAGTAGAAAACCACCACATGAGAGGATGATGTTGTGGAATCAAAAAGTTGAGAGAAAGCAAAAGAGAGCTCTGTCGAGTGGTACAAAAGATAAACCACGTAATTAAAGCAAAAGAACAACAAGGAGACAGAAGAGTAGAAGGGGATAGACAAGAGAGTCAGTCATAACTGAAGGAAGTAGTGAGTCTGACAGAAAAGTAATAGAAGGATATTGTCAATGGCTCAGCAAGAAGTTGAGAGACAGGCAAACAGTGAGCTGGCAGGGAAATTAATGAGAGTGTGTTCAATAACACAACAAGCTAAGCTTTAAAATAAGGCAATATAGCTGTTGAAAGGATTGCCAGGCAGCGGGACCAGTGAGCTAATGAGAGTCAGAAGGTAAATGGAGAAGAGAGGCTTCTGGAACAGTGAAACTTAGAGCTCAAGAGTTTTCAAATGATGCCAGAACTTGTGGGTGCCAGTACTGCTCCAAAGTCATGATGTGAATAGAGGGAGTTCTCCTTCCCCAAACTCTCTCACTCGTGTTGCCTGTACCGCCTGATGTCTGCCTTTGATTCTAAGTACTAAAATTGGTCAGAAATCTCAAAGAGATCTCCTTTACTACTCAAGCCATTCTTCCCCCCTTCCTCACTCCATTTCTAATCTATTCTGTAACGAGAAAAGGCCTAAGGAAGGATGTGTCTGATGTCCTTGAACGCAGTAAATGCAAGTTCTAAAATCAGGACCCATCTGTCGAGAGTGTTCTTCCATTAGACACATGCCATTTATAAAAATTTATATGTTTATATTTTTTCCCCTTCCTGTAGGACACTTCTTTTCCTACTAACAACAGAACCATATCCTTCTGAATGTTTCAGCAATCACTCGTTGGAGAGAGGATTGACCAGATTTTTAAAGCCTATAATTCAAGGCGCTGTTTTATAGGAGTCATTAACCATAAATCATCATGGTGTCATGTTAGAAGAGACACCGAGAACATCAACTATAGAGGGAAATTCTTTTATGTATCTATGCAGTGGCCTGAGTTTCATATATGTTGAACATCCAGCAAATTCTTAATAAATGTAATAACTTAAATAAATTATTACAAACTGCCGAAAACTCAAGTCTTTTGGAAATTCTATCCCAAGGAGTAATCTAAGAGAGTTGAAAGTCCAAGACTCGTGGTTTTCAATTAGACTTATACTCCTGTTTCCCTTGTGTATGTTTAGAAATCCTACTCACAGAAACTTTGATTAAAAAATTGGTCCCGATTCTCAAATGTATTTCTAAGTTCTTGTGATTTCAAAGGGAGCTAAGCATGAAAAACTTTGGAGGATTAGGTTCTTGGTATATAAGTGCAGCCCAAGACAAAGTTACTCCAGGCTTTACTGGAAAAACACAGACTTTAAAATTTGAGAGCTGATAAACATCGCAGCAAGCAGTAGCAGCCTACTTTGTGTGAAGCTGCACTTGGTGACCAGACACGGTAACAGCTGCAATTTCCGGGCAATTTGAAAGTACGATACCAAACGCAATGTTCATTGTGGAGAGGGATGTATCAAAAAGAAAAGGTAGTAAATACTTTATGGAACACACAAGCTGGGAACAACTGCACATTTCCTATCCAAAAGTGGTAGGATATCTTACAAATCATTTTTGAATGTGAATTGGAAATGGCAGCTATGGCCACTCAATCAAGGGCAGTAACATAATCTCTGCTTTTTCATTCAATTATTTCTTGCAGTCTAAAGGATTTCTCAGACTTCAATTCTCTGTGGGGAATGAAATTCTGTCCCTGAAGATGTAAAACCCAGAATCTAATTCCTTACTCTCTTATACATGTTTTCAGTGACTTCTATTAAAACTCTTTGGATGATCCCTGTTATTACAATCTGAAAGAATAGCACTAAATTTTCCTATTTAAAAATCATAGAACTGAAGTGGAGGGATGCTAAGTGGGCTGTCTCTTATCATAACAAGGAGTCTGTATCCAAGACTCTAAATCCAAGATAAGTGCTCTGATCCTGTGGGACTTAAGTCTTTTCTGCAAGGGCAGGCTGTATGAAAGCAGCACGTATGTCTCCCATCAGTGGCTTGGACATACATCCCCTAAACAGCTCACATGTCTCTGATTTTATTGCAGGACTCTTTATACCATCAAGTGTTCATATTTGTCCCCATCACCAAGCCACAACAAAGTTTTACCTTTGCATGTCATGCCAACCCCTGTCATATGACCATGGATGCCTCCCTGAGGTGATCAAGTGCAAACTGAGCACATCTCTATCATTCAGGTACTTTTCAGTCCACAGGAAGCACTGCTCACACAAAGATCACTGTGTGATTACCCGGGCCCGGCACACAATGGCCTGGCTGCAGTTTGTCACATTCTCATCCTTCTTGAGTGTGGGACACAGTCACGAAGAGCTGTGCTGAGAAGAAAATATTTTTAACATTTAATCACTCCTTGCCCAAGCATGAGGCCTTCAGGAAAGAAGACAACAAGGAATTAAATACCTGCCCCCTGGGCTGTTAAATGGTTATCTCTGCCCTAATAATTTTGAATTCTTAGCAAAGAATTTTGCATAACTCAGATGTAAACATCAAATTTTTTGTTAATAAGTTTGTCATCACAAAGACAATGACTGGAAAATCCTCAAGGGAAGTGACTTCCCAGTTTGAATTAGACAACATCCTTGTCATTGGATGTTAGGAGCAGAGGAAAAGAGAGTCAGAAAGAAGGTTTCAGAATGAGAGAATGTAGTCACACTTTAAAAACCTATGTAGACTTCTCTTACAGGAGGAGAACAAAGTGATCCCAACATGAGACAGCCACCAACCTAGTTAGAGAAGAGAAAAAGAGTGACATTTGCTATCTTTGTACAACAGGAATGTAGCCAAGAATTGTTCGAGTGTTTGTTAAAATATATAGATTTTAGTCTATTAGGTTTCTTTGTTCTGCATCCTTTGTCCTCTGGTTATAGATTCCATATCACTGGATTTTTTCTCATCTGTAAACATCAAGGTCACCCTGAGGACAAGCCTACATGGTCTATAAGATGTAAATTTTCTTTGGCTAAGAGAATACTTGTGGCTGGGTCATGTGATACTGCCCTTTCCTTTCATTTGGAAACTTTCAGATTAGAGAGCAATGGCCTTAAAAACTCACACAATACTCTGAAAAATAGTCTGTCTGTCTATCAATCATTGAATTCCCTCCGCAGCCCACTGTGGTGATTATGAAAAGGGCAGTAGTCCCTGGGGTGACCTTCAAGAAGGAGTTTCAAAACAAGTCTTTTCATAGGATATTTGAGAGGAATCAGTATGTTTTTTTCTAAAATATTCTTTTTCAATTATGATAAAATTTCTCTGAAAAGGTTCTGCTTCTTTATAATATATCCTCGCAACTGTATATGCACAAGTACAGTACGTACATGGCTACATGAGTGGGTGACATTTCTAACCCTATTAAATATGAATCTATGTATTTCTTTGGAAGCACGTCAAGGTCTGTATGATGAAAGGCAGATCCAAATCCACAAACTATTTATAAAAGGACAAGCTGAACAACTGTGGTCAAATAAAATATAAAGAAAATATCACAGCTAGAAATAATTTCTGAGAAATAAATCATGGAACTGGAAGAAAGTTTAAATGTTTTGGTTTTATTGACCAGTTCCATAACGTGGAATGTTTCAACACGCTCCTAAAACTGACCCTTCACAATGCGGGTAGAACACGCTGATTTGCATATTTTGGATCTGGGTTGGCTTTATGTTTCCAAATATGCTTTCCCAACCTCATATGAATCCCTGTTGTAAAACATAATGCCAGTGGAAGGAAAAAGAAAAATAGATTATGAATCAGAGTTCACGTTTTGGACATTGAGTAATGGTGATTAAACTTATCTAGACTCAGTTACTGCCTTAAGAAATAGTATTTCAAATGCCATTCAAACTTTTTTTGGAGCTGTCAGCAAAAGTCAGGGTAAAGACTACAGCTTTTAAACTGCAAAGGTAAACACAGGCTTTAGAATTTAGAAAAGATTGACCTGAAACTGATCAGGCATCTGCAGATCTGATCACTTCAGGTGTATTAACTGGGCTTTAGATGCCTTCTTGCACATTCCTTGTCAACAGACACCACTAACTTTCTTGCACAAAGCTGCCAAATTGCTACACAATACCCAAAAGCTATCATTTCTTACTTGCCTTGCAATTTGGTAGGCACTGAATGTTACCTTGATGAAGTTTAGAGTGCCAAATTCCTTCATTTAACACAGCTGAAGGCAGTCACTAAGCTGTTAGAAGCAAGGAGGTAAAACTATTGTTATTTGTACCTTAAGCATAAACACAGATCAAAAGGCAGTGCAAAGACGTTTGCGAGTGTGTATGTGAGAGAAATAACATAATATGTGTTTACACTGAAAGGTGTGAGACTCCCAGATTGGCCAATGAAGATGAGAGAAAAGGCAAGAAGAATATACCAGATGTAACCACAGAAGTAGTGTAAAAAGATGAGAGTACTTTTTAGCCAGAAGCTGGATTACAGACGTTTGGGGCTATCTGTGAAGAATTTGTCTCCTCTTTGATTTCTTCTGTGCTTAGGGAAACAGGACAATGTACATTGTAAATGAGCAGGATTGTATCAGAGATGCTAGATTCAATTATCGCTCCCCCTAATGAAAAGAGTTCACGAAGCTCTGTGTTTAGATTAAGTGTCCTGTTCAAAAACCAGTAATAACACTGATGTTAACCTGATGCCATGTTGATTCTTCATTCAGGAGAGGAATTACATATAATGTCATGTGGCAGATGGATGTACTTAAAACAAAAGGGCCAAAATGGTGACTGTATGCTACACTAGAAGTTTGACAATATATAAGGAGCCTGCCTTCTGATTTTTAAATTTTTTCTGCAAATGAGAATTTCCACAACATTTAAATCATGTTATATGAGGAAATGAAATGAAGCTTGTGATTTCAGCAAATGACTGCTTGGATTTTCTCCCCACACAGAAGCAAACTTTTTTGCTAATCTGTGAACCAATGCATCTGAGCTGAGCTCGGCTGTGGAAACTTGACAGCTGTGAAGGGAGTAGAAGGGATTTTCCACTTGTTGGGGTGGTCTGCTGCTGGTATCGCTGATGATCACTGAATTGGAGCATGTGTCTACCAAAGAAGAGGATAGTGATACCTTGTTTGTATTTCTGCAGAGAATCGCTCTACAGCTAACCAGGATCATGGGCGCCTGCAGTAACAAACAAGATTCCACCAGTTCGAGGTAAGAGGCAACCTTCATGCTCACCACAGAAATTGCTGTCCTCTAGAGCTAGGATTTTATACTTGGAAGAAGAAAAAAGCCATAGATTAGCCACTAAATAGAATATGTTGCTGCTCATAAAACTCTATATGTCAACATAATTGTTCCACCTGCATATAAGTAATAAAGTAGTTTTTTAATAGTTGTGTATATAACTGTTATATATGACCACAGAGCAGGCATGGTTTGGAACTTGACACCATCTTGGCTGGACCTCAGCAGAGCCTCAAACTTAAGTTTCTTGGAGACATTTTTAATACCCAAAGGCACTTTTTGTAACAATAGTTTCAGAAGACAATAAAAGTAGAATGATTAGCATTCTGAGGTAATATATAACTACATACCACCACAGTCTCAACCTTACTTGTGACCATTAAGTTTAGTAAATATTTTTTAAAAACAAAGCTATGCCTCTCACAACTGATTAACATTTGCTGAGAATGAATAAGTAAATCCACAAGTAGACTCCCGCTAAACAAATGGTGGCTGCAGACACTCAATATTGTTATTCTTCTTGTAATTTAAATGAGTCTCTCAAGAGAAATTCAGCTGATTTCCAAGGCTTGGATCTTGGAAATTCCAGTGAACAAATCAGTTTTCTTAAAAGATAGTGCCAGGAAAACATAAATCATATGTTTGACATCAATTTGTTCTGTAAAATTTACTTTAAAATCGTTGAATAAACACTGGTGAAAAAGGTGAGCTGCCAGGTAGCAATGGGCAACCTGGTGCTGCACAAAATCTGCCAGAAGGCAACACTACTTGACATTCTACAAGGGAAGATAACAAGGTCGAAATCTGGAACAAAAATGAGAAAAAAAATTCATGCCATGTACTTGAACTGCACTGTGATTATTAGGAAGCCCTTTTTCATCACTAATTATGTTAGAGAGTTTAGCAAATATCCAGTCATAATATTAGAGTGAGTAAATTATTGATGTAATAACAAGATAAAGAGAATAAAATATTTAACACCTGCTCCTAATAAATCTCTGGAATGTAACATTCAAAGGGCTGGTAGAACGTAATGAAATCTCTATTTCACTTTGCAAACAGAAGTTGGGGGGGAAAAAGCAACACAGAGGAAAAAAATATATACTTTAATTCTCATGGCCATGTCTGCATGCTTATGTTCAGACCACCATTCCCAACAATTTTACATTTCAGATGCATGTCTTCAGAACTTCAGGAAATAAGGTCCCAAGCTTTCAAGTTAAACAGCAAGAACATTGAGAAGGAGTTTTTCAGCAGGACTCTGAATTATTGATGCTCCGTGAACATCTGTTGCAAAGCCTTAATTTAAAATGGAGGTATATGTTGTCAGGCAGATAGTTAGGGGCCTTCACCTACAGGAGTTAACACTTTTAGCATTATTTTAGTTCTTGAATAGAGTTAATAAACTATTCACAAATAGAATTAGATACCAAAGAAGGAGATTCATAGCACCTTACAACTAATAGCAGTAGAAAATGATACATGTGATACATGTGTGAAATTCTCAAGTCACTTTAAGCAGGAACTGAGCTAGGTATTGTAGCATTTGAAATACATTTGTCATCACAATTCCCAATGAACTAAAGCGAAACATTAATGCCTGAGAGGCACCTGTGGCTTGTAGCTGATAGGCCTGATATTCTTGGCCAGATATGTTTAAACTCATCGAAAATGAGGCAACTCTGGTCTGAAAGCTGTGAATTTGCTTCAGTGCTATGGTATACCTAATTTATAGACCCCAGAAATAAAAAGCTTAAAGATCATTCTTCCTTTAATAGCTTTGTTTTTCTGTATTAAATTGCATAAACTCAGTAAAGGAGCGCAGAGTTAGGCTACTTGCTTAGGCTCATCGAATGATGGTCGAGTACCATGGGGTGCTTTAGGAAGAGCCCTGCCAGCAGGTCATGGGTGATGATCCTGCCCCTCTACTCAGCCCTGGTAAGGCCTCATCTGGGGGTGCTGTGTCCTGTTCTGGGCTCCTCAGCACAAGAGACATGGAGCTCCTGGAGCAGGTCTGGTGGAGAGTGGCAAAGGTGATTAGAGGATCTCTTTAGGTAGAGTGACAAACACAAGTAGGACATTTCTCTTGAGAGGAAAGGCTGAGGGAACTGTGTCTGTTCAGCCTCGAGAAAAGACAACTTCATCATGAGGGGACCTTATCAATGAACCCTCTGGACACAATCCTCTGCCATGTGCTCCAGGGTGACCCTGCCTGAGCAGGGAGGTTGGACCAGAGGATCCACTGTGATCCCTGCCAGCCTGACCCATTCTGTGATTCGGTGATTCTGTGCGCATGGCTGCACACTGAAACAGATTGTCCAGAGACTGTGTGGAGTCTCCCTCACTGGAGATGTTCACAAGCTGCCTGGACACTATCAGGTTAGGTTTAAAGTAGATGTTAGGAAAAAATTCCTCACTGTGAGGGTGGTCAGGCACTGGCGCAGGTTGCCCAGGGACATTGTGGATGCCCCATCCCTGGAAGTGTTGAAGACCAGGTTGGATGGGGCTTTAAACAACCTGGTCTAGTGCAAGGTGCTCCTGCCTGTGGCATGGGGAGTTGATCTTCAAGGTCCCTTCCAAATCAAACCATTCCATGATTCTAGGATTCCAGAATCACGTGCCCTTAACTCAGACACTTGAGACATGATGCAATGTAGCTGTTATTGATAAGAAACAAATCAGCAGAAGAGTGGGGCCAAGGATAGCTGAAGCACATGATAAGACAAGCAACTATCCTTCTCTAAACAAAATTTCTTGGCCAATATGAGATGTTTCTACAAATAGATCACGTCAGAAAATAATTTGTCCATAACACTCGATATTATACTGGATTTCTGTAGCTCTGACTTCTTCTGATGCAGCAGACATCTAAGGAATTAAATTCCTTTCCCACAGGCAATCTGTCTACATTATGATTCCCAGCACAATGGCCAGATAGATATAGCAAACAAAGAGGAGTTTAAAAATTATTCAGATTCGTCCTGCCTCCCAAACAAAAAAATATTAAGAAAATCCTCCTGCAAAGGAGTAGCAAGAGATTATGGTCCTTGCTTGCCTTTTCTACTGCAATGACAGCAGTAATTGCAGTTTGGTGCATGTGAAACAGGGAGGGTTGCAAAGAGGAACAACATAAAACTTTTCATAAAACTTGCATAAAACTTTTCTGGCAGGAATAGTCTAACCTATATTACTTACCTGGCAGAGAATCAAAAGCAAACTGACATTGAGTTAGCTTTTTCTTTAGCTTTGATTACTGACTTCTCAAGAATGACAAATTTTGGTGGAAATTATGAGTTTACCACAGTCTTGAGAAGATGCTGGTGCAGGGTTCATATGTAAACTGTGGGGAAATGGTGCAGGTAGGGATACCGTTAAGCCTTCAGTTCATCCCCACACCCAGCTGAAGCTCAAAGGAGGAGACAGATATAATCTCTACTGCAGGCACTGAGAATTCCTGCTTTTTGAAGTTTGTGCTGAAGGTAACTTTTATAAACAGACCATACACTCTCAAGCAAAGGGCGTCTAACCCAAAATTTCTCTTCACAGACTTTCCACAAGAAAAATACTTGTTTGCTAAGGAATTTTTTGTTGTAGAACGATGACAGCTTTTTCAAAAGTTTGGTCAACCCCATTGAAAATGCAGAATATCTGCCTTTCTGCACATCTGCATTCTGCCAGGGAGCCTATGCTGCTGCTGACCAAGTGGGTGTGGTGGAGTATCAAGACTAGCAGAGGTAGTAGCTTGAAAGCTTTACATAGGCACACTAGCAATATTAGCCACACTAGGAGTATTAGCCACACTAGGAGTATTAGCCACACTAGCAGTATTAGCCACATTAGCAATATTAGCCACATTAGCAATATTAGCCACACTAGCAGTGTTAGCCACACTAGCAATATTAGCCACATTAGCAGTATTAGCCACACTAGCAATATTAGCCACATTAGCAATATTAGCCACTTTAGTACCGAAGTCAGCCATGATTTTTCCCAGAAAAGCTATTTTCTCTCCAACTTTATGCTACACTGTTTTCAGCCAGCAGGCTAACTCAGCAAGAGCTATGTGAGGACAAACGGAGACGATGACAGAGGCAGTGTCCTGTCCCTGCAACAGGCAGTGCAGAGCATGCCCTGTCTCAGAAAACTGACTCCATCACTTTCATCTGTCATATTTCATTACATTCCCATGCAGCATTGTATTGAAATGAGGAGATACAATGAATAAAGCCACTGTAGTCTTCAGTTTGTAAATGCAAATTGTGCAAGCTCATTCCCCAAGAAAGCAATCCAAGTTCAGCTCCTAGAAACCTAACTCTGATGGAAATGGCACACTAAATTCTCCGAGGGTAATGGATGTGTACATAAAATGTAGGGCTTCCCGTAGCTGATACATTTGGATTTAAACCACAAGGTTAAGATTGCCTGAGCACATAGTTCAAACACTCCAAAAGGAAAAAAATGCTCAGGTCCCAAGACAAAGTAGACAAATATGGGTTTATGCTCCTGGTAGAAGTTTTTTTAAATTACCAGAATGTTATCGGTTAAATAACAGCAGCTGCCATAATGAAGATATGATAGGAAATCTGTATTTCTCAAAAACCCATGCTTTGGACAAAAATTTGGGTTATTAGGCCTCAATCCAGACAAAAGAAAATATTTTAAAGGTACCAAAAAAATACAGAGGCCAAATATATATTTATAGCTGAAAGGCCAATAAATAAGGAACAGTTTTTAAACCACTTATTCACACTACTGAGATCTTACAGGAACTAAACTTAAATATATAAATAACCGTTAATAAATCTTTTCAAATGGTTTTGTTCTTAGGGCTGGATACTTATATATCTCTTTAATCTGCAACTTGATTGATGTCTTTGGGTATTTTAGAAATAAACATGACCATGGAAATGTATTTAAAATGTGGTTTATTGTGAATGGCCTCTAAAGTTGAGTGTATTAGCAGCTCCCTGAAATCTCTTCCATCTCCCTCTGAACTGCAGGACCTTACTGCATCTCCCTGTGTTGCCAATAGAAATGTTAGCAGAATCAAACCCTTAACAAATGTATGTCAACATGGCAATAATAGATTCCAGTCCTGCACAGACTTGTGCATGTGCTTAATATCAAGCACATGAGTAACTCCAGGCTAGAACCTGAGCATACAAAGGAGCACAGTCCAATCCATTGAACTCCTGTGTACTCTTTGACAGGTATTCTTTTGCTTGTCACCTCCACTCCAGCCCTCAAAACAAAAGTCTCCCTTTTATTAGTTTCCTAAGCATAGATTTTTACCACCATTTAGTGTTTGTAAGGTTTCAGAAGAAATAAAATATCTAAACCCATTATAATATATTAGACAAATGCAAAAATTATCAAGAATTCTGGATTTTGTTAAAATAAATTAGTAAACTCGTGCCCTGATCTTCTATGTTAAATATGCAAGAAAGGCAACAATTTAAGGAAACAAAACCAAAGCAAAGCAATATAAACAAACAATTTTCAAGTAAAAAAAAATCAGTAGAATTTCTGTGAACTTTAGGATGGATGATTCATGAAGATATCCTAAGTAGGGCTAAAATCTCATAATAAATTCACCTTGCTCTTCTTTGGCATGCTTTTGGCATATGCCTCCAAGGTGGCTTAAGAGAGTGGGTGATTGTATTCAACATTTGAGGTGCTTCATTGGGCACCTCAGGGTAAGCTGGGAACAGTTTTGCTCTTGACTTCCTGGCTTCTTTGGGCTTGTCAGTAGTCTGTCAGGGTGTTTGGGGTTTCTTTCCCCATGTAGGAATAGAATGCTGTACTGACTGAAGCCAGGGAAAATATTATGTCTTTAAATAGACAAAGTTTTCCCTTGTTACAGTACTACTTGCAAAGAATTTTGAGCTATATCTAAATGTAGAAATGGCTGCGTAGACCTGAACTTAACTTTCAGTGGGTATCAGAAAAGTACTTTTAAAGTAAAGTGTCTTGGCTTTTTGATTTCCAGCTGTAACAAATATTCGTTTCATTATTTTTTATGTATTTTTAAAAATATTATCTGCTGTACAATACCTACTATTTTACTGCTTCATGCCCTATAAACACTGTTTTCAGTCTTGTCTCTTCCAGCAGTAGTAGCTTGTTGTCAAAGTGAAAGTAAACTGGTTTACAACATCAAAGAATAAAGCTGGTCTGGATTAGATTGTCAGCGTGTAAAAACCAGCTGGCATGAGAGCTTACCTGTCTACAGTCGCATGTAGCTCCTTCTCTGTTAAAGTTTGGCTATCAAATTGTGAAATGCAGTTGTTTCTAAGCAATTTATTGCAAGGTGAGAAACTCCCATTACTTTAATTCAGATGTTTATCAAGGACAGACCATCAATTCGACCCAGCACCACTGGTACACCACCTGTGTTCGTGGCCATCAGAAACGGCAGCCTTGATGTGGTTGCACACCTTCCCCTCGTGTGTCTCCAGCTTAGATGCTGGTCATCAGTGCTGCTTGGTCTCTGCCAGGACTGGGCCCAACTGGCTCACTGAGATGAGATCGTACTCTCTTAAAGAGAAGTATGTGGTGTGAGTAAGTGGGAAGAATCACTGCAATTAGTGAGTTTGAGTGGATGCTACTGTGGGAAGGATTTTTTTAATAGACTATTTGAGCAATTACTGCTATTCAATTTTCTTTAAAAAACAACCTGTATCAATCAATCGGTCTTCTCAATGTCAAGCAAAATACTTTGTGGCTTAAAAAGTGACTCTAAAACCTCAATCCCAAAGCTTCATAGTTTTAATAATAAATCTCAATTTCCAACAAAATGAGGTTACCTTTGCAAATTTATTTTGTTTACTGTTGCCCGTTTAAAAATAACTGCTGTAGTAGGAAGTGTAAGAGGCTTTTTAGTAAGTGATACTTTCTCTGCGCTTTGTTTTCACGGCATGACCACAGGGCTAAGGGCTAGCAGAAAAACCCTGTACACATTCAGCTGGCCAGGGCTCAGCAGTTCCCCAGATCTGCAAACTGTATCTGGCCATTTGGCAGGAGTGGCCAGGAGGCGATAACTGACCAGCTGTCCCCAGATAAGGACAGATATTTGCATCCCAGGGCATAGGCTGGCTGATACTCAGCGAAATTGGGCAGTCTGAACTGCTGTAACCCGTTTAGCCATGTATGCAAATGATACATAAATCACCGCAAACAATAACAAGCCTGGGGAAAATCAGGCACTGGAATAAAATACTCCTTTCCCACCCTTGTCCCTCACCTCCTCACCCGTTCACCCAGCATGCTGGATGAGGCCTCTGCCAACCCAGCTGTGCTGGCATTTGCTCCCAGTAATGTTTCTGCCCTTCCCTGGGTCTCCACCTCCTCCCTCCTGCAGCAGAAGCCATTTAGCCCGGGTGGGTGCCACAGAGGGGAGGCAGAGCCATCCCGATCCTGACAGGGCGTGGCAGGCGTAGGGCTGGCCACCATTTGGGAACTCCACTGTTGTGTCCCCTCAGAAATCATCCCCAGGGATGGAGGGCTGAGGGCAGCACCTGTTACAGCAGCTCTCACCAGTCACCAGTGCCTCACTGGGGGGAGTGCAACAAAAAGCCATTCAGAGACAGCTTTCTAGCAAGAAGCCTGGCCCCTGTAAGAGATGGGTCTGAGAAGGCAGAGGAGGTGGAGGAAGAACTTCATGTACTTACAGAGCTTTATGTCCTTACAAAGAGAACCAGCTGAGCCTGGCTGGATCTGTGGACAGCAGCATAACCCCCGCAAAGCACGTGGCTGCCCTCAGCTAACCCGAGCGGCTGTAATTAGCCTGTTTTAAAACCCGTAGTGTCCAAGGGCTGCTCTGGGCAGCCTGGTGAAGGTGGCTGAGAGCTGCTGTGGGCACCCTGGCAAAGGTGGGTGCTGGTGCTGGTGCGGCAGGGTCAGAGGTGAGCAGCTGTTGCAGACAGATCCCGCATCCTGCAGTGGTACAGGGGCCTTGTGTGGGGAACAGAGAGGCGGTGGTCTCGTTGCCAAACACAGGTGGCAGTGAGAGCAGTAAGAAACATTTAGGAGTGTGCAGGAAGTGTGGAATAATAAAGGTCTTAGTGCAAAATATTTCCTCTTTAGTACTTGCTCTTTCACATCCTTCTCCCATACCACTGCTTTGCACTGGAGGTAGATGTCTGATGGTAGGCAAGTATAATCATCGTCTTTTATTTCCATGACAATCCAACAATGAAAAGTTTCCCCGCTGCCTTCTCATGAAATAAAGCAGAGAGACAAAGAGAAGTGGTCAGGCAGAGAAGTGAAAGACCCTCTCTGGAGCCAGTCATTTAACAATGATTACTTTGCAGCTCCTTGCCCAGCAGAAATGAGATGGAGGTGCATTAGGGTAAGAAAGTGATTACACTGCCTCCCTTTCAAGCTCTAGACCGGTGCTGTGACTTGATACGGTTTTTATCAGAGACTGCAATGCTGCATTACCAAGTAAGCAGTAAATTATGTCGAAATCAATTATACTACCCCAAGCAGAGATTCTGAGTAGAAAATGAATGGGTCTGGGGGTGGAAGGAACAGACACTGCTTATGCATTTTGATTAGATAGCTGGCTATCATCCTCCACGGGAAAGGAACAGCCAGCAAGTCATGAGATCAGGAATATTAGGGTGACTTTTTCACACATTATGTTTTATGTATGTTTTACTGCAGCCTACAAAAGGAGATCATGGACCTTACTAGGAGTCCTCTTGTATGATACAAGCTTTTCTGCTTCTAAGTGCTTAAATCCAGCTTCTGAAAAAAAAAATTTCTGTGACCTATATGTATAGGCTGACAGAGAAGATATTCACTCTGAACCTTTACATCCAGAAAGTGTATGGATCAATGAATCTTTATTTTTAAAAGGCAGAGTGATTAAAAGAATAGATTTATGCTGAAAAAAATACCCATTTTGTTGCAAATTGTAGTGGCGTTTGCATGGAAATGATCAGACAAAAATCCCTCCTGAAGTTCTAATGGGTGAAAAGATTCTTGTTACAGTAGATTACTACAAACAAAAACCAAAGCATTTACTGCCAGCCTGCTAAACAGAGCAGGAGGAAAATTACGCAGGCTGACATTCAGAGTCCAGTTACAGGCCTGGAAAGCTGAAGTAAGGGCAGTTAAATTTCCAGAACTGGGTTAACTCCCACATTGGTGAGAAATATTTCTGCCTTCTCTGAAGATCATGAGCAGTGCTTACATTTGTTGACTGACATCTCTGTATTGAGAGAAAAATAATCACTGTCTTTGGGGTTGTGGGGATTTGTGCTGGCGTGCTTCTGTCACGTAACGGGGCACCTGATCATTCTTGCACACAGGTTACCATCCAAGCAGACATGTTACCCTGACGTTTTAGCTCCCTCTAATTTCGCTCCAGAACCACTGAAGCAATATGAACATAGTGAGATGCAGTGGAAGGCAGAATTTACTTCCTTAGGTGTAAATATAAGCTACCCCATCGGACCTCTGCTGAATTCAATTCTTCACCCTAAAAACATTTTCAGTCTTGGAGTTTCTTTACACTGTAACAGTAAAAAGTGGTGTCTATGAGCTCCCAACAGGTTGGTATGGCTTTTCTCTCACAAAAAGGTGTACTTCCCTGTGTCACTACCTTTTTTTCCCCATTTTTGCAGGAAAAAGAGCTAGAAAGAAGCCATTAGAGAGGTGCTAACCCTTGAAAAGGCTCAGGAGTCCATTCTCTAACAGCCAGTCCTGGGAATAAATTCCACTCAGAAATGGAACTGTATTCTCTAGAAAGATGAGACCTACAATGACCTAATTTATATTATAATGACAACAAATGTAAAAGAAACTAAAAATACCAAACTAAAACTGTTCTATAAATTTTAGCAAATTTTCTAATATTCTGATACATAGCTTGCCTAATATTTGATTTACCTTTTTCTTGCCTGTGAAGCCTTGTCCTATTAAAAAATAAAACCTGCCGAAACAGTCACACCTGTTGAAAGAACCTCTGGAAACATGCTTATTGAAGAAACCCGGATTTGATTTCATTGGATTTAAAACTTGGTTTCTAGTAAAAAAAAATTAAGTTCCATACCTCACTAACCATTTTCTACAGCATATTAGAGGCTTGTTTTAGTTTCTTCTGTGATGGGATGCTGCATGGATAGTTTTCATGATTGAACCCACTACCTTTCGGGATGACACCACTTTAATTACTGCATGCTTCAGTTTCTGCACCTGTAAAAGAGGAAGCTTTATCTTTCAAGATGTTTTGAGATCTATTGTGCGAAGAGATATTTAAGAATTTACCACTGGAATGATAATTAAATTATACTATTGATAATAAATTCAGATGTTATGACAGCTGTCTATGTTAAACCTGATAAAAAAGGTGTTGCTCTATGATGCTGTCACAACTCTGCTAGAAGTACAGTCTTTTAACAAAGTTGCCTTCCTAAGCACTTGTGAGCACAAGATTCTGGCAGTGTCTGTGCTATGTTTCAGCAGTACAGTTTGCAGAGCTGGCTAGAGCTTGCACATTCCATAGCCCAGCTTTTTGAACTAAGTCACAAGGATGTAGGATGTCTCCACGAAGTCTTCTCGACATTTACCAGCAACCTTAGTCTCCTGATACCTACAGCCACCATGTTTCCTCTTGGCACTTCATGTCATGGCCCATGTCAACTCTTCTGACAGCTGCTATACGTTGGTGCCACAAAAGCAAATGTCATTCATGGTTCAGGGCCCTCCACATCACAGGTTTGGGCAAATCTGTTCTTTGTTCCAAAATAATGACCTGGGATGATGATAACATTAAGGCAGGCAAGTGTGGTCTCAAGCACAGATTCAAGCTTTGCTTAAATTATGCAACAGGTATCCAAAGTTCCCAACTACCCCACGTGAAAATAGATGCACTGATACATTTCCTTGCCTGTTTCTATTGCGTTCTTTTCCTAAATTGTATTGTCTTGGACAGTGAAAAAATGTCCTATTTCACTCCCGAGGATGATGTTCAGTAGTTGCATGTAGTGGCTGCTAGGTGCCCTACACCAGGAGAGAGTTCCTATAATACAATCCCAAATTCCGTGTCCCCCACCAAAAGCAGATGGGCTATGGCTTTACTTCTCTTTCATCACTTACAGCTGGGGAAGCTGAGGACATTTATAAAGTGCCATGAATTCTCCAAAGTGTCTATCCTGCACTGACTTAGACCTTATGTACCCTGGACGAGGGGAGGCAGGGCTGATGCCTCAGCCTGAGTTGTGGCACAGCACATCTTTACAACAGTGGATGCACAGGGTGAAGCAGGGTCTTGCCTTCTATGGAAGGAATCCTTCCACCACCAATTTAGACCTGGGCTACTCTATGCTTGCTGTTCCTATTACCTTGTTTGTGTCTGTCCTCTCAAGATGTTAAATAACTTGATCTTTTTTCCCCTCTCCTGAATCTGAACTGCAGCTGAATTAAACAGAGACCATCTCAGTGGAATGCACAGGGCATAGAAGTGTCTGTCTCCTTGCCAACACAGCACAAGAGGCAGCTAGAATGGAAAACTTATTCCCTCCCATTGGAAGTGAGATATTACAAATTCTGATATTATTATTTTCTTATGTAAAGTCTGGCAACATCAACATAGGGTACAATAACTTCATTCTTTGGGACTAGGATGGGTAGCTGTGTGTGCACACCAACACTTAAGGAATAAAGTGTGGCTGAAGCTATCCTTGAGAGGCACTTCATCCTTTAAAAAGGATGAAGTTCCTTCCTTGTGAAAGGAGTTACCTGGGTGCAGAAACATGGTTGTGGTTGCTGTAAGATAAAACTTTCAAGGACATCTCAATGTGTTTGGAACTCAGATCTGAAGGGCAGTTGTGGCGACCTAGGCTCTTAAGCAAATTCACTGCTTCTGAAAATGTTATGTATTTTTTATATGTTTATAGCTTTCCGACAGGGAGTTTCTCTGTGGTGCTCTTGTAACTTTCCGTCAAGGCAATTTTACAGCATAATTTAGAAAATATCAAAGGTTATAATTTAGAAAATCTTACTTTTTCATATTATTTAAATAATTTTTTCTTACCCCTTTTCTTCTTGCATCTTTCAATTTTCTGCATATTTAAAAGCCTCTTTGGCCCTTCAACATACAAACTCAAACTTTAAAAGAGTAAACAATAAAACAAGGCTCTCCTCCATTTGCAGGCAAATCTCCTCTAGTGTTTCAGAGCTCTAGGGGAAAATAAAGCACTTGAACATAGTGGCTTACAATTCCATGCTCAATGTAAAGGCACTATCAGTGTAGTGTATACAAAGTGATAGTGTAGTGTCTGTTCCCTGAGGAAGAGCAGATAAAGTAATCTACCAACAAAAATGGACTTCAAACAGTAGTTTTCAGCTAACAAAAACAAACACCACGTCCCAGATTAAAAAAAAAAAAAAGTAAAAAAATTCTTTGCACTTCTCAGCTTTCCCCCAGGAATATTCTTCCTTCCTCTGAGCTCCATGTTGTCATGGAGAGTGATGTGTTAAGGTCTGTGAAACTGGCAGGCTGCTTACTTCCAATGCTTTAATTCACAACTAATGTCCACTAAGCAAAACACGGCCTTGTTACTGCTGCAAAAACAATAACTTCATAGTGCAGGACTGGCTGCAGAGTAGGAAACGTAGGCATCTTTCCCTGAAGAGTCCATGTTTGCTCAGGTGCTTGAATTCAGTATTTCACTGACAAAAGGCGCTCTGGTTTAAACGTGTGAGTACTGTGGATGACTCAAGCAAGGTTTCTTCCACGTTGATTCAGCATGAAATTACTGAAGGGGAAAACCTTTAAAACTTGTGTCTGTATTTGACACCTTACAAGAGTCAATTGTTTGGAAGAGTTTGATTTGTCAATTGCTACCAATTTACAATTTCAAGGGAACGGCAACTTTCGAGGAACAACCAGAAGACTGTTTGAGGGAAAAGATCTGAAAAATAGTTGTGAAAATGAAGAATTAAGAAAACATCAGAAAGTTAAGGAACAATTTAACTGAAAAGAAAATGGCGGGCAAGATATTGGAGAGAGGAATAGCAGAAATTAGCGAGAAAATCAAGAAAGCTACAGTTCTTTTCTTAAATATTGCTTCATTTTTAAACAGGTTGCTCACAGGAAGGATTCCAAAGTAACTACCATTACTATAAGATAAATATTTTGTATATTCTCAAATTTGATTACCTTCTTTCCTATAATATATTTATCTTGTTTTCATCCTTGATTTCATGGTGGTAAGAGTGCCTTAAAAGGCAAAATCTTATGAAAACCAATGAAAAGCGTGTTTGTTATCACGTGAGTTAAAAGCAGCATTAACCACTTAAAATTAAAAATCACGTGATTATAGAACTAAAACCATAAAGAACATATCTGTATCTGTCTTGAGAACTACAGAATATCTTATTTGAATGTATTGCTGACAGTGCTGACCCTGTATACATGTAAAGAGGCAGCATAAATCAGCTATTGATATAGATTCCTTCAGTCCTCAGTGTAAATGCATGGAGTTTATAATCCAGTTTTTCATTTTTAAGGCCATACTGAAAGTAGCTTAGTTGTAAATTTGTAGGATCAAGTCTAATATCCCAGCTCTTTACTGGGGATACCAAAGAGTTTGTAGAAATTTGGCTAAATACTTTGGTAAAGATGTTGTCTTCTTCGTTTTACCTAGTATACTCAGGGCTTTTAATAAATGAAGGTAATGTCATTCACATTGGGCACATTCCAGCAAATATGGAAAAAATTGAAATATTTTGAAAATAAATAAATCACCTATTCTATTGATGGTATTTGAGTTAAAAAACAGTGGCAATGCTCATCACTTCTACAAACAATGTAAGGGGACAGAAAGGCACATTTTACACTAGATTTACTGAGTATATTCCTATTGTTTACTAATATAAGGTTTTCTTCCTAGCCTCGGGTAGAGAGTACTGATCACATTCTTTCCTGTTCTAATGCAAATTCTCTTCACAGTTGTTGCATTTTTGCAATATCTGTTAATGCTCAATGGAAGCCTACTTCGTTGTGTGGGTTTTAGCACATAAACAGTTATGCCTAGTTTTTGAGACTTTGTGCTTCCTGTAACTTTTTTATGTCACCATGTCACTTAAGTCACCACTACTTCCTTTTTATTTGTCCTGCTCTCCATAATTCCCTGTCATTCAGGTCTTCGAAATGGACAGTGAATGAATCTCCAGAAACATTTTCCTTGATGATACTGCACTGATCATAGAATAAAATGGCGCTCTGAACTGTGAATGGATTGGTTTGGTTCCTTAGCTTCATTTCAATCAAAGAGAAATTCGTTCTGTTTCTGTTAACAGGGATTATGTCTTAGTAGGAGATAACGTGTATACAATATTCTTTGTGATCAGTAAAATAATTTTTACTTTCATAGCCTTGATAAGAAGTAATCTGTGCTGTGCTTTTTAGACTAACTCTTACAGCTCGGAAGCCTTTCAGGACAAAAATGTATTCCAAAATCAATGACCATGAATCCCATAAATAGCTGAAAACAAGCAAACACGTATTTGGATATTTCCTCCACTGGACAAAACTGAGCTAAATTCCAACCAGAAACCATTAGGTCAGCAGCTGGTCAACATAGGCCTGAAAAATGAATAAAATAGAATTAATTCATATTTTACATAGGAACTTCAAAATCCTGCAGATTAATTTTGACTCTTTGCATGATTTGAAAAGGAAAAAAATACCGTAAAAGCTTTTGACAGCCAATGTATGCTATTCAACCAGAATAGAATTAATTGGCTCGGAGGAGAAATAATTTGCTGAAATAACAACTCATACATGTCATCAGGGCAGTGATTGAGCCAGACCCACTAAATAATTCCTGGGATCGAGCCACTGTGCATAAGTCAAAGATGCTAATCAAAGAATTTTCAATTGTTTTTGTATGCACTCAATATTTGAAAGAGCCATCTGTCTTCTTGAGTCTTATTTGCTGATGTGTATTTTCCTAGGTTGCCTTTAAATGTGGAGTAAGAATGACTGAGGTATTTCAGTACTATGTAAAACATATTTTCACTCTATAAATCCAGAAGTGCTGACCTGCAGCACCTTTACATTAGTCCATATGGGTTTGGACTGACCTTTAAGACTACTAAAATGTTTGGTTTATTTGAAAGGGTTTTCTTTCTTTTTTTTTTTTCATGCTAACATGGAAATGAAACTACCTCGAGTCAGTATCTGACTCTGTTAGGCAGAAGCTACTTATATGCATTTCCTTCTGCATAAACCCAAACACTTCTGTGTTCAGCCAATGTGAGTGATGGAAGAAAATACCATGAAATTAAAGAGTTGACCAGTCCCTGCCATGTGCAGAGATAATGTCACGCTGAGGTTGGCACACCTTTGGAGAGTGGGCAGGCAGCTGCAGCAGAGTTTTGGCAGTGAAATTAACTGGGTAACAAACCACAAAAACAGGGGCAGTTACAGAGAATCATATAGGACAGCACCGTCACCAAAAGAAAATAGGTTAAAAGTACCTACCCTTGTGTATTAAGTACAAATATTCTGATCATCTCCCACCACAGAGCCTGGTGTGAAGTTGGTAAGAGTGCACATACAATGGTATGACTATGTTCTCCCTTTGCTGGACATGACCTACTCATTATGTAAGAATTCCTAAGATTTGGGTTCTCACATTTCACACCACTCATATTTTGTTCCTTAAAAAAAAACCCCAAAACCAAAAACTAACCAACAAACTAACAAATAGAAAAGAAAATCCACTAAAAATTGCTTTTAAAATTATATTTCTTCCTTCTTTCGTTTCCCTTAAAAAGGAAACCATGTAATCTGTAGAAAAAGATCTCATTCATGTTTGGCCATGTAGTTATATTTTCCTGTGTTCTACACTGATGTTGAATAAAATAATACCCTCTGTAGAGCCACAAACTATCTAGACAGAAGTATGTGGATCAACTCTTTGGCATAGTAACCTTAACATCCTACTTGTAAGCTAATTCACAGATAAATGCTGGGTTCCAGCAGCTGAATGAAGGAACGGCCTCTGCACGTCAGAATGAGACAAGTATCACATAGTGCAGAGCACCACTGCACACAAACTGTGATGCAAGATACTTCAACTATAAATATGTAAGCCACTGATGTGTTCTAGGGGATAAGAAATACTATCATTTTGATGCACAAAGTGTGAGAAATGACTAATATTACAGACTTTTCATCCACTCATGGTGAACGGTCTCTAGATTAGAGGTGGGGGAAATGAAAAGATGTGTATATGCAATCTTCGCAGTCTTTGGGGGATAAAGCAAATAAAATCAAAACTCTTTTGTTTATTCTTGAGGGTAATTCAATTTCATCTTATTTAGAACATGACAGAAAGATGAAAACTAAAATGAAAACAGCTTTTGAATTAAAGACAATCTTCAAATCAATCAACATTAAAGAAGAAAGGAATTGGAACAATAAGTGAATGACATGCGGTATTGCTTGGAAACTTTTGAAATCTTATCTTTGTAAACAAAAGAAAATCTTCTATATTTGTGTATTGATGGGACTAATTTCATCACTTAAATTCCCTAAAACCATAATACACCGGGTGACTCCAGTCATATTCTGTTCATAAAGCTGTTTGAAATTTACTCTGATCTTTTAATATTTGGATAGTCTTTATAAATCTAAATATTCTGTTCTCTTAACAGAGAACATCTATCTGACACAAAATTTGTAAGTAGTTCTGTTTACCTCTTGGTTGATTAACACTAACCTATGGAGTGGATTGTAGAAATGTCCTTGCAGGCTTGTGGGAGAGAACATTCAGGATGGACCGAGCCCAGTAATTCACTAGAATTAATTTATGCATGACATCTCAATCTCATAATCCAATTCTTAGTAAGAATTTTGGTGTATAAAAGTCCATTTTATATACTTCCATGTCATTTTGGGGGATTTGGACATTTAATTAAGGAGCTTTAAAAATAAATTACAAGCTACTCTGTTCTCCACTATATTTCCCCTGAGAATGTATTAAATTAGGTGACAATAAGGTGAATTTATATTGCACTTGATTGAATAATGGAGTGAATTAAAATGGAACTAACTGGAAATGCATGAAATGAGTGGTTTGTACTTCATCTTTTCTTTTATGCCACATGTTCAAGTGTAGTTCAAGTATGTGTCCACGGTATGCCCAGTTGCAAGAATATAGATATATAGATATAGATACAGATATATACATATATATACAAAAATCGGTGTTCCTGTAAGAAAGTTCAGCTGAAGACACTCATGCAATGGAAATATTAAGCACTAGGTCCACTAGAAGGTATGTTCAGATGTTTTACTGCAAAGGCTTTAAAGTCACTTTTTAATTAAAAAATATCATACTTTTACTTCTTCTGCTTGTCCACTCTCATCTCTCACACTTTCCCCATGCTGCCCATTTCAGCTGACATATTCTCTATTTGCTCATAAAAGTCTCCGTTGCCTCTGTGTTTTTCCTTGCACTGCTCCTAAAGCTAAGAATTTGTTGCCCGAAGTAAATATTCTTCCTCTTTCATGTGTCTCTTCTATGGTTCTACCACAAAACAGACAAAAATTAGCTAACTTTAAATGGCTAATTGAGAGTCATTTGGAGCCTGAGGGACTAGTGGAGAAAGACTACTTTCATACATTTAATCAAAACCTGATTAAAATATATATGAATACAAAAAGGTTTACATTAACAACCTGTTTTTTTCCTCACTCATTACCTTTTGATTTTTTCCATAGCTTCTTTGTGGAAGAGGCCATATTTAGTTTCTGTTATGCAGTACCTTGTACAACAGATCAGTTCTCACTGGAATTCCCGGGCTTTGCTACAGTGGAACTGTAAGAGCAGTAAGGCTAAAGCTTTTTCCAGTGCTATGCAGTCATTTTAGGCTAGCTCTTATTCCAGGAGAAGTCAGCAGAGTAGAATTTGGACTTTTATGAAACAAATCACGAACTCCAATTGATTCTCCTTTTTTTTAAAAGGAGTGAAAGAACCCCAAAGAACAATAACTGCCCCCATCCTTGAAATTTTATCACTGCCTTCAGTGAGAACAGTCAAGTACTTTCTGAGATTTTTCAACTCAGACACCTGAGTATCACGATCTGCCAAGTAAACCTGGCATCTAAACTGCAATGCAAACCTAACACAATATTAAAAAACCCCCAAACCCCCCCAAGAAACCAGATAACACTGTGGAATATTTTTTGTTCTAAACATAACTTCAGCTTGTACATCTGTCATTGAGTAGTAGCTACGATGCTTAATAACCATGCTCCATTCAGGAAATATCCATTATTCATTTCCAGTGTACCTTCTGGCTGATTTTCTGAATCTACCTTCTGTTGGAGAGTTTTCTGCTAGATTGAATCGGCCTTTATGTGGCAGGGCCTGAGCGTCCAGGTTTTTTAGTTTCAGCTTTTTGCCATGCTCTGTGTCTGTAACTCCACTTGACATCAGCCGAAGTCTTGGGAATTTCCAGCAGGAAATGCTACCCCCAGTATGATCAGACACACTCTTGTTGTCTGCAGTTGATGTTTTATTTTGAACACCAAGCATTCCTCCCTTCATATATCTGAGAGTATTTCAGTTTTGTGATTAAGGCGGGTATTAGATGACCTTTACTCTTCTTTCCCTTGCTTTCCTCTTAAGAGTTAAATGAAAGCCTTCCGTTCCTCTACAGGGTACTTAGAACTAAGGCACTATGGCGCTAGCAGCAGGTTGGTTTCATTACACTGATAGGATACATGTGCTGTTTTTTATCTCTAGCATTTTCTCAGTAATTCAGCACTTTAAAGTCTCAGCTGTCTACCGATCTGCAGACAATTGTTTGGTGTAATACTATCCGGAAAAAGCTGATAAAACACAGATGTGACTAGGTCTCTGAAATTTGTGGTTTGCTAAGTGGTTTTTTTTCCCCCTATTTTTTTTTTTTTGTAAGGCCATTCTTGCCCATGGCAAGTTAGCTTCCCTACCAGGCATGAAGGCACAGACTTTTAATAAAATGTTGCAACAAGAAGGTAATTGCTAAAAATTAAGAAACTTAGTTGAAATATAAAGCAGAAATATTATAACAATTTTCCCTATTTTTCATCATAACCCCTGGCAACCATTTCTCCATGTTTTGCCCAATGTAGATCCAAAATAGTTTTTTCTTTTTGAAAAACTTCCCACTAAAGTGTGGATTTCTGGCCATCCTATAGAGATCTCTTTTAAGAAAAAATGGGGTTTAGGCATTAAGAGCCAACAGTTTGATTTTTCAAAGTGGCTGAGATCTAACAGTCACAGTGAGGCTTGCCTAGATAAAAGATCTGATTGTGCTGGAACAAGATTGGAAGCAATCTAGTTAGATGGCAGGATGTTACCATCTCTTAGTGGTTAGTGTTTAGACAAGGACAAATTATATTCACCATAGCATCAGCTGAACACAATTTTTCCTGGCTTCCACTGACCTCTAACTTGTGACTGGCCTCCCGTCCTCTCACTCAGTTATCACAATTCCATTCAAACACAATCACATTTTGTAGTGTAGGCAATCCTTACTGACAGCATAAGAACGTTTGCATGTGCTCAGTTCTTTTAGAAACCGGCCCACATCATCTCAGGCATTTCTGCATGAGGGTATTGCTTAGACAGTTCATGTACTGTAGGTGTTTCTGAGCATGGTAGGCTTCCATTCTGATTATCCGAATTATGATTTTAACTCTGGTGATTAGTTTATAATTTTTTTTTTTAATTTATGTAACTGGACTAGTACACCTCTGAATGTGAATGCAGTTTGTTGACGCAGTGGTATTTTGTTTACTCACACAGGAGTTACCACTAAGATTTAAAGTAGCACAGCCTTTCCCTCTTCCCAAAGAAACTCAGTCCCAGCATTGTAGCAACCAGTTTTACTTAGAACTTTACTTACTTATTTTTACTTACTTGCTCTAGGTTGCAAAGTAAAATGAGAATTTCAAAAACTAAATAAATGAACATGTCCAAAAGAAACCAGACCATGCTGCAATATTCCTATTTAGCTGCAGAGTGTGGGGGAGGGAGACAAAATTGCAAAAGGCTGCTGATTGACATCAGTGTGTCTGTATGATAACTACACACAGCTTTAGTGATTTATGTGCTAGACAGGTTTTCCATTCCGATTCAAATGAAAGGCCATCTTGCAATTAAAGGCTCAGTTTGCAGTTCCTGATTTCTGAAGGAAGAGGGCGTTTCTATTTATTCCAGAAACATTTAGTGGTTACATGCATGGCTGGCAGCAATTTCCCACAATGTGTAAATTAGTCAATCCCAAAGTCAGTAAACTTTTGCTTTGAAGTGGACATTAATGAAGTGCACCATTAGAGCCTAATGATTGTTCACATTTGTGTTTTAGGGGCCCCTCTTGCTTTTGATGTCTTAGTGCCTTGGTTCCTTGACTTTAGTTATCTAAATGCCAGGACTGCTAAACTCCTAAGAGAACTCAAAAAAAATTTAATGAAAAAAGTTAGTACTAGCCTGACTGATGTTGGCACTTCAAAGCTGGAACAGACTAAATTGCTGTAGACTGCTTAATTCAAAAGTGCTCCCTTGTGGATGACAGTGCATGGTGACAAAGTTCAATTGGCAACAGGAGACAGGCAAGATCAAAGACCCTCTATTGTAATAGTTTTGTTCCATGAAGAATTGCTTATTGTCAGTAGTTTTTCAAGCCTTTACTGGCTCCAGCTTCATATCAGGATTCCTCGGTTCAGAACCAGCTTAAATAAATAATTGTAATTACATCCTTCTGATAATGCACTGCAGTTCTAAATGCTGGATGTTGTGTCTCTCCAAGGTCCAAAAAAGAAAAGTGGGTGTTAGGAACCAGGACTTGGGGGAGAACCTTCTTTTTTGGAACCTTCTTTGTTCAGAAGCCTCCAAAATACAAAGTACTGCTGACAGTTAATGCCATGTTAGCAGCAACTGAGACTTGCTCCAGACAAAGCCCCACTGCCCTTCTATCACAGCGATGATGCTGCAGTTTCTGGTTTGTGTTGCCTGCCAGTCTGATTTAACATTTCGTTTAAGATTAAACTGAATGTCATCCTGTAAACAGTGCTTTCTCTCTCTGGTTAAGGCACAAGTTTGAACGAACTTTCAAGAAATGCTGAACTCCACGCTAACAATGCTAAGGCTACAGAAATCTCAGAAATATTCATCATTCACAGCATACTGCAACTTTTTTTTCCCTCTCCTGACACATGCCCTTCTGAAAAATATGATTTTTTTCCAATCAGAAGCAGAAAAAGAGGCCCTGTCTGAAGTTAGCCAGTGACACTGGAAATCCTGTTCATTTTCAGTATTTTTGCTGTTGTGTTGTTTTGGGGTTTTTTTCCCAATAGTTTTCACCATCTGTAAGGAACTGCTGAAAGACAAGAAAAGCACCATCCCTCAGTAATAGTGTTCAGGGATGTTGTCTCATAAAATGTACATGGTATTGTCAGAATTGCTTGTCTTGAGCTAATTATGAACACATGTTTGGTGGCAATTAAGGAAGCCACTGTGCGATCATTTTAATGCATCTTATTGACAGAAGTTACTTTTATTTTTTAATAATCACACATGACATTTTTTCACAGGAAATTTCATCATATTTAGCGTAAGATGAGCAAGTAGAAAGGAGAGATGAGTAAGTGCACTTAGAAAGGAGGCAATAAAAAGAAATGCATTGCATTTAAATCACATCTGCAATGGACTCAGATCTGTTGATCTGATTTTATTGATAATTTTGATTTAAAGAAACCAAAAGACAGCATACTAGTTTCAATCCTTCCTTAAAACTCATTTATGAAAAGCATCAGAAGTGTGGTTGTGTTATTTCTTACTTCTTTTTTTTTCTTTTTTTTTTTGGCAAGATCTGAAAAAGCATTTTAAACGGGATTAGAAATGTACTATGTCTATGCAATTTAGCTCTAGCGACTTCACGGTTGTAAATTATGATGGAACACATCATTAGCTGCAGACTTGTATGTTCTCCCTTAATCATGCTGAAGTACACATAAGCCCCAGCTGAGCAATTATGAATAATTAAATCAATTAGAGACAGTCTAACACCAGGTCTTGTGGCTAAACTGGTGTCAGCATCCATAATATTTTAACAGTAAATGCAAATGTGTGCATTTGGGTGGAGGGAAGGAGGTGGACAAAGGCTTATACAAATGCCAAAGCATGTTGCTTAGTGATGGCTTTACAATAATATCATGAAGATTATAAGCTGCCTTCCCAAGGAAAACAGGGGTAATGAAATTCCAATAAAATATTTTTGTACAAGATTTAAAGCTTAGAGATGAGTTAATTAAAAAAGGATAAAGTGCAAGACCTAAAAAATATGCTGAATAAATTAGGACTTTACATTCACTCAAAACAAATACTTTCCTTCATCAAATGTGCCCAGCCTCATTTCTTTTGACACATTGTTTTTCTGGAACCTGGTGCTAAGAGCAAATAAATAAACCAATACACCTTCCTTAGAACCCCGTCAGGAAAAAAATTACACATTTTCTCTACATTTGGTAGAGAAAACTCTGAAGAAAACCTGGAGATTTTGCACAGTACAGTGACAGCACTGTTACCTTGTAGAGCAAGCCCAATGTGTTTGCTAACAGAAAGACAGGTTTTAGACCTCTTTGCACTCTTTCTGGGATATGGATGTCAGAGTCCCTTTATTCTCTGGCCAGAAAGTGCCAAACCTCTGCTGTGCAGGGATCTGCTCTTCTCTGCCTGCTGCCAGACGCAGCCCCTGTTCTGCCACTGCATCGCGACCGTGGCCGCAGCAGGTGTTGAGTGCGTCTCCAGCTACCTCGTTCCTCCCAGGGAGAAGGAGAGAATGATTTTATCTCTCTCCCACACTGACTTCTCATGCAGGGAAATGACATATTTCCCCTTTCTCCAGATTAACTACAGACTAACGGAGCAACTCAGAATTAGCATCTATTTAGAAGGCTGGTCTCGTACATATCTGTTTAAGAACGCATTTCTATTCTCTTCGCTGAGGTCCAAAGCAGCTCCTTACAGACATTTAAATGCTCTCCTGACCTAGAACACAGTTCTGTACAACAGTCACAAGGAGTTATGTTCAAGACTCTTTCCCCACCCAACCACAGAAGCCAATAAAGACTGAAAGGAATAATTAGTTGGTTTTTTCCTACAAATCCATTAATTTTATCAACAAAATTACTTGGAAAAAGTATTTACTATAACTGATAATAAGAAATTGTACAAATAATGATTCTGCTGTTGTAATTATTTGAGAATGTCAAGATTTATAATCTCCATCACACAAGCATAGATGAACCAAGTGTCCTACTTTGAGAAGGCTCAGGATACCTTGAAGCACTTGCCAGTTGTTATTACAGGAAACAATTTAATAGGAGAGTGTCTAATGATTACAGACATAGGGAAAGACAATCAGAATCAAAAATATTTAATGACTATTGTATTTAAGACTTGCTGAACATATGAATTGCATAGATCTACCCAGTTTGTGCATCCCACGTGAGGTCTTTGAGTGTGTTACAAAAGCAATTATTAAAGCCTGTGCAGCACTCAATGAGGGATGCAGAAATAGGGTCTGTTTCCAGAACATCAGCCCACTGCTACGTCTACCAGGCAGCTCTGCTTCCTTGTCCCTGTGCAACTTGATCTATACTGAGCAATTCTCTTATTTCTTGGTGTCCTTTGTAAGAAACAGAGCCTCACACATGTCCCAACAAATTCAGAAGATCATGGCAGACAAGGAAAACTTTACCTTCTTCTTACTTGTGGAGAATAGGTCAGTTGCTCTGTAAAAAGAAACAAAATCTTCGATTATCTTGGAACACTTTCACTTTTGAGTAGGATTTTTTAAATTTACTATACAAAAATATGCATAATTATGTCCCAATCTCACTACACAATCTGCTAAGAAAGCATCTAATGCAAAAATCAAAATATGAACTGCATGACAAGAAAAAACCCCTCCTTTTAGAGGTGGCATTTATTTCTCTAGATGTGACATTTCGAGTTTGCTCATATGATCTATTGACCACTGTTTATAGTGGAATATCTCCCCATGTGAACTCTCTCCTGGAATAAGGGGTTTCTTTCTAGAATGGTGACTCTTACTTGGAAAAGTAGTGATTGTTCCAGGATTAAATCACTTTTCTGCAAGAATAGACTATCCCTGAGTGGCCATTCTACCATAACTATTTCAGTGGTTTTCCTCTGTAGACAGGCCCTGGTGAAGTTCAGGGGACTGGAGAGGTTCCAGAGCAAAAACTAAGCCTGGGACTGTCTGAAAATAAGGCTGCAGCTACAATGGTATGGGGCTTTTCAAAAAAGACTCTTTGCCAAATTTCTCCCTCTGCCTCTTCACCCTATGGGAACTAATTAGCCCCAGCAGCCTGAACTCATACACTCTTCTGAGGACCTGAATAAGCTGCTGCAGGGGCTTAGTGCCCCTCTCAGGGGAATGGTACCACTTTATACTGACTGCTTTTGCAGAAGTGCAGATGAGAGGAAAGTGTGATTCAGGAGGGCATAAAGCCCTGCCAAAAAGTAGGACTGCTTAAACATTTGAGTAATTATGCTGCTTCAGCCTGACCACAAGGCGATGTAGAGGTGCCAGAGATGGATCTCTGACAGCTAACCTGAGCACTGCAAAGTCTGTTGAGCATTGTGGGCTGATACCTGGACTGTGTCTGCATAGGCCTGCTTGGTTAGAAAAACAATCTTACCTAATTTGCTGGGCACTTTCCTAAGGAGAATAATCCTCGTAGGTGAGCTGGCTGGTGGTACTCACAGAGTCTTTTCACTGCTCTCTCTTATGTGGTGTAGACATATTTTGCATGAATCGACTGGCAAAAAATTATATGATGATGACAAGCACTTGAATTTGAGGATCTTACATACATAATCCTAGTCATTCAAATAATTGGACATGAAATTCCTCCTTGGAACTGGTTTGATGAGGCAGGATTACTTTCTGAAGGACTGGCAGATCAACTTTCTATAAAAGAAAGAAGAGATGCAGCTTCTGTGGTTAGTGGTCACTGCAGAATCAGATCCAGTTTGCAATTTACCATTTCTTTCATATATATCTATATGCAACAAAAAACTCTACTAGCTTGAATAAATGCTGGCTTATTTTTGTGCTGATCTTGATAAAGGGCAAAAACTAATACAGTGGAATGGAATGGAATGGAATGGAATAGAATAGACTAGAATAGACTAGACTAGACTAGACTAGACTAGACTAGACTAGAATAGAATAGAATAGAATAGAATAGAACAGAATGTCTTTTAAAAATCTAGCAAGCATTCAGGTTTGTCTGAAATGCAGTACTTGTTGCACTACAAAATAATTTGTGAGATCAATCTAAATTGCTGCTTCTATCAACCATTTTATGCCGTGTAAGGTGCTGTATCTGAAAAGTATTCAAGAAAAATTTTTGCCTGTGGTAAATTCTGTGGCATAATTGACACTAACTGAAGGAGCCAGGGTATTACAGCATTGTTTTCGCAAGCAGAATTGTGAATTTGTTAACATATCTTTAAAAACACATTTTTAAATGAAAAAATTATTAAAAGATTAGACTATAATTGCATCTTTGCAAAAAATTCATATTGAAGGGAAATAAATCCTGAAAAAAAAGTTAAAACTGCCCAGCTATAGGAAAAAGGAGTCTTCCCAGTTTTGTTTTTCTGCATTGCCTCTAGGGAAAAGATAATACTGGGAAAAAAGCTTTATGTTAAGCTGTCATTATTACTCCTTTTGTTGTTCTTTCTGGTGACTACATATTCAAGGTGAACTGATTTTCTGAAAATAGAAGGATTTTTCTTCCTGAGCAAAAAGAAAGGGACTAAACTGAAAGTAAATTCAACCATGCCTGGATTTTTTTCCCCCATTTTGTTTTCCCTCAAAGTATTTTCTTCTAAATGCATTGTCTTATTTAATGTTTTGGCAATTTGAGTGACTATTGGTCTGGTGTGCCTTTGTTCATGCATGTGGAACAAAGTTTCCTTAAATACAAAATCAAGCCCTAAATATACTGAATTCTCTGGAATTTTATTTATGAGCTGTGTCTTGCCTTTAATAAGAGTAAATGTATGAGTGCGTCTGTACCCAAAGTCACAGCGAAGTCTTATGTCTTGAAGAATCATTCTCTATTCCTTCTTTCTCCTCTGTTGCTCCTAGGAGAAAAGAAATGCTATTTCTTTGTTGTCCAGTGCAGCATATTTCCTTTCTCTCTTTCAAGTCCACAGAAGTGTTGGTGAGGTACATTTCTGTTTTCTCCTTGGCTACATATTCCTCAGGCAGGATATATGGGATATTGTCCAATGAACTAGGATCTGCCTCATGATGACATGCAGGTCAAATGGGCAGCTAGTTCAGTTTTATACTTCTGGCAACAGTTTTCATAGAAGAAACTTTCTTTTCCTGCAAAATGTATAAGGCAAAATCTGTTGATGACCTCAAATTTCATATTTAATATAAGGCATGCAGATTTGAGTACCTTTTGATGGCTGGAGGCTCCATTAGCTTCTCTAAATCATATACTAAAGTAAGACTCTTTAGGATTAATCCTCTCCTACTTCGCCTTGCAGAGTGTTAATTAATTTGCTTACAGTCGGACAAAGTTTTTATTTTGTCATTGATCTTACTTTGCAATATTCTTTGAAGTCAGCTATCAAGTGGAGATATGCAGCCATTCCATCAAAGACAAAACACTGCATCAGAGAATAAATCAGGATATCTTAAATTTATTTTTATTCTCTTTTGGGGGGGTTATTCTAAATCAGTTTTCTTATTGAAAATCAGAATGAATCTGAAATCATTCTTGCTGCACATCACTAAGTATATCCAGAGTGTGAAGTGCTGTGTGGCGGAAACAGGCGTGAGATTAATGAATTGCTGTGTGTGTTCAGGCACCTTTAACAGGCAAAGATAGAATCAGGTTGAGAAACATTGTGTTCCAAAGGAAATCAGACTATGGTCTTTAGCATCAAATCTGTGTCCCCTCTACATGAAGCGAGCTCCCAGAAGATGCTGGGTGTCCGTGACACACCTCTGCCCAGCAGAGCACTGTGGAGGAGCCTGCAGCAGAAATATCTTTTCTTTTTTCTGAAGGGTTTACTGTCTAGAGAAAGGAGTCGTCTACTACAGGAAGCTACATGAATTTTTCTTTTTTTAAAGGCAACAAAACAAAACCAGGAAAGCAGTTTTCAGGAGAGAGAGTAAGAACTTTAAACAAAGAAGTATGAACAAGAAAAAATGTAGGACTCACGGCTATCACTGTAAACTTGTTTGCTCAATTTCTTAATGATATGCAAAGTAATGACAAGAATCAGATGGTATCTTTATTTTAAAGTGACATTTCAATTTTTTACAGACATTATTAATGTAGCATGATTAGCTGGCCAGGAGGGAAAAATTGAGGATAAATTGTATGGTTATCAACTGCAGGTTTATTGGTCTGAGACTTCCACCACAGGGAGTGGCTGCTGTATGGAATTGATAAACGTAGAGATTTATAAGGTCAAGTTTTACGAGTCTACAGATTCCTTGTGGTGTATTACCACATCCTTATTACAAGCCCCTGCTGCTGTCCAGCTAAGCCACTAGAGGTAATATATTACACTTGCTTGTCTGTTCTTCAGGTTTATTTCCAAAGGAAAAGAGGAACAGGTCAAAATAAAATACAGCTTTCTGGGCCTGTATTTGCAGCTTGCTTTGGGAGATGTGAGAGCAGACTGTCAGGAACGGGGGAGTCAGGCTTGAAAAGGTGTGAAAAAGTGATTGTTTGTGACATTGGGAGAAACATAAAGCTAAATTCTTATGGGGGTAATGATTTTATTGTCAGAAAGATAAAGAACAGTTGCATTTAATTGTGACATCTTTAGCATAAACAGACTGGCTCGAGTACAGTAAGATAAGTAAGTATAAGGCTCTCACTCAGCAGTTGACATCTTGCTAAATGGTCATTTCTGATAATTAGCTAATTTGGGAAAATATGAAAATTCAACAAATTGCCTGATCAGTCTGAGGTGTTCATACATTTGAAAAAGTTGTATATGGTCTGAGGAAGCTATTTGTGAGATCATCTGTTAACAGGATTGTTAGCTGTCCGTGCTGTAACACCGCCCATAAAATAGTGTCTCTGTGCTTTTGTTCTGGTTTTTTCACAAAGGTTTCCTCTCTATCATATCAACAGAGAGCACTGCATTGCTGTTGGTGATATGGATTGAAATACACCAATCTCATAGCCAATTAATATGTGATATGCCAATTAATGAAAACACTACTGTTTGTTTTTTTCCCACTTCTGTGATATGTCACAAGATGAGATGAGAACATGAGAGATTAAGGTGTCCTATGCAAGACTTCAACAATTATTTAACTCAGACTGCTAGCATCATGTTTTAGATGGAAAAACTGATGGCATTATATTCATTCTGTCTATTCCTTAGTTAATTCAAAAATGCTTTTGTTATGAAACCAAAAACATTATAGTTATTCAGGATTAATATAATTTGTGTTATTTCAGTGGTACCACACTGAGTGCCCAAAGAAGGGACAGCTGGATGGAATGATAGTGTAAATCCATCTTGATTCATACAATATGTAATCAGGCCAATTGATTCATTCATAGAAGACACAGGAGTGGAATGATACCGCTAAAAGTTAGTTTGCCGTGTTCTTAGGATTATTCATGTGTAACAGTGCTGACAGTCATTTTTCTTAACAAGCTATGTTCTATCCCTAGAATCTGATGAAAAGTTGTACAGGACATAAAACCTACCCAGAAAATAACAACTAAACTTTCTAAGTATTCATCATATAACTATCTTATTCTGTAGTTGTGAGCATCCTTCATTGTGTTCTGCCTTGCATACAATTAACAGCATTGTAGATTGGATGTGTCCCGGATCTTTAGCCTTTAATCAATTGCAGAAGTAATTTATTGCCTGAAATAGTACAAATTAACAGAAACATGACTTGAATGGCCAAACTCCTGTCCACATAACAAGCCTCAGATGCAGACCACAGAAATCCTTGGTGTTGATAGCGAAAAAAGGAAAAGCAGACTAACATTAGCATAAGCAGAGTTACAGCACACAGACTGAAAGAAATGACATTATGATACAGTTCCAGTCTTTAGGCAAATATGATTATCCAATGGAAATGGCTCATTTAAAGTACAATTTAGCAGGGTTTGCATCCAATGGACAAAAAGTGGTTTCAAAAGAAGACATTGTTTTCCAGGAGTTGATGATAGTAGCAAAGTGTTGCATCAGCCAAAATTAGCTCCTTTGCAATATTGTTCAAAATATCAAAAGGTAAATATTGAAACAACTATGAATTATCAGTACTTTCAGGATCCTTCTATTCTAAGAATGCCTCTTAAAATCCTTCTATTTTACATCTAGCTCAGTAAATAATCTTACTTGTGTACATATGCGTGTCTGCGTTCTGCCTTCTTCCAGCAACAAAAACAAAACAAAACAAAACAAAACAAAACAAAACAAAACAAAACAAAACAAAAGAGTAAATTAATGGATGTTTTTCTATCTGTTGTAACTTATTCACAGATTTTAAAACTGAAAAACATTAGATCATCCACTCTGACATTCACCTGGCTCTAGTCCCCTAGACCTACAAACTCTTGCTTCAGAATTTAGGGAAAAGAATGAGTGCAGGGCCTGTGAATGTAATTATACATATGGACATAATTGGCATTTTTTGCTATGGTTTAGCTGACAAGGTTGTGTTCAAAGGTTGGACTCAATGATCTTGGAGGTCTTTTCTGACCTTACTGCTTCTATGATTCTGTATATATATATAAAAAAGCAATAGCTTCAGCCATATGGTAGAGGACACATAACGGCATAAAAATCACTTAGGGTCAGAAATTAAGTCTTTCTTAGTGGCTGGCAAAGCAAAATGACTTCCAAGGAATTTCATTTGATGTCTGGGCTATTCACTGAGGATGTTGGAGAAAATGGAATAGAAAAACATTGATAAGGAGATCATTCTTTTTTTTTTTAAGGAAGAAGAATCTCTTGAAATGTTAAAATCAGTAAAAACATAATGGGAAGGTGTTGACAGTAAAAGAGAAAAAAAGAGAAATAAGCAAAAAATACTGAATGTATACAGAGTAAGATGGTTGAGAAAAGGGGACATGTGGCATTAAAGAGGAATGATTTGACTTACCCAGCTACTTTATAAAGTAAATACTAGTACTGGCAATAGTAAACTTCTCTGTCTCTGTTTATACCCTACCTCTGGATATGAGAGTTGGGTCAAATGTTGTTCTGTGGCTGCTGAGAAGATTGTTGAGTGACACACGAGCTCGGAGATGAGATGAAGTTCTTCAAATGACAGCCTGAGAGATCTCTGCTGCCTTTTGCTGGTAGAGATGATAGAAAATTGGAAAATATCTTCTCTCCCATGAAAACAACACACATTGTGTTGGTGTCTTTGGATTTAAGTAACAAGTATTTAATACATCATATACACTTGTTTTAAGGCATTTATATAAAATGAGTAATAATTAATAGAAAAAAAGTGAGGGAGTTTACAGAGCAGAAAAAGTGATTCCAATAGATGAAACAATGCAACTGGAGAACGAAAGAAAAAGAAGGAAGAAACTAATAGTGAAAGCAAGAAAAAGAGGAAAAAAATTTTTTCCCTTCATTTCCTTTCTGTCTTTGTTCTTTTAGTATTCCTGCTATTTTCTATTTCTCTTCCCTTCCTCTTTTTTAACTCTCTCTCCTCACGGAGGATCTTTCTTTTTTTTTCCCCTCCTCAGTTTGGAACTGAGTGGGATTTATGTTTAAAATGGAATGTCCTTCTACCCTGACACTCAGAGGAGACACTGAAAGAGATCTCTGTAGGGCAGAGAGGAGAATGGAGGACTGCTTTTTATGTCATACAATATTGGTTCAATACTGAAAGAGAAAAATTCTCTAAGGCTGTTTAATATGTGTTTCCTGACCCATGGGACTTGTCAAATCCTCAAACAGTTCCACTTTATTAAGAAGTAGTTAGAGCAACTAGAAAGTGCTTTGACCTGTTGGCACATCCTGAAGAGCCTCAGAGATTCTTTTATACTTAAACTCAGCATTGAAACAACATTAAACCATTGAAATTTCTAGCTCTTTTTGTTTTCTATTATCTTCTCCAAGCCTTAAGAGAAAAAAATGTTCTATTTGTTCCTATAGCTGTTGCCAGCTTTACACATTATTGCATATTTTAGCCTGCTCATTGAGCTCAAACTAGGTCAACATCAATTTTAGAAAAAAGTTGGCTCTGTTTTCTGAACTTCAAGCTTTACAGTAAAGTCATGAAATAAGGCAATGATAAATTTGACGCAAAAAGAGGAGGCCAATCCTAAATACAAATGTAAAGGAAATGCAGAACTCTTATTCATATAGCTACCACTATCTTATTTCATTTTATAAACTCTTGAAGCCAGGAGAGGTGAACTGGATATTAAAACCGCAAGGAAGGTCTAAATCTTTGCTCTCTTATTTGGAATGGCAGCTCAATAATTTCTACTGCACAGTGACATGTGGTGTTTGGAACATGCAAGAGACGGACAAAAAGACGTGTCATAGTCACGGTTGCTGTAATATCCAACTTAGCCCTCTGTTTATATCGTAAAGAGACAGAAAATGTCCACAGAAATGGTGGATTTGTTTTGCACAGATACATTCGGCCGAGCAGCGTTACTTTCAATACCCTCTTAGGTGCAGTGGAGCACAACTCCTGCAGAAATGTTGGCAGCAAAGAAGCTGGACCACTGCTGTTATCCAAAGAACTAGGAGCTCGATCCAACGTTCGGTGGATCAGAGAAAATTTGCATGGATTTGAGTGAGTTTTGGATCAGGTCCCATTTCTTAATTCCTCCTTGCTTCCACGAGATTTTACACTGATGCACTTCCTTTGACTTCAAGTGAAATTACTACTGACTGTAACTGAAGACATCCAATGCCATAACACTTTTGTTCTTCCTGATTCTCGTACCTTGTACCTGGTAATAAAACTAGAAGGCACATAGTGATTTTGAAGGCACTGAAGACACTGTCTTTGGCAGAACTCTCTGTTGAAATCAATGATCTGCCCTTTACTTCTCCACATCATGGTCATAATTCTGTTTATTAGTAATCAAGAGCTATTTGAATTCGGGACTTATGGTTACTTAAATGTTAGATACCTAATCCTGATAATAATAGAATCAATGGAAATAGATGAGCATTTTCAGCAGATAGGAATTATTCATTTTCTACAGTTATCTCCTTTTTACTACCTAGATGGGAAACTTAATGAAATTATCCACCTAATTTTTAGACAGATACCAAGTCAGAGGAAACAAGCTGAGTTGTTAATGTCTTTAAAATCAGTTCTTTTTATTTCGCACTTACTAGACATAACACTGCCTTCAGTTCTTTTGCAAGGAATAAATGTGACAGGTGATTGTACCACAATAACAGAGCAGCCCAAATGAGGTAGATTTGGCTCTTTCTTCTGGGCAACTAAAAGCTATTTGGGAACGGTAGATAGGAAATGCTCAGCCACACTCTGCAGCTTGCAAGTTTTAATTAAGAAAAACAAAGAGAAGAATGGACTTTATGGCATGCAAATGTAAACATTTACATTTACATGATACTGTAAATCTCTAAACCTGTTTTGTACTCTATGCCTTGGAAGAAAATTTTCAATTGCACTTAGAAAGCAATATTTCTATTTTTACTTGCTGAATCTTTTCCTCTCCCGAGCCAGTCAGAGCCCTGCTATTTTCATGACACTGGGGGCTAGCATGATGTGACAGACAGTATCTGGCTTTAAGAGTCTCATAAATCCTTTTGTTTCTCATCACCTCATCCTTTCTTACTCAAAGACTACTTCTGATGTTCCAAGTGCAGATTCATGTTTTTATAAGGACCACTGATCAAAGATACTTCACATGTGAAAAACATGAAAAATAATCACAAATGAGAATCAAAGACCTAGTTTTTAAATGGAGAATAATTATGCAACAATCATTTGTGTACTTGACTCTCTTTCTTCACAGGTCATCCCTCTTGACATTTGACAAGGTCTGTCATTAGATGTGGGAAGAGTGCAAGTATGTATGGATGCAACATGCAGGAACTATGTCCTCATTAGTTTCCTGAAGACCTAACGTTTTAAATGCTCCCCTTCTGTTAGACCCTCTAGGGATCTTAGGATCTAGGTGACTGAATCCTGGTTTGCATGTCATCTGGTCCTACCTGGCAATGGCTAGGTCATTTTCCATAATGCTGACTGAAACTGTTTGTGATGGTTTAAGGATAAAAGGAGGTTAAAAGGGGAACAACTGCCAGCAGGAGAAGAGAGGAAGGTGTTTCAGGAAATCAGTGGTTTGGCTTGGAAATTAAAATTTTGATTTTGCTCAGGAGTATTATTATTGAATTCCTTTGGTGTAAGATCAGGCCTTACTTAAAAATTTCTCAGATGGTGGAATACTTATTTGTCCCAAAACACTAGAGAAAAAGGCATATCAAACTTCCACAAAAGTTTTTGCTCTTAGATTTACATCTCAAGCTGCATGCCAGTTCATGCTTCACAAAGTGGACCCTTGTCAACAAAAATAATATGTCCTTTCCTATCGGCTCAGCCAATTCTTAACTAATCACTCACCAATAACTGGTTCCAACTGCTGAATTTCACATTTTACCCAAGGAAGATCGTAGGTTCAAGTACTGTGAAATCCCAAGTCGTGTCATAGTTGTAGACCAAAGAACGGACCTTATAGAAACCCATTCAGAATGAGGCTCTTTGCAGATTTTAACTACTAAACTTCATAGTAGTTTAAAGGATACAAACGAAGCAGCTATGAAATCAAGTCTCAAGCGTGAGTCAACCATTGTTAAATTTTTATCTGTAGCATTTCTTGAATCTAGATAAGAATTGTATTAATTATTCCTCTGTACCTCCTGTGCACAGGAGCATTGGTCTATGTAATGGAGCAAGAGCTGTTGCAGAGGAAATCACAGGGAGACTTTGCTTGGACATTAACCTTAAGCCAAATAATGGACAACTAAAATTAGGCTTTTATATCATGAAATATTTGACATCTTAACAGTGAGAAGTGTCGTGAGTCTGCTCCTTTTATCATGTGCTTGCATTGTGGTAGTGCAGAGCAGGTTCATCTTGACGTGTTACTGAATTCTGCTGTTGAGATTAAAACACAGACATAAAATACACCTCCTCTCTCCTAAAAGCTGTATTATAAATCTTCTCTTCTTTTATTGTTATTTAATTAAATCTCTGTTTGTAATTAGAGAATTCTTTCAATCACAGCTCATAGGTGATTATGGTTTTCTCTGTTAAGGTGTAATTGCTGATATAGCCATATATATACATGTATACTTATACATACACTCATGAAGCAGCTGTGATTGCTATCTCAGGGTTGTGCTTGCAGTCACCAGTGATCACCCTCCACTTCAAAAAGCAAGCACTGAATGTTGGGGAGCTGTTATCAGCCCAGCAACTCACGTTCTAGTTACTTTTCTCGTTAGAGTTGTAAATTCAAACCACATTGACAAAGACAACAGACCTACTGCGAGTCACCATTTGCACCTGAGAAGTGTAATGCCTAATTGAAGCCATTTCACTGGCTCAAACCGAAGTTCACATGGCCTTACTTGACTACAGAGGAGCTTTGCAGTGATGGAGCGGTGGTTGTGGCTGGATATTACCAGGGAAATCCCCTACACAGCACAAGGTGTATGCTGATCTTATTGCACATGTCCCCATGAAATAATGGTAATGCTGATCTGACAGATCAGTAAAATATTAGCTGATCCCTCCCTCAGTACTTTTAACATGAAGTAAGGATGTAGTTTCCCAAAAACAGAGGTGAGGGAGAGCAAATGCTGTGTGAATCCTCGGTGGGCGGTGCCATCATGTTTTATTCAGTGTCATTCTGCCCAGAGATACAGTTTTGACAAACCCTGAACAGGCCAATGGTTGCGTTCTGGGAGACCCGAGTTGTTCTGAATAACACATGTAGTACAGCTGCAGTTGAAATCTGTTTCATATTTAGTGTAACAAATTATGCAAAGTACACCAAATAAGACCCATTTCAAATTCCAGCGGGCCTTTCTGAAAACATTTTAGAGAAACGTTTTCTTTGCTGCTTCCCTTCTGCTCTCATTAAAAAGGTGAATCACTAAAAGCAATTGTGTAACAAAGCAAAGTGAGAGTCTGTTCAGAAAACAGCATGATAGGCTATGGAGTTCCCAAATACCTTCATGCCTTTCATATTAGTGAGAGTTTGACTACATAATCCAGAATAGACACTTGGCTTAGAAACTGCATATTCCTAGCCAACAAGAAAAGTTTCAAATATTTCTCACCATAAAATATTTTAAACTACCCTTTTTAACATTTCTCTGTATTGAATATTTCTTTTTATTTACACGGAAAATACCACGTAACATCAGCAAGACTGGTTTATTTTGAGGACTGTTTAAAGAAGCAAACAGTTTTAATAGAAGAGTTAATTAGAAATAAAAAGGTAAAAGAAAAGACTGGAAGTACATAGATGTCCTTGGTTCAGATCAAAACTCAGTTGGTGGTGACCAAATTGTAGAGTAATTTATTTGGGTTCCTTGGGGGACAAAGTCTTCTTGTCTGTTTGTTTTTTGCATGACATAAACTTCATATTGTTAACCTCAGATGTTAAAGCCATGTCAGGCCACAGAAATAACGATGTTTAGACAACTAAGAATTTGGGGGCTTTATATTTGTTGTTTTGGTTTATAGCTTTTCTTTTTAAAAACAAAACAAAACAAAACACCACAAACTCAATTTTAAGGACTGGAAATTTTTTGTCCGATGTAATCACATGGTTCCAAAACAGGGGCTTTGCAGAGAAGTATCAAATGTCATGACCATGATAAAAATCACAAGAACAGGGAATACTCCTAATTAGTGGTTGGTGATGAGATGAGGGAAAATTAAATCTGACTAACAGTCTTGCCTTCAGAAGTTACTGAGCCATTCCTGTCAGGGCTGAGGTATAAATATATGTGGGAAAAAGGCTGCTTTATTTGTGTGTCCTGTATCATATTGGCAATTATTTGTAAGTCTGGGGCGTCAAGACTCCGTCCTTTATGAGGTCATTTGGCTCAGCATCCCCAGCTACTCACTGACATCATAATACCAATCTTTATTGGTAAGTTGATAGAGCCATGCTAGTTTATGGCTCAAGCCAGCACGCAAGACTGAATTCCCCAGCCATCCATACTGCTCCTATGAGTTGTCTCACACTTTGGCTCAGACCCGGAGCAAGGGAGCAAATTTGCCAAGCAGAGAAACTCAGGGGTGGATTAAGCAGTATGGATACAACTGAACTCACGATGCATAAAACTCTGTACTTGGGCACAGCTAATGCAGTACAAAGACACCCTTTGAGATTGTCCCAGTGACTTGAGCCAGCTACTGTAAAGGCCCTCACCCCATCAAGTGCTGGAAAAATCTTGCATCCCTATAACATGCAGGGGTAACTCCTATTGCACATGGTATTCTTATGCCTTTTTGCCCATTTCACCAGACAGAAAGAAGGCAACAAGAAAAAAAAATTCCTAGAGAATTCGAATTTACTCAAGCTCAGGGATAAATATGAGGGAATTCCCTTTCTCTTTTCAACATCAGAAAGAGAAAACTGCTCATTCCTGACTTAACTGCATTCTTTGCATTGAGCATGATATCCTCTGGAATATTTTTACTATTTCTTCATTCCAAGGGACTGTTTTAGGATTGTTTTGGGGTTTTTTTAATTGAGTTGGAATCTTAAGCTAGATTGTTAGGTAAAAAGACAAATTGTTAGCAAAAATACATTGTTAAATCATCTCTTCACAATTATTTCTGTAAGATATCCAATCCACGGCATGTCAGTATAAAAAAAAATTAATTTCCTTGGCACATTTATATTCTGGAAAATGTAGCCTAGATGGCCCTACTTCAGTTATCATTCTTCTTTTCTTTTTGCTTTATGCAGGTGATGCATCTTTTTGACAATGCAGTTTCATGAAGTTTAATAGCCCTATAATCTTCTAGGGCCTTATTGTTGTATTCTTTTCCAAATATTGCTATTTCTCTAACAGTTTAAGATCGAATTTAATTATTTCCTTTTTTGGCTGATATACTGCCTTAGAAACTCAGATGTGATGTCCAGTTCACTCAGTATTATTTCCGCCATGGTCTCAGCACTGCTTCTTTCAAAGCAGTATTCAGGATGAAATCCCAGCAAATATAAGAATTAAGTATGCTCGTGTTACTGGATGGCAATACCACATTCTCGTGGTGAATGGGTGTTTTGCTTGTATTTCTAGCCTTTCAGTCTCCAGCACCATACACTTCTTCAGCAGCAGCATCAGCATTTTGTGTTTGTTGGTAAGTGCCGACAGCACGGCAGAGGCTGCACGAAACCTTGGCATGAAGGCAGAACTGTGCTGAAATGTCTGTTCTATGTGTGAGTAAATTTCAGGAAGGTTAGCTGGCTTCAGAACTCTGTGTCTCACTACCAGACCACCACGTGCCTTGTTTCAGGTAAATGCCCCCTCTGCCTCGCTCATAGCCCCTGGGCAGCCAGAGGAGCGCGGTGCTCTCCCTGCCAAACCCAGCTAACTGTGACTGAGGAACTGCACTGACCATTCCACCAAGCCAACGGTATCCTCCCCCACTTTTCTCATCATCTACTAATTTTGTTATGCTTTCCCATAAAGAAAACAAAACTAAACAAATAAACTCATCTGGCAAGAATTACTCTTCCTCAAGCAATTGTGGTTGATAGTTCAGCTATCCTCTGAGAGAGGAATATAAAAAAAATCTTCAGCACTAACCTAACCCAAATTCTGTCAAAATCTGTGTTATTTTTATCATTGGCTTAAAGTGAACAAAGTTAGGCTAATGTTGGCAGTTTTAGTGCCACCCTATTTTCATTTTTGTTTATGTTTTCTTTATTATGTTCAAGAAATAACTTAAAATTCACAGCACTTCCATTCTCAGTGGGTTTTATTCTTACTATTATCTATCAAGGGAGCTGACTTTCACAACTGGTATTGAGAAGATTATGACCAATTCCTATCCCCTTGTCATTTCGAAAGAAACACTCCTCACACATTTGTAAAAGCTAAGCATTTTCTTCTGAATCCCTCTAAGAAGAAAACTTTGTCTTCCCATCTGTAAGTTTTAAATTACCTTCTGTCAGACTGC
>VZTA01017057.1:0-13612 GCA_013398855.1 Mohoua ochrocephala
AAGCTCTCCAGTGCCAGCCTCACACGAACCACACGGACAAAACCAGTCAGTGACTCAGGACTTTGTGTTCTCACTCCGTGTGCCCCCAGCGCAGCTCCCTCCATCCCCTCAGCCTTCAGAGGCACACAGAGACTCNGAGGGAGGGTCCCCCACAGCACCGGCCCCGAGCCAGCCCCGGCCCCGAGCCACCAGCACTGCGCCGAAACCCAGCACAGGGAGAGCTCCCAGAGCCCTCTGCTGCTCCTCCCAGCTCAGATTTTCTATGCAATTGTGCCTTCATTTAATTTACCACTTCTGAGATTTTTTTCCTGATTTCCCCCAGTTTCTCCCAACTCTCTGGCATCCCCACATCCTGCAGGAAGGGGCCATGGGCTGAACTCCCCTCCCCAGGGCCCGCATGCTCTGGGCATCGGGGCAGCACCTCTTACATCCCACCTTTCCCTCATGGAAAAGCCTCTGAATGGTCTCTCTTATCCATCTTCTCCATGAGCACCATGATCTTGTAGATCACCCTCATGCACTGTCACTGTGTGCATTTATACATAAATAAAAATTATATAAAAACATATACAATATATACATAAATAGCTATATAATTATGCATATTTATCGATAGCAATAAGAGAAACGATTTCTTCCTTAGAGCCTAAAATGCTCCCAAACGAGCTACTCCCATCCTGCTGCTCTGCTCGTGTTGTACCTCTGCTAATGAATTAAGGATTTTATAAACTGAAAGGGCAGAAGTGTTGCCACCAAGTAAATCACCTTATCTTCCCCAGCTGAGAGCACAGACAGCAGGTGAGCTGTGGAAAATCGTACAAAAGATGTATTGATTTCTCTTTTTTAAATTCCTTTTCCCACTTTCCCACCTCCCAGCTGGTGCCAAAGAGGAGATAAGAGCTGCCAGGACTTCTGAGGGGATGAGTCACCTTCTTTCAAACCTCTGGGACTTAGAAAAGTCAGTGAAAGAAAAGCCTCAGCCAAGGAAAACAAGAGTCAGTGGGAGAAAAGGCTCCACAAAGCGTAAGCTGGAAGCTCCCGCAGCACGGTGCAAGGGATGAGTTATCCAAGGGAGATCTGCTAATGGGAGCAGGAGGGGATGGAGGAGTTCTGTGTGCAGGGGGAGTGTAAAGCCTGGCTCTGTCCCAGGCTCCTGCTCCATCCCAGGCTGAGACACCCCCTGCACACGCCGTGACCCTGTGTTTTGGCAGCCTGAAGGGACAGGGCAGGAGCTGCAGCCGAACCCGGCTCAGTCCCCAGGGAACGGGGCCCGGGCGTTTCCTGCACCGGCTGCAGATGGAAACTGCTCCCGGGGGGACGCAGCTGCCACAGCCGGAGCGTCCCCTGCCAGGTGGAAGAGCCTGTCCGTGGGTCCTCGTGGCAGGAGTAAAGCAGGAGAGGTGACCGAGGAGCGTCGAGGTCGTGTCCCGTGGCAAGGGGAGTCGTGCAGCTGTTCCCGGGGCAGGGAGCTGTGGAAGGGCCGCTGGCAGAGGGCAGGGAAGGACGTTTGTTCCCTTCGCCTTCACCCTCCGCTGCTCGGAAGCCTCCCAGCCACGGGCTCAGTGGCAGGGCCTGACTCACAGGAGGCTCCGAGGAAGCCTTTTCCCCGTGAGACCTCTCTGAGGGCCCTGGTGACTCACGGGGCCGTGGGGCACTCCGGTTCCCTGCCCTGCTTTTCCCCTTGGGAAGGGCAAGGGAAGGATGCTGCCTTCAGCCCGCACCCCTCGCGCTGCTCCAGCCCAGCACTGCACAGAGATCCGGGCTCCCTGGCCCTTTCCCGGCAGGCTCAGCACTCTCAGCGGCTTTGGACCATCCTGTTGGCAATTCCTCACGAGTCTCCTCTCATTTCCCTCAACAGCTGCCCAAAGCAAGTGCTGGATGTGATCAATCCTCGCTCCAAATCACCCAACACTCTGCTGGAACCCTGGAGGTTGAGCCACGGCTCTCGTTGTCTGTCCTTGACATTCCCAGCCCTGCAGCCTCCTGGGTTCAGGAGATCCAGCACGTCTTTGCTCGGGATTTTTGCCCATGTGTGTGTAAGTGTGGATGTCCTGACACAGCTCCGAGGTGTGACACTGCCACCCCTTCCCGAGATCCATGTGGCACTGGATGGGATCAGCCTTCCCAGGTGTTCCACCCCTTCCCAAGAGCCATGTGGCACTGGATGGGATCAGCCTTCCCGGGTGTTCCACCCCTTCCCGAGAGCCGTGCAGCACTGGATGGGATCAGCCTTCCCGGGTGTTCCACCCCTTCCCGAGAGCCGTGCGGCACTGGATGGGATCAGCCTTCCCAGGTGTTCCACCCCTTCTCGAGAGCTGTGCAGTACTGGATGGGATCAGCCTTCCCAGGTGTTTCCCAACAAACTCAGTGCCTTCTTCTCTCCTTGTGCAGGATGTGGCACCAGGATTTCTCTGTCTAAATCATGGAATCTCCTGAGTTGGAGGGACCCACAGGGAACACTGAGTCCAACTCGTGCCCTGCACAGACACCCCAACAATCCCAGGCTGTCCCTGAGAGGTTGTCCAAATCCTGCTGAGAACACTGAGCCCCAGAGCCAGCAGCTTTCGGAGATCCACTGTAAGTTGGGAATCAACATTTCAGGCTGTGGTTTCGTGGGAGACTCCAATCCATTTCTGAAGCACAGGATGGAAATCCCTGAACAGAGGGACACACAAGGGTGGAAAGCTCAGCTGCTTCAGGGGCTGATCCCGTCCCCAGGTTCGGATCTAAATAAAATACACTGAAGCAGAGCCTCAATCACACATTTCCTAGCAGTGCTCATTATCACAGCATCAGAGTATGTCACAACCCATTAATTAACTAATCTTCCTGTCCTTTGAGTACATTATCCCTACTTACAAATGGAGATTTGAGGTTCAGAGAGATTAAAACCCAAAGTTTCCAGGAATGCTGATTGCTCTGTACTGCACAGGAGTGCTCAGCAAAGCACACCAGAGGTGGTGCCTCCTTCCCCCCTCCGGGGTACCAGTTATTCTGTTTCCCCTTTCTCCCCTTTTCCATTTTTCTTTCCGACCCTTTTTTCATTCCTGCATTAAGTCTCTTAGAAAAACCTCCCCAATATCCCACATCCTCCTGGCATTTGTGGCCCTTTGGCTTGAGTTGGAACATGGGATGTGGCAGGTCCTGGTTGGCCCAGGTCCACCAGTGGTCACAGCTGTGACCTGTGGGTGACCCGCTGCGCTCTCGCTGCTGCTGAGGTGCTTCTCTCTCTTCACACTGACATCCCTCACCAGAGATGGTTTCGGCTCCATTGGTTGTTTAAAATCCTTGGCATTGAAACCGTTCCAGGATGCGGCAGAGAGGAGGGAAGAGGAGAAGTTGGCAGCTCTGGCTCCATGCACAGTGAGCAGAAGGGTCAGCACAGGTCAGCCCAATGCAGCCCCCGCTGGGATGGCTCTGACCACTCCTCTGAACCCCCTTCCCCATCTCCTGACCCTGCTGCATCTCCTCAGCGGGTTGGGTGCTGGAAGCCAAAATCTTCCTCCCTGCAGACTTCCTGGAGAGCTGTCCCCACCTTAGGAAAAGCAGCCTGAGAGATGGCAATGCCAAGTCCCAAAAAATGCCCAGAACACAGGAGAGAACCTCTCCACATGTGTGCCTGTTTGCACCAACCTCCTGCCCCACCAAAGGCAAGGGAAATCCCACAGAGGAGTCACACCTTGGCTGTGAAATGAGCCCCCGAGTGCTGTGTGCCAGCAGAGCTGCCCCAGTTATCCAAACACCCCCTCCCCAGGTGATTTTACATCCCAGGGAGGTGCTGTTATCCAACAGCAATCATCAGCTAAACAGCTTCAATTGCCTATGAAATGGAGAAATTCCCAAATGGGAGTGCAATCTGGGAAGCACTTTCTGATGGATGTTTAATGGGAATATTGACTATCTGGGCTTTTCTGCCTAATCAGTGCAGTGGATTTATGTGAATGCTCATTGTTCAGCCCTCACTGTCATCAGGCAGCTCTGCTTTGATTATGGTGATTGATTCTGCTCTGCTGCTCTGTCTGTAACAGCTCAGAGCTGATTCAATTCCCTCTCAGCTCCCTCCCCAAAAAATCAGCCGGGTTTGGGACTTCATAGATTTTTCAGAAGAGCATGAAAAAAATCCATCAGGATCATTTTCTCTGGCCTGCTCGTCAGCCTGGCCCCTGAGCTTTGTGCACTAATTCCCACCTCAGATCCAATAGTGGGGATCAAAGGAGAATCCCTGCTTCTGAAAGGCAGCCCGGCTCAGTGCGAGCCCCTCCAGCGCTGGAGAGCACGGCCCCGGCTGCTGCTCCGGTCAGCAGTGCCCTCCCTGCTGAAAGCAGGCACCTCTTCCTGCTCCGGTCAGCAGTGCCCTCCCTGCTGAAAGCAGGCACCTCTTCCTGCTCCCGTCTGTCTGGCTCCAGCTCCCGGTCACTCTCTGTTACACCTCCTTCTGCAGGGCCAAAAATCCTCTGTCATCGATTTCTGCTCTCCATAAAGTCCCTCCTTAATCCTCTCTTTGTTAAGCCAAACACACCGGGATCCTGGAGCTTCTCACAATAAGCAGGTTTCCAATCCTTTAAGCATTTTCTTGGCTCTTCCCTCAGCCCTCCCCAGTCACCTGTTGATCCCAGCCTGGACACAGCCTTCCTGCAGCTCTGCCAGGAGCAGAGCTGATCCAACCTCCTTCTTCCACTAAAGCATCCGTTGTTTGTAAGGCCAAGGATGCCCCAAGCCTGTTTAGCCCCAGGAGCCCCTCGTTGGGACTTCTGCAACTTCTGCTGCTTGGAAAGTGCTCTGACATCCTGTAAGCATGGACAGAGCCCAGGAGCTGAGCCCAGACCCTACCCAGACTCTCGGGGGGTCTGACACCCCCCGTGACAGCTCCTGCTCAGCGGCTCCCCTGACTCTGGTCCCTCCTCACACTCTGGGCTGGCTACGGCCGGAGGAAATGGCCTCAAGTTGCACCAGAGATGGTTTCGGATATTAGAAAAATTCCTTCATGGGAAGGGTGGGCAGGGATTGGAACAGGGTGTCCAGGGCAGTGCTGGAATCACCATCCCTGGAGGTGTCCCAAAGCCCGTGGATGTGGCACTTGGGGACCTGGTCAGTGGTGAACACGGCGGGTTCAGAGCTGGGCTTGGGGATCTCAAAGGTGTTTTGCAACATTTATGGTTTGTGTGGTGACAGGACAAGGGGAGTGGTTTTAAACTGGAAAGGAGTAGGTGGGAAAAAAATCTTTATTGTGAGGGTGTGGAGGCCCTGGCACAGGGTGCCCAGAGCAGCTGGGGCTGTCCCTGGATCCCTGGCAGTGTCCCAGGCCAGGCTGGACATTGGGGCTGGGAGCAGCCTGGGACAGTGGGAGGTGTCCCTGCCCGTGGCAGGATGGTTTTTAAGGTCACTGCCAGCCCAAACCATTCCACGATTCCCTGATTCTCCATCTGCTGAGCCGTTTAACTGCCTCTCCAGACCCAGAAATGTTTTAAGATGTGTAAGTGCCTCTAAACTGGATTCCCAGTCTGGGCTTTACTCTCCCACAAACATCAGCCCAGCAGTGAATCCCACGGTCCCAAAGCAGCTCGTGGTGCTGTGCAGATCTCCACACTTGGTCAGACTGGGTCCCACGCAAACATCTCCCATAAAACTCCATACCAGAGTCAGGTGCGGAGCAGCCTCCGCTGAATTCCCCTTTCCCGGTGAGTTAAAGCGGCTGCACGGGATCCTTCTCCCCATTTGACCCTGGTCCCTGTCACCCCAGGCTGGCACAGCCTCCAGGGAGTTAAACCTCTTGCAGAAGCACATTTCCCTGCCAAGCCTGGCTCCGGCAGCGGGTGACAGCGCTGCCACGGAGCTGTCACACACCAGATGAGACCCCCTCCTGCAGCCCTGCCAAAGCCCTTGCTTTCCTAAGGGTTCCAGTGCTCTCAATCCTTGGCACACATTTGGCACCTTCCCGTCTTCAAAGGAATGTGGGTCAGAGTGTCTCCATGGACGGAGAGGAGAGAGGGGAATTTTTGATGCAGAAATATCCCTTGTTGGATGGCCCAGCTGAACTGGAAATCTGAGCACCAGGGAATGTTCATAGAGTGAGAGGGAAAAGAGCTCCCAGCCTGTGTTTGAACAGTTACACACAGGGATTGTCCCCAGGCTTCCAGTCAGTGATCCTTCATGGATCGTGGAATCAAGGAATGGGTGGGTGGGAAGGACATTAAAGCCCACCCAGTGCCACCCCTGCCGTGGCAGGGACACCTCCCACTGTCCCAGGGTGCTCCCAGCCCTGTCCCACCTGGCCTGGGACACTGCCAGGGCTGGGAAATGTTCTTGATTTCCCAGTCCAGGATCCATGGCAATCCAGCAGAATACAATGACCAGAATCCATCTTTTCACCGCCTAAACCACTGGTGCTTTGTTTTCTTCTTGACTTTGAGAAGCTCCAAGGTTTAAAGGAAAATCAGCTCCAAAGTGAGGGCTCACAGGTCAAATTTTGGCACCTTTGGAATACCCTTCAAAGTGCTGCAGACTCCTCTCAGTCACTGGAGGGACATCAGCACCTCCAGGAGAGACAGGCAAGGCTGGAGAGATGAGCTCAGACTGGGATTGTTCAGCCTGGCTCTTTTGAATCTTTTCCAGGTGGACGTGTCCCTGCCCACGGCAGGGGGATTGGGACCGGACGGTCTCTGAGGTCCCTTCCAACCCAACCCATTCCGTGATTCTGTGAAATGTTCCTCAGCAGCTGGGGGGTGTAAGGTGGGCTCAGCAGCAGATGGAACCTTTTCCATGTTCTCCTTCCCAAGCCCCTGCTCGGACAGGACCCATTTCCCTGCCTGTGGCTGATGAGGAGCCAGGCAAATCTTCCCAGGCAGAGATTTTTCCTCTCCTCAGCGACTGGATTTGGGAAAGAGTTAAAAAACATGGCTCTGTCTCAGGCTGCCCATGTGATTTTTTAACAAGTTTTATCAGGCCAGAGATTTCAAAGAGCTCCGTTCCTGTTAGAAACACCAAAAAAAAAGAGCCAGATTTGTTCCTGACCACGAGGCATCTGGCAAGTCCTGCTGTGACATGAAGAGACAGACCTTCAAAGGGGCTGGTGGAGATCCAGCCCTTCCTCACCCCAGGGCTTCTCTCCCTTCATCCAAAAGGAGAAAGCTGCCTCAGATCACCGAGGTGTTTTGAGGCCAGATTCACAAATATCCCCTGCAATCCTTGTCAGTGGAGGAAGGAGAGGCAGATAAGAGGTTTGGCTGGACAGATGGAGTGATTTTCCACTTCTCTGTTACAATCCTTGAGCGATGGCAAAAGGATTTTGCTCTGAGCAGGAAACATGGAAAGAAATATTCCCCCCAGCATTTTCCTTTAGGTTCTGGGAGAACTTGGCAGCACCAGGACAAAGCCTCTCCCGAGCACAATCCCAGCATCCAGCCTTTTGTGATCTCCCAGACCAGTCCTTGCATTTCCCAACCCTCAGAGCACCTCTTCCCAAGGAACATTCCCAGTCCCCTTCACTTCCCTTTGCCCTCACCCTGCTGACGCCCAGGTCAGGGAGGTTTCTGTTGTGTTGGGACCTCCACAGGGAGACTTTGTCCTCTTGTTGTGGTCCTGACACGGTCGAGTCCCCTCCAGGGCACGAGGGAGCAGCTCTGGGCACCAGGAGATCATCCCACAGCGTGCCAAGGCCGCTCCTCTCACTGAGGGGGAGGCAGGAGGAAAGGACCTGTCTCACAAAGCAAAACACTGCCTTGCAAGGCCCCTCCTAAGCTGAGCCTGGGGTTGATGGAAGCGTGGAAGGGTGACCAAAGCCCACCCTGGTTCAGAGATCTGCTGATGAGCTGTGATTTCACAAGTGAAAAACTGCTTTAATTAATTTTTAAAGAATTGCTGAGAAGCCCAAGGAGTCGATCCGTGCTGTGCTGTGGATTTTACACCCCGAGCAGGTACGGAGAGCTGTAGTTCAGACCTCCCAGCACTGCCCACTGCAAGAGCTGATCTGCAGCAGCTTCTAACTCTGCAAAGCTCAAATCAGATAATCCAAAAATTTCCACACGGGATGCTTTACCTCAGGTTGACCTCATCTGCAAAACCTGTTCAGCTGTTTCCAGAGCAGGGTTAAAGGAATATCTCCTGGTTTGCCTGGATCCATCGATTTGTGGTAAGGCTTTTGTTCTGGAAATTCTCTCTCTGGTGCTCTGCAACAGGGAGTAAATGGAAAAAGCAGTGTGGGATCAGCTGCCAGAGTCTGCACGAGTGTGCAGTGAGGGGGATGCAGATTGCCCAGCCAGCCTTTCCCAGATTTGTGCTTTACAGCCTGAACTCTGCTTCATCTGCTGCTTGTGGCAGGTTTGTTTTAGCTGGGACAGACGTGGAAGGGAGAAGCAGGGAGTCCTGTGGTGTTTGTAACCCTCCTGCTGGGACAGGACTGCTCCTCTCCTGGCCCCTGAACGGGTTCACCTCTTAATGCCAAATCCCAGGACTCACTTTTGGCAGATCTGAAATGGTTCCAGCTTCTCTCAGCACCCTGGGGGTCAGGAACTGGGGAGCCAGGTCTGGCCCCGTGCTGGGCAGCCTGGGATAGGTTTGTGGCGGGGTGGGAGGTGCATTGGGAAGCTGAGCAGAGGAGGGCGTGGGTGTCCTGCTCTGCCCAAGCCCTGCCAGCAGCCGCTGCCGGGAGCTGGATTTTCTCCCAGTGCGTCACCTTCTGTCCTTGTGTCACCTGGCACGGGGCTCTTCTGAGCGTGTTTTGCCATCCCTGTCTGCCAGGTCCCGAACCCTGCCTGGTTCGGGGTCTTCCATGCTCTCTGCATCCAGGAGTGTGGATCCCAAAGCTGCTGCTGCTTTTCTGCCCCCACTCCCTGTTTTTGGCTCATTCCAACTTCCTGCAGCGTTTCCCTGCTCTGCTACCCAGAGCAGCTGTGGCTGCCCCTGGATCCCTGGCAGTGCCCAAGGCCAGGCTGGACAGGGCTTGGAGCACCCTGGGACAGTGGAAGGTGTCCCTGCCTATGGCAGGGGTGGGGCTGGGTGGGCTTTAGCCCTTCCAACCCAAACCATTCTGGGATTCTGGGATTCAACTTCCAGTTCTGCACGTCAGGGCAGCTGTCTGCTCTGCTAAACAGGGATAAGAGTTTTGCAAAAACCTGGTGAATATTTCTCCTAAGCCTTCAGCATCCTGACACTCACACCACCATTATTTATGCTGCAGAGTGGAAAGGCAGGCAGGATTTTAATGGAAACATCCTCTAATCCATCTGCATGAGCATTTCCAGCTCTGTATTATTCGGCAGCCCAGCTCTCCCTACCACGGGCAGCCCAACACTCAGCACCTCCCACGCTGAGGCTGAGAGCCAGAATAACTCTCCCGGATGGCCAAATGCCAAGGAAGAGGGTATTTGTAATGGGAACAGAGAGGAAAAACTGCTCCTGTCAGAAGCAATCCAGCTGCCCTTCCAATCTCCAGCGCACCGAGGGCTTCAGCAGCGACGCTCAGGTGAGCCCGGAATGAAGTGGCCGGCGCTGCCTTGCCAGGAGTGATTCCCTGCCTCGCTCAGCTGTGGGAAGCTCCCGGGGAAGGACAGCAGGACGTGGCCCAGGAGCTGCCAGTGAATCCCTGGTGGCTCTGGAGCAGCGGGGGTGGAGGCAGCACAAGGCACCGCGGCCCTGCTGCACCAGTGCATGAGGGGAGGGAGGTGCTTGGGATGCAGGAGATGGATTCCAGCTGGGAATGCCTGGAATCAGGAGATGTTTGGTCCAGAAGAATCCGGAGGCATCCGACCTGTGAGCAGATCCCCAGGTGGAGTAAGCAGCCATCCCTCCAAGGGAATCGAATGACTCTCACTGGGCTTTAGCCCCAGCAAAGGCCTTCAGAACTCGGCAGAGACAATTGCCCTGCCCTCGAGCAGAGCCCAGCTCTGCCCAGCACGGGGGGAATCTGCTCTTCCTCGGGTGCCAGAGAGCAGAGTCCCAGAGCAATGCAATAAGTGCTGAAACACGCTGTGCCCCGGAAGGAAATGGAAGAACCACGAGACTGTGGAGAAGCAGGACAGGGTTCCTACAGAGGGGAGCTTTCTTTGAGAGAAGAGGATTTCTGTGAGCAGCCAGAGTCCGAAGCCCAGCGGTTCCACTCTGGACCAGTCCTTGTCCTTCACAGATCTCCCTGTAATGGAGAAGGAGTCACTTAAAATAACATTAGGGCAGCGACAACAGCACCAATTTGCCTGATAAAGCCTTTATCCTAATCTTGATAGGAGCTGACAATTGGTGTCATCTCGAGTTAGCAGCTCTGAGCTGCAGCCCAAGTCCTGCTGGAAGGACTGAGCTGCAGCTCCTGGAGGGATTTTACTGGGTTGGAAGCTTGTGCAAAACACAGAAACTGTTTCCCCAGAGTCTTGCTTTTTTGGAGTCCCTGGCAGGAGAATTGGATATTGGGAAGGAATTGTTCCCTGTGAGGGTGGGGAGGCCCTGGCACAGGGTGCCCAGAGCAGCTGGGGCTGCCCCTGGATCCCTGGCAGTGCCCAAGGCCAGGCTGGACATTGGGACAGTGGAAAGTGTCCCTGCCATGGCAGGGGGTGGAATTAAATTGTCTTTAGGCTCCTTTCCACCCCAAACCTTCCTGTGATTCTGTGGAAAGCCCGAGAGAAAGCCAGGAGCATCCACGGGGCCACGGGGACAGAAAGGGAACACAGGGATCCAGGATGGCTCCTGCTCTGCCAAGGAGCCTCTGCAGGCTCCTGTGATGTGAAACACGGCTCTGTTTGTGTTCTCCTCCCACCTCTGTCTGTCTCCCAGCTCTGATAAGTGCAGGTATTTACAACTCCCGGTCCCTTTGGCTGAGCTCCCTTTCAGCTGCCATCCATCCCTCTGCAGGTAGACAGCTGAAAGTGGGTCAGATTAATCTAAGTGTGGACAAATGAATCCTGCTCCAAGTGACAACTTCTGTCATGTGCAATTCACCCTTCTCCCGCTCTGCCTCAAACAGAGAAGTGTGTGCAGCCTGCAGACACCGGCATTCTGGAGGAATTGCTTAATTTTTATTTGCTTTTTTCTGGCTGTCGCTGGAGATGTTACAGACAGGCAGCTGCACCAGGGGAGTGCCCTGTCTGATGTCCACAGGCTGCAGCAGTTGAGTCACAAAAGCCTCCCCCTTCTGCAGGATTTTCAGCCCGAATGACAGCTGGGTGAAGAGCCTGAGGGTGGCTCTCAGAGGGTCCTCTCAGCTCCACAGGCCGGGTGGTGGCCACTGCTCCACATGGTCCTGGCTTCACCTCTTCCCTCCTGGCTGGGCAGAGCCCGGATGTGCCAGGGGCAGCCGAGAGTTACAGAATTGGAAGAGTTTGGGTTGGAAGGGCAGCCTGGGCTGCTGGGAGATGTCTCTGCCCACGGCAGGGGTTGGAACTTTAAGGTTTGGACGTTAAGGTCCCTTCTGAGCCAAACCCGTGTGGGGTTTATGGTTCTGTGACCTCTAAAGATCAGGCTCCCATCAGCAGGGGAGGGCAGGAGTTTGGGAGGCTGGACCAGCCCCACCAAAGGGGAGCCTGTGCCACCTGCCCCAGCTGCACTGAGGAGGTGACAGTGGCCACCCCGAGTCTCTGCAGGGCCGGGGGAACCCCTGGGGGTGCAAAGCAGCCTTTGCCAGGAGTGTCCCAGGGTGTCCCAGCCCAGGGCAGGAGGTCCCTTCCCCTCCCGTGGGGATGGAGGCAGGAGAGGCCTCGGGGCCAAGCACGACTGATGGGGCATGAGACACGGGACAGGGGGGGCTTTCCCCGTCCCACTCGAGGCAGGGCTGACCTTCGCACCACAGCTCCCCGGGGTGACAGGGGACACACGGCCCAGCTCCCCGGGGTGACAGGGGACACACGGCCCAGCTCCCCTCACGCCTGTGCCTCACCTCGGGGCAGCGATGGCACCAAAAGAAGCAGCACTGTTCCCATCACCCTCTTCAAACACCCCGTGCTGCTGAGTATCCCACCTGGCTTTGTCCTCTGCTGCAAGATTAAAGCTCCATTCTGCCCTCTCCCACCCTCTGCCTCAGCCCTCCTCCTCCTCAGGCCCAAAACCACCACCAGTGATGTTTGCTGGGACAATTTCAGGCATTTTCCTGCCTACGGAAACTGGAAGTGACCAGCACAGATCTGACAGTGCTGGTGGGCTGCCCGTACACAAAGGCCTGAATTCTTCACAACCTGCTGCTAAAGGCTCCATGGGAGGCACAGCGGGCTCAGCAAAGGGGGCTTAAAAGCTCAGTGCTCACTCCCCAGTTATGGTAAGGAGGGGCAGCATTGGGGTCTGCATCACTGTGGGCTCGGGAAACTTCTCCAGGTTCGGTTTGGATTTTGTCCGAAGCGCCCCTCAGATCACTGCAGGGGGATGCTGTGTGGGACAGGGGGGTGCTGCTCACCAGGGTTTGTGGCAGCTGCTTTCTGCCTCTGCCCTGAGCTCTGGCTCTGCTGTCATCGAGGTGTTGCTGTAACTGCAGGAACGAGTTATTGCCACGTGTCCTCTTCAAGCTGCACAAATGAGGCTGGTGCTGCTTCAGCTCCCCTGTCTCTAAACTGGTGCTCAGGAAGGAAAGCATGGGTGCACTTGAGTCCTGAAAAGGTCTGTTCACTAAACAAGGCCCGAGCAGATCCCGTGCTGAGGAAATCAGTGCCACCAGCAACAACAAAACCACAGGTGAGACCCACCATCCTCTCCCAAATCACCAGCTTGAGGTTAAAGTCTTTTCACCAAGACCCAGAGTGTGTGTTGCTCATCAGTCTGCTCATATTTAAGTTGCTTGAGGCCTCGCTTTTCAGCTTTCCTCCATAATGACGAGAGTTTTCACAAATTAATTACAGAGAGAGAAGGAAAAAAAAAAAAGCATAATCATGTAAGTGCTGGAAGTGGGTGCTGAAATACTCCTGATAAACCGTGCCTCCAGCTGAGGGCTCCTACAGGGTTTGGACAGGAGGAACTCGTGTCCAAACATAAATTTATGTCCAACACAACTTTTGGCTCACCTTTGCTCTGCAGGTGATCTCTGCCTCGTGGCAGAGAGACCCTTTGCCCATGTCCCACGTGCAAACAAAGCCCTTGAATTGGGAAGACTGGATCCCTCGGGCACATGAAAACGGGGAAAGTAACAGGGCAGGAGCCCTGTTACTTTCCCTGTTTTCATGTGCCCGAGGGATCCATCGCTGCCCTTGGGTGGTGCCTGGCCCAGTGGGACACACCCCACCCCGCTCCACTGGGGCTTCCTCCCAGAGGCCACATTTTCCTCACACATTTGTGGCTTTATACCAGCTGCAAAGAGAGTTCTGAATCAAACTGAGAGTCCTGGGGATGGGCCTGAGGCTGTGGAGAAGCAGGAGGGCCCTGGCAGCACTCCGGGCTCCGCGGTGCCGGGGGCTCACCAGGATCCTCCTGGCAAACACCAGGAGAGGCAGCCCTGGCACGGGCAGCGAGCGCCGTTCATCCCCTCGGGTCAGACCAGATGTCTTGGGGTGACTTTGTGATGTGGATCCCCTATCGCCTGCTCTATGCCCAGACATGATTCCTGGGCCTTTCTGTGTCTTTTAAACTGGGTGCAAGGGAAAGGAAAAAGCCAGATGAACTTTGCAAAAACAGTTTTGCTCCAAGGACATTCACTGCCCTGCGTTCCTGC
>VZTA01017057.1:13704-41267 GCA_013398855.1 Mohoua ochrocephala
AGAGAGAGACGGAGAGTTTAACTCCTTTGTTTCCCTGGGACTTTGGATTTTTCCTCCTTCTCTTCTGGACTGTTCAGAGCACCAGAACATCAGAACCTCACTGGGAGGCCTCACACCTCGGCCCGGAGGGGCCCGAGCCGACCCAGCTCCAAAGAGGAGAGAGAGGGGAGGGACCACACCCACGGAAAGGACTCTCAAATCTTCCCAGGTTTTCTCTCCACAGCGAGAGGTTTTATTATTTAGCATTATTCTTTTCCTGTGTGTTTGTTAAATAAATAGTTTTTTTCCTCCTTTCACTTTCCTTCGAGGAGTTTTTTCCCGACCCTGCTGGGGGAAGGGTGGCTGTAACCTGCCTTCTGTGGAGGGGACGTTCCTCCCAGAGCATTTCTCTGAAAATTTGTCTCAAACCAGGACACCAGACAATTCCCACATCTGCCCATCCCATCCCCACCTGGGAGCAGACACACACACGGACACGGACACACACACACGGACATGGACACACACACGGACATGGACACACACACGGACATGGACACACTCTCACACCTCCAGCCCCTCCACGTCTCTCTCTGCCTCTCACTGAAGATGTTTTCCAAGCTTTGGAAAGCCAGAGGGAAGAGCCCAGGGCAGGGAAGGCTGTGCACACTCAGGGACTGCAGATCAAACACTTCATGGAGGGCTGGAAGAAGCTGGGCTGACACCCAGGGAGGAGGAGAAGGGTGGAGGGGGGGTTGCAGAGTTCTGGTTGGGTAATTGCATGCAAAAATCTGGGTTGAAGGCACTCAGCAACCAAATTAAACCCAAATGAGGGAGTCACACCTTTCTCTGGGGAGTCTGTGCGAGAGTGCCAGAGCAGACCCGACCAGAGCTGGGGTCATTCACAGCACAGCTGCTTGTCCAAAACAGCACATTTCCCACCCCAGCCCTCTGATGGACAGCTGGGATGATCTGAGTGAACGTGGCCCACATTACAGGGATTCAAAGCCCTTGACTGACCTCAGCTTGTGCCAACAGGTGGGAAACGTTCCCTAGGAAGGGGCAGTGCCCCAGGGATCCACGAGCTCTCACTGTGACAGTCAGTGACCCCCGAGGAAGCACCGAGGCCTCCCTGGTGAAGGCCACAGGAGAACCAGACCCTGTCAGAACACCCTGCAGACACAGGGCAGCCCAGGGCAGCCCAGGGGATGCGGGGAGAAGGACAGGAGCAATCCCTGAGCAGGATGATTTAGATGGGCAGAGATATTGAAATGAGATGTGAGGATGAAATTCTTTATTCAGAGGGAGGTGAGGCCCTGGCACAGGGTGCCCAGAGCAGCTGGGGCTGCCCCTGGATCCCTGGCAGTGCCCAAGGCCAGGCTGGACATTGGGAGCAGCCTGGGACAGTGGGACATGTCCCTGCCCATGGCAGGGGTGGCACTGGATGGGCTTTGAGGTCCCTCCCAACCCAAACCATCCCATGATCCTGGAACACTGTCCAGGTATCACCAGCACTGAGGCTCAGAGTGACAATGATGCGATGATGAAGAGGGTGATGATGATGTGGTGATGAAGATGGTGGTGATGGTGCAATGATGAAGAGAGTGATGATGATGTGATGATGATGTGGGGATGAACAGGGTGATGATGATGTGGTGATGAAGATGGTGGTGATGATGCAATGATGAAGAGGGTGATAATATATGATGATGAAGATGGTGGTGATGATGCAATGATGAAGATGGTGGTGATGATGTGGTGATGAAGAGGGTGATGATGTGGTGATGAAGATGGTGATGATGATGTGGTGATGAAGATGGTGGTGATGATGTGGTGATGAAGATAGTGATGATGATGCAATGATGAACAGGGTGATGATGTAGTGATGAAGATGGTGGTGATGATGCAGTGATGGAGAGGGTGATGATGATGTGGTGATGAAGAGGGTGATGATGATGTGGTGATGAAGATGGTGTGTGTGAGGTTTGGATGTCAAGCCAGGGATTTTGCAAGGAGAGGCCCAGGTATCCCATGGGAATGTGGCAGTAGAGCTGCAGTGCCTGGGCCGTGCCTCCTGTGCTGGTGACACTGAGAGCAGGAACAGAGAGAGGAGTGGCTGCAGAGCCGGGATGAACCGAGAGGGCCTGGGAGCTGATCTTGGGCTGCTGTGAGAGAGGAAGGCCAGGGGGCGGCTGGGGCACACAGTGAGACCCCTCATTAAGTGCAGAAATGTGGCAGCACTTGTCACCCTGTCAGACAGAGAGAGAACGGGATCCTGAGGGCAGAGGTTGGAGCAGGACAGAAATCAAACCAGAAATTACACCCAGCTGCTCTTTTCCTGGGAAGGGCGGGCGGCAGTGGATCCGTGACCAGTGGCTGGGCTGGGTGTCTGAGGACACAGAAGTCACCCACCACGGGTGGCAGCCACTCCACTGCCCAGCCCCGGCGTCTCTCAGGCCATCCCACATCATTCCCTGGGTGGATTGCAGGGATCAGGCAAAATGAATGGAACCCCAAGGCCTGGGAATGGCTTTTACACCCTCCCCCAGCGGTGAGAGCCACGCTCGACTCCAGCCTGTCCCCAGTCACCTGCCAGGGCTCGGAGTGGCCACCACTGATGGTCACAGGGAATTCTGGCAGAGCTGGGATCGGTCGTGTCCTGCTCCTTGCCATGAGCCCAGAGCAGATCCCTACTGATCCAAACATTCTTGGCTTTCAGGCCAAGAAAAACAACATCCAGGTGTCCCTGACCTTGGCAGGGCTGGGATGGGATGATCTTTGAGGTCTTCTCCAACCCAAACCACTCTGGGATCCCGTGATTTTCAGAAGACCATTCCCAGCCCCGCCAGCTCTCAGTGCCCTTCTCACGAACAGTTTGGACACCTCCAGAGAGCTTTTAAATGCAATTTATTTTCCCTTCAGATGAACCCAGGATTGAATATTGGAAGGAGAGGAGAAGGTTGGGAAGGAGCAAGGGGTGCATCCCGAACAAATCCCCGCTGGCTCTGGTTGTTATGTGGAATTGGGCTGCATCTGTCACATCTGATTAGATTGTGTTGTCCTTTTTTATCTCCCTGATCTATGCTATGATTCTTCTGGTTTTATGTGACATTTCCTTGGCAATAGAACTGCTTGGATTAGATATTCAGAGTGTTTCCCTCACCATAAAGCACCCAAATTGCAAAGGGTATTTATTTGCACAGTTATGTTTTGCTTTGTTTTGTTCTTTATTTTTAATGTTGCTTTTTTTATTATATTTTTTGTGTGCTGGTGCTGCTTGTAAAGAGGATCCATGAGGCTTTTTCCATTAAAAAATATCAATGAGTTAAATTTAGAGCAGGGCTGCCAAGTTCACGCTTGGGCAAGGACAGACTTGGGCTTTGCTGTTCCAAGAACTGTGTCTCCCTTCTCTTGGCCTGGTGTCAGGGCACGGGAAACCCATGGAGCCTTGTCGGAGAGCCATGGAATGGTTTGGGTTTGAAGGGGCCTTGAAGATCACCATGGGCAGGGACACCTTCCCCTGGACCTGGTGTCCAGCCTGGCCTTGGGCACTGCCAGGGATCCAGGGGCAGCCACAGCTGCTCTGGGCACCCTGTGCCAGGGCCTCTTAGGTCAAAAACGTTCAGGGGAGGCAAAAATCTCACCCCAAATGAGCAATACCCACACCTGACTCTGCTGCAGTCCCTGAGCTCCATCGTGACGTGTAGAAAACCTGCTGGGGAGGAGTGACAGAAATGGAGAGCAGGGGCTGGTGCTTGCCAGGCTGTGACCTCTCCAGGACTCACCAGGTCCGCACTGCGGGGTCTCCAGGACGTTCCGTGGTTTCACCCAGTGCCTGTTACATGGACACTTCCCCCAGCACGGGCATCACCTCCTCCTGCTCTCCAGGTCCCCACCACCCACCCCGGCACGGCAGAGGCCCTTCAGCCAGGAATCCAGGAATGAGGGCGCAGCTCCTGACCGGCGCCCATCGCAGGCCAGCCCTGCCCGCGGGCGCTGCTCCTGGAGCGGGAGTTACTCTCAGCAGGGATTTTCAACCTTTTGTTCCTCTGAGATTCTCCTCATCTCCAGCTTTTGTTTCTGGTTTCTCTCTCCCTGCCCACATTTCGTAGCCTCACGCACCCTCCCTGCAAGGCCAGTGCTGGCACTGACGGGCACAGCTGGGATCTGATCTCTGCATCCCCTGGTGGCTGGGGAAAACCTCCCGGTCCCATTGAATGGTTCGGCTGAATGAAACTCGGCTCACAGATGACCAAGGAGGATTTTGTCCCTGCCAAAGGCGAGGGGTTGGGAGTGGATGATCTTGGGGGCCCCTTCCAACCCAAACCACTCTGGGATTCCGTGTGGTTCTGGGACTCCTGCAGAGGAGCTCGGCTGCAGGAACCCACCGGGTGAGGACTCTCTGGGTGACATCCATTCCCCGCCCCGTGGCCCAGGAGAGCCCAGCTCAAGGGTTGGTGAGGATCAGGAAGGGAAGGGTGTCAGGAGAATGGTGGGACAAGTGCCCCCACCCCGTCCCTCTCTCTCACAGCCCCAGACCCCAGGGACAAATATTGCCCTGTGGGTAACACCTGGCATTTCCCCCCATGGGCCTGACCCCGTCCCACCAAACCTGGTCACATCTCTGTGCCAGCGGAATCTTTTCCCATTTTCACCCAGGATCAGCAGGGCTGAAAGAGTCCCATTAAACACCAACTTTGTGCCTGGGTGTGCATGTGCTCAGAAGATAAATACAATCCCTGGGACCGAGTGCCTAATAAACTCCTTTCTGGAGTCTGCTGATTATCCCCATGGAGGTGAATCCATGCTGATGAATTAGCAATGGATTGTCAGAGGAATCCTGGGTCCTGTCTGCCGAGGCAATTTTCCTGCTGAGGTAACGAGTGTTTGCCAAGCCAAATATCCAACAGTCTTATCTCTGTCTCTTTGTTTGCAAGAAAACAATTCCCAGCTCTCTCACCAAACCCTGGCCACGGACAGGGAGAGGCTGAAGGGCTGAGCTGCTTGGAGAGACTGCGAGGAGAGGCTGGGGGAAGATTTGCACCTCAGCTCCAGCACCAGACAGGTGTTAAATAAACCCCAACGGTGATGGGCACGGCGGCTCCCGCAAGGCTCGGGGCCATCCCTGTCCCTTCTCTTGTCCAGGGAGACCTTGGACCCGCAGGTCAGAGGTGTCACCTGGGCTTTGGATGGTCTGGCAGGGAAATAACAACAGCCAGAGGTGTCGGTAGCCCCATAACACAGCAAGGGAGCCACAGCCCGGGATTCACACGGGACAAACCTTTGGCACCACAGCAAGAACTGTTTCTGAGAGCAAAGGGCTGAGCCCGGCATTGCTCTGATTGCTCCAGGGCTGTGGCACTGGGGGAACAGAAACAGCCGGGCACGAGGGGACAGGGCCAGGAGGGGCAGGACCAGCGGGGACAGGGCCAGCAAGGGCAGGACCAGCAGGGCCAGGGCCAGGAGGGGCAGGAAGAGCAGTCTGGGCAGGGAAGGAGCTGCAGATGAATTTGGTGTTGTTCCCCATCCTTGCAGTCACGGAAGGCAGCAGGCAGAGCCCGTGGCTGCCCAGGCCCTGTGGGCTGCTCCCACACAGGCCTGAAATGAATTTCCTGCCCCAGGACTGAACACCCTCCACTGCAGCTCCCAGGATGAGCAAGGCAAGGGAAATTTAAGCACTCGCCATTGGAAAGCCCCTTTCCTGAGCCCTGTCTGGCTCTGAGCTCACCACGCTGGGCTGTTCAGTGGATGTTGTGGGTGAGTTACTGAAATGATATTTTACAGATGGGATTTTTTTCCACTTAACAAATTCTCTGCCTTTGTATGGCCCTAAATCAATGCTGAATCCACACAGACTCCTCTCGTCTTTCCAGAGGATGTTTAAAGCTTTCCGGGCTGTATCCCCCTAAGCCTCACTGCTCTCACTGGAGTTGTGATGCTTGCAGGGGCTGTGCCAGGTGTGCGCACCTGGACCTGTCCTCAGCCAAGGGTTCCATGGGCTGGTGACCAGGCCGGGCTCCCTGGCTCAGATCGGGTGTGCCCGAGTGCCAGACTCCCCCTTGGCATCTCCCCCAGCCCAGCTCCGCTGGACTGGAGTCAGAAAGCAGGAGGTGGGATGAGAAGACAGAGGATGCAGCACACGGTGTGGGGGAGAGCTGGGGAGCAGCTGTGGGAGTGCTCCATGCTCCCTTTTCCCCTTCTGGATCTCCCCGGGCTGGCTGGGTGGAAGGCCCAGCGATCCAGGATGTCCCAGCGCCGCGCCAGGGATGCGGCATTCCCTGCCAGCCCATGGCTGAGGCAGCATTTGCATTTAGATGGGAACAGTTATGAACTCAAGCAGCCTTTTGTCACCACAGCTGCTGCTCACAGCTGCTCCTTGATGGAAAAAGGTCCCTTCTGGTGGTCACACGTCGGGGCCCTGCAGTCCTTGGGTGCCTTCCCCCCCTCATCCGAATAAAAGTGTGGGCTGGAGGTGCCAGACAGCACAAAATTCCCCTGTGGAATTTCCCTCTCCTCACTCCAGGCTCAGCTCTGACAGATGGGTGGGAGGGGAGAGCCTCTGCCCCCAGCCCCAGCCCCTGACCAGGAGCATCTCTGTGTGAGGGGTGCTCCAGGCAGGGGCTGGATGTGCCCTAGGACAGGGAAGGGGCTGTCCCCCATCCACAGGGGCACCAGCTACAAAGGGGCACAGAACGGTTTGGAACCCTAAAGACAATTTAATCCCACCCCTCCATGGGCAGGGACCCCTCCCACTGTCCCAGGCTGCTCCAAGCCCCAATGTCCAGCCTGGCCTTGGGCACTGCCAGGGATCCAGGGGCAGCCACAGCTGCTCTGGGCACCCTGTGCCAGGGCCTCACACCCTCACAGCCAGGAATTCCTTCCCAGTATCCCATCCAACCCTGAGTGGAAGCCATTCCTGACTCTCCAGGCCCCTGTCCAAAGTCCCTCTCCAGATCTCTTGTGCCAATCCCGGTGCAATTCCCCCCGGGCCCTCTCCATGCAGGGACCCTTCACCTCAGACACCCCTGCACATCCCAAATGCCTCCACACACCCGCTCTTCAGGAGAGGAGTGGAGCCCTAAATAAACACAGGGGAGATGGGGAGGAGCCCAGCTGAGCCTGTGTGAGCTCCCGAGGGAGCAGAGCTCCCCACATTCCTTGGGCGACACCGACCACTTCCAGCAAACCCCAGCACGAGCTCCTGCCTTGCTCCAAGAGATGCCTGCAAGGACAGAGGTGCCAGGGCTGTGACTCTGGAGCTGAATCTCTCCTGGAGTGCTTTTGACACGAAAGGAAATAAAATTATCAGTTTAAAAACATTTTGTGTGATCACAGAATTGTCCAGGTTGGAAAAGTCCTCAGAGATCGAGTCCAGCCGTTCACTGCCAGGACACAGCAGCACCACCAGCCTGTGCTGCAGCCCCCCGGGGTGGCACTGGTGACATGGTGACATGGGTGGCATCGTGCACAGAGACAGCCCCAGGAAGGGCACATCAGCCCCCCCAGTCAGCACATCCCTCCCTGGGTGTCATTGGCCACGATATCCCATTTATCCACTGCAGTGTCCGGAGGTTTCCAGCCAGCTCTGGGACCCCACAGGACTCCAGGATCGTTGTCCTCACCCCAAAAAGGCCGATCCACTGCAACTGAAGGTTCTTCTGCTGAATCACAGTGGCTTGGGGAAGGTCAATGACCACAGGTGTGGGGGAGCTCCCACTGCCCACTCCTGGAGCTGGGGACGGGATAAAAGCTGGGGATGGGATAAAAGCCAAGCATCCGACACAGGACTTGAGCAGGGACACGAATCCTGTGGTTCCCTCTCCAGGAAGTGCCCCCTGCCCCTTGCAGATCCACTGTGGATTTGTTTACCAGCCTAATTTTAAAACTGATATTAACCAGTATTAGGCTCTTGACAGGGATGGGTTTTTCCCCTTCAGTGGTGAAATTGGATGTGAATTTTGAATTTTCCAGTCAATTGAGCAAGCTAAGCACTGGTGATGCAACAGGCCCCGTAACGTGTGCGTGTTTTATTCCATTTTTCCTTGAGGGATCTGCATTAGCAGAGACACAAGGAAAGGACAAAAAGAATGGAAGATACTGTAAATTACAGGCTCACTCCTTAGGGAACTCTGAAATCCTTTCCAGGTTATTTTCCTTTTCATCCTGGGGCTTATCCCAGCGTCCCCCTAGGCAGTGATATCCTTATCACTTCAAACCTGTCAGGTTTGAAGGAAAAAGGGTTCAAACAGAACGGGGAGGGGCAGAGTGAGTTGGAAACGGGGCCCTTGTTTGGCAGCAAACACCAGGAAATGGCCATTCTGGGATGGAAATTTCAGCCTTTCCCATGAAACCGGGAGCCCTGGCTCAGATTTAGGAGTTCAGGAGCAGTGCTGGAAATCCTGGATTCAGGAGGGGCTGTGGCAAACCTGGGGCTCAGACCTGAGCTGGGGTAACCCAGAAAAACCCTCTCCAAAAATGGACCTGTTTGGCCGCTTTCCATGGAGCAGCCCCGTGGCAAGGAGCCCCTCAGCCCCGATGGATGTGGTTCCCAGCAGCCAGCACCGTCCTTCCCCTCTGGAACACAGACTCCAGCAGCTCCAGGATGAAGGGCTGGGTCCTTCCCTGCCGCTCCACAGCTCCCAGCAGCACGAATCCAGCGGGACGATGCCAGGTTCCAAGCAGCGGGGAGCTGGCCCTGGCTGCAAACAGGCACTAAATCTCCATTTGGGCAATCAGGGTTTATTTACCATATGTTCCTTCTTGACACAGTTTGTTTTATGCGAGGAAGGATTTGCATCAGGAGCACCCTGGGGAGCAGCAGATGGGCAGGAACAGCAGGACGGGAGCGGCTCTGCCCGAGCGGGAGCAGCCCCAGCTCGGCAGCTCCTCATCCTGCACGGGGCTCACTCCTGCTCCAGCCTGGGATTCAGTTTCCAGTCCAAACGGGACTCAGGTGTGACTGGCACCGACAGAGAGTGCAGCAGATCCCTTCCCTCTTCCCAGAACAGTGTTCCTGTCCTCCAGCTTGAGCAGGGGTTTGCAGGAGCTCTGCTTCCCCCAGGGAATGTCCCCGTGCTCCACATCCACAGCTTTGGGATGTCCTTACGACACACAGGGACGGATTTCCTATTTTTAACCTGAATTTTAATGCCCAAAGAGCAGTTCTGACTGAAATGCTCCCCTCAGGTTTCCCCTTTTTTTCCGTCCTTATGACAGAACCCAGATTTTCGGATTCCCAGTCTCTCAGTTCCTGCCTGCCTCGCTCTGAGCCTTCCGGATACGCTCCCAGCTCAGACATTTTCCCTCTTCCCTTGCAAGGGTTAACAATAAATCACCTGTGAGTTCCAGGCTCTCACTCCCAAAAGCTGTTCCAGGGGACCTGCTGCCAGTGCCGGAACACATTTGTGTGCCACGGTTCGGGCCGTGTGCCAGGGGATTCTGAGTCACAGCGAATTTGCCGTGCTCCTGCAGGACTGTCACCAAGCGTTTGCTCCGGCTCTGCAGGAAATATCCCTGCTCTGAGGCCGGGCTGCAGCAGGGAGATGCTCATTTCCCAGCTCACACGGGGTGTCATAATTTTATTAAACCCCCGACAAGCCTGACACCTTGGTGACAGAATATAATTTCCCTAACCAAGTGCCTTGACACCAAAAATTAGGCTAAATTGCATTATTTCAAAGGAGCAGATGGGAATGCTAAACATTTGCCCGGGGAAAAGCTCGGATTGCCACAGTCCATGGTGCCACCACGGGGCTCCTGCTGGGCCCTTCGGCCAGGGCAGGGCAGGAGCCAGAGGCAAAGTCCGTCCCTGGGTGGCCGTGCTCCTTCCCAAGGAACAGTTTTGTTCTTTCCCAAGGAACAGCTTTGTTCTTTCCCAAGGAATGGCTTTGTTCTTTCCCAAGGAACAGTTTTGCTCCTTCCCAAGGAACAGCTTTGCTCCTTCCCAAGGAATGGCTTTGTCCCTTCCCAAGGAACAGCTTTGCTCCTTCCCAAGGAATGGCTTTGCTCCTTCCCAAGGAACAGCTTTGCCCCTTCCCAAGGAACAGCTCTGCTCCTTCCCAAGGAACAGCTCTGCTCCTTCCCAAGGAACAGCTTTGCTCCTTCCCAAGGAACGGCTCTGCTCCTTCCCAAGGAACAGCTTTGCTCCTTCCCAAGGAACGGCTCTGCTCCTTCCCTAACTCTGCAGGCCTGCGTGTGCTGGGGTACAAGGGCAGGTTTGCAAAATCCCAGGATTGTGGAGGTTGGAAAAGCCCCCCAGGATCATCGAGTCCCAGCTGTGCCCAATGCCCACCTTGTCCCCAGCCCAGAGCTCTGAGTGCCACACCCAGGCCTTCCCTGGGCACCTCCAGGGATGGGGACTCCAAACCTCCCTGGGCAGCCCCTCCCAAGGCCTGAGCACCCTTTCCATGGAGAGATCCCTGAGGAACAGCCTCAGGTTGTGCCTCAAAGCCACGTCCCCGTGGGTTGAAGCCCATCGGCCCCCGTTTCCCAGGCAGGCAGCAGCAGAGAGGGGAATCCCTGCGGAAGAGGAGGGGAGGGAAGGAGGAGTGACAAATCTCTGTCACTCCATCCCCGGAGCTGGGAGGGACCTGCAGGTCCCAGCAGAGCCACAGCCAAGGGAGGGACACCAGGCCAGAGGTGGAAGGCCCTGCCCAGGGCTCTCTGCCACCCCTGGACCCGCAGGGCTCCTTCCCAGGGCACAGCTGAGCTCACCACACCCAGCTCAGCTGCCTGGGCCAGGCCTGACCCAAACCGGGCCTCCTTTGAGCACTGCTGAGCGTCAGAACCTGGGAAAGCCTCCGAGTTTGCCAAAGCTGCCTCACGTGTGCCCCGGAGCCGCTTGGAGCTGGCTCCAGCAGGAGCAGAGTGACAGAGTGACAGAGTGACAGAGTGACAGAGTGACAGAGTGACAGAGTGACATCCACGCTGACACTTGGGGCCTTCCCCTGGACAGCAAGGGCGTCACAGCTTGGATCTTTCCAGTGGCACTTTTTGGGATGCTTTCCAAGTGGTCAATGTGCTTTTTGAACCCTGGGCTCCACGTTCAGCTGTCACATCCCCACTTTGGAGAAGGATGACACATTTGGCCCTCTGAACGCTCTCTTGTTCCGTGTCCAACGTTCCTCATCCCTGATCTGAATCACCACCAACTGGAAGTCTCTGTGAAAATAAAACAACCCAAAAGCTCTGGGTAATTTCTGTAAATGCAAACCCAAGTGCAAATTGGAGCAGATTGGGCAATTTCTGCACACTCAGGAAGCAGAAATGCAAGGAGTTTTTAAGAAACAGTTGGGGAGAAAGCAATCAAAAGGACAACAACAACCAGAAAAAAAGAGATGCAGATGTGGAAAAAGAATTGGTGTGCTGGAAATGGCAGCGTTTAGCCAGAAAGGAACCCCCCAGGAGAGCAAACAGAGACCGCTGAGGGAGGAGGAGATGGGGGAAGCGGCGTCAGAGAGGAAGAGCAGCAAAGAGGCTGAGCTGGGGGAACAGAGGGAGAGCCATGGCAGCAGCAGAGAGAACACAAACCATCGTTAATTAGGGCAGCAAATACAAATAATCTGCAACAAATCGCGGGGAGCTTTGGCAATTAACAGCACGGAACGCGCTGGTGCTGCCCACGGCAGGCGCCGGGAGAGCCTCCCCTGCGGCTCAGGAGCTGTGCCGGACACGAGCCCGGGGCAGGGCGGCACTGCTGGCACTGCTGGCACTGCTGGCACTGCTGGCACAGGCAGGCCGGGTCTGGCACGAGAGGGAACAGCTGGGGAGCCCAAAGAGGCTGGGAAAGTGTGGGTGGCAAAGGATTTCAGGAGAGCATTCCTGCTGGATACTGCTCCAAGATAAGAGTGCATTCCATGTATTGGGAAGGAATTGTTCCCTGGGAGGGTGGGGAGGCCCTGGGGGTGTCCGGAGCAGCTGTGGCTGCCCCTGGATCCCTGGCAGTGCCCAAGGCCAGGTTGGACATTGGGGCTTGGAGCAGCCTGGGACAGTGGGAGGTGTCCCTGCCCATGGCAGGGGTGGCACTGGATGGGCTTTGAGGTCCCTCCCAACCCAACCCAGTCTGGGATTCTGGGATTCTGGGATTCCAAACGCACCTGTGCCAGCTCAGTCACCTCTGCGTGGTGCCTCTTCAGCAGCTCAGGGGGGTTTGAGGATGTTGTGAGATCCTGCTTCTGTCCGAGCTTCCTGGGAGGATCCCAGCCCTGGGACGGGTCCTGGCTGGCGCTGCAGGGTGGAGATGGAGGGGCTGCTCCTTCCCTGCCTGCTGTGCTGCAGGGTGGAGATGGAGGGGCTGCTCCTTCCCTGCCTGCCCAGCACAGGCATTGCCAGGGTGCCCCAGCGGGGGTGGGAGCGGCTGAGCACAGCTCCCCAAGGGGGTTTAATCCACTGACCTCAGTGCCCACTCCTGGACATCCCCAGGGGTCATCCAAGGGTCCCACACCCACTGCAGATTTTGGAATCACAGAATTGGTCAGGCTGGAAAAACCCTCTGAGCCCATCGAGTCCAACCATTCCCCCAGCACTGCCCAGTGCCCCCTGTCCCCAAGGGCCACATCCACACAGCTTTGAAATCCCTGCAGGGATGGGGACTCCCCCCCTGCCCTGGGCAGCTGTGCCAGGCCTGGACACCCCTTCTGGCAAAGAAATGTTTCCCAGTATCCAACGTGAACCTCCCCTGGTGCAACCTGAGGTCGTTCCCTCACGGAGAGGGAAGCCAGGTCCCTGATCCCGGAGTGTTTGGCAATCCTGGAGCCACTGGGGAAGTTCAAATCCTTTCTGAGCTCCTCCCAGGCTTTGAGCAAAGTGAATAACTCACCTCTCTGCCTTTCCAGCTCTCGGCTGTGTTCAGCCACTCAAACACCCCCGGCAGTCCTGGGCAGAGCCAGGTGAGGTCCTGTCCTGGTTCAGTCAGCAGTGCAGGGAGCAGGGGCCTCACCCAGGATCCGTCCCCTTCTCTGACTGTGCCACTGCTGCTGTGTCAGGAGGGAACCACTCCGGCGATTCTTCTCCAAGGGCAGCTCCAAAGGCCTCATCCTGGAGAGAAATGGGTGAAGGGAAGGGCTGGGGCTGAAGGGAAGGGCTGGGGGTGAAGGGAAGGGAGGAAAAACAGAGGCTGGAGCATGAGGGGGTCAGGGAACAGGCGAGAAGGGAATGCCAGAGCTGGGACCCTCCGAGCCTGGACACAGCCTGGCACCGGCTGCTGCAGAGGGGAGCTGGGATTTACAGGGGGAAGGCAGCAAGTGACAGAGGGCTTTTAGCAGGCCTGGGCACAGAAATGACCTAAGGAGCCTGGATCTATTCTCAGAGCAGATCTGGGCACCGGCAGTGGTTTTTCCTTCACATTTTCAAGCTTTTCCCCAGCTGTCAGCAGTGCAGGCACAGGCCATGGAACAACCTCTAGCTCCTGCAGAGCTGAAGGAAAATAAACCAAACAAATCAAAGAGTCCCCCTGCAACCCTTTGGGCTGGGACACAACTGAGTGAAATATTTATGATAGAGCTCCTCCATCAAAAGGGCAGGAGGGAAACAAGAGCTGAAGCAAGGGCTGAGGAGCAGAGGCAGGATCTGTCAGTCTGGTGGAGCCAAATAGAATTTCACATCCAAACACGCTGGTGTTTGAAAAGAAACTTCTTGGTGTGATTTTGTTTTCTTGGGAGAGCTCTCCTGTTTAATCTTTTCTTATTCTTGTTGTTGGAATTACTGAAGTATCCAGGACAACTCTTGCAAATGAAATAGGAGTCTCCTGCCCTTCACTTTCTCCCTCAAAAAAACCCTTTCACCAACTAAAACTGAGGGGAATTCAGCTCAAGCCCGACTGAAGGCACATCTTATTTGTCTGCAAATCTTGGCAAAACACAAACCTTTCCATTTAGAGTTTAATTCTCTTTTTTATCAGTATTATTCTGGGGGAACAGCGGAAACCCCACTTTTGTCTGTTAGCCCACGGAACTGGGAAATGGCTCCTCCTGCAGAGCCCGAGCATCCCACGGCAGCGAGAACCCTCCCACGCCGGGTATCAGAACATGAACCTCACGCCTGTGCCAGCTATTTATTGGTTACCATCCTTTGTTTTACCTCCTTAGCTGACTTCTTTCCTGCTCCTCTCTCAGAGGTGCCATTCATTTCCCAGCTAAACATTTCATTCAGGAGCAATGGATTCTTTTTTGGGATAAATGGCTGTCACTGTCTCCTCTCAGCAGCAATTAAAGCTCTCAGCATCACAGGTGATGAGCAGTTCGTGCCTCTTGTCACGGGTAACAGGTTCTGGGGAGGGAGCTGAGTGTTATTCCACTGCCAGGAGCCATCCAGCTCCTGGATCCTCCCAGGGAGAGGCACTGGGATCCCCCAGCTGATGGAAGTTCACCCATCCCCGTTCTCTGAACCACCTCCCCATGGAGACCCCACAGGCCGCACCTGCCCCTCCCCACGGCAGACCTGGGTGGTGCCAGACACCCCAGGGGGAGCATCCACCACCAAATCCCGGCCTTACCGTCCCGGAGGAACAAACCCAGCGCGTTCCCAGGCGGAACAAACCCCTCCCTCCAATCCAGCCATGAGCTTTACAGATCTCATCCCGTCCTTCCTGCCCTCCCCTGTGCCGTGCCTGCCCTCACACAGCCCAGATTCTGCCATTCTCGTGCCAGGGACACAATTACAGCGCCCTTGGACTGTCTGGAGTCTGGGCTGGCATCGGCAAGGGGCCAGAGGAGGAGGAGGAGGAGGAGGAGGAGGAGGAGGAAGGGTCAGGGAGGGAGGGAGAAGGGGAAGAAGAGAGGAGCGAGCAAAGCTTTGTGCACTAAAGTGGGCAACAGCTGCTGCTGCAAAATACGGATGGAAAGGAGCCAGCACGAAGGATGGAATTTGCTCTCTGGCCTTCCCACCTGGAGGGAAGAAGGAACCATTGGTTGAGGGTCTGGAAAAGAAAATTAAAGTCCAGGTGGTGAGGCTGGGTGAGGGCAGCCTGCATCAACCTGGCAAAGGTGGCACCTGGTCTTCCTCAGCTTCCTGAGGAAAACAAACATCCCTTGCCCCCCTCAAACCCTGTTTTGGGAGTGCTGGGTGGAGAAGTTGGGATCCACACGCAGCCCGGAGCTGGGGTGTGGCAGAGGGGGATGGATGCACTCGGGATCTGGGGCCCAGGGATCTTCACCACCCTGTGTGGAAACTTGTGTTGTGTCCATCACCTTTGTCCCCCTCCAGGCTGGCATTTGTGCCCAAGCAGGTGACGATTCCTCAGGTGACCCCATCCTCACCTGCACACAGGAAGCGCCAGGGGTGGACTCTCCATCCCTGGAAATGTTCCAGGCTGGATTGGATGGGGCTTGGAGCAGCCTGGGGCAGTGGGAGGTGTCCCTGCCCGTGGCAGGGGTGGCACTGGGGGGGCTTTAAGGTCCCTTCAAATCCATTCTTTGATTCCGTGATTCCCTGGGCAAGCTGGGACGATGGCTCCTCATCCCACCTGTGCAGGGGCTGAGCTCTCCTGGGGCAGAGGACTCCCCTCACCAACCTGCTCCTCCATCCTTCTGCTGATTCCCTCCCCAGAGAGCCTTTCCCTGTTCCCCTGCAGCCCCCAGCCCCGATGGAGGGAGATTTCCTGCAGTATAAACAGCATTTTCCTGCCCACACACCGGGAATCTCTTGCTCCAGGCAAGGCAGAATCCCACTCCTTTCCAACCTTCCAGGTGATTTCTTTAAGCTCCTGTCCCTCCACTCAGAAAGGGGCTTTGCTAAGCCTTTAATGCATGGAACAGCTGCTGCTTTATCCACCCCTCATCCGCTCACAGAGATCATCCCTTGGGATCACATCCCGTGGGATCACATCCCCTGGGATGTACCAGGACAACCGGGGATCAGCCCCAGCCAGCCGGGCTTGGGAAAGGCACCGAGGGGCTGGAGCGTGTCCAGGGCAGGGAACGGAGCTGGGAAGGGGCTGGAGAATTCCTGAGGGAGCTGGGAAAGGGGCTCAGGCTGGAGCAAAGGAGGCTCAGGGGGGACCTTGTGGCTCTGCACAAGTCCCTGGCAGGAGGGGGCAGCCGGGGGGGGTCGGGCTCTGCTGGCAGGGAACAGGGACAGGAGGAGAGGGAACGGCCTCAGGCTGGGCCAGGGCAGGCTCAGGGTGGGCATTGGGACAATTCCTGCCTGGAAAGGGCTGTCCAGGCCTGGCACAGCTGCCCAGGGCAGGGGTGGAGTCCCCATCCCCGGAGGGATTTCAAAGCCCTCTGGATGTGGCCCTTGGGGACAGGGGACAGTGCTGGGGGAACATTGGGCTCGAGGGGCTCACAGGGATTTTCCAACCAAACCAATTCTGTTTCTCTTTACTCTTCCTCTTCCACAGTTTGCCCCACGAGCTTCTCTCCAGGCCTCTTTCTGTGTCCTCCAGAGGTTCCTAACCCAGATATTCCCAGGGACTTGTGGTTTTCTACAGATCTGATTTTTAAAGGCCAGGTTTTCCTAAATGCATCCCATGGTCCAGTTGCACCCACTTGTCACAGACAGGTTCACCTTTCCCTCATCCCTCAGGTGCCAGCTTGGCCTCTCTCCCTTCTTCTGCCACCGTGGCACCGCAGGGAGGTGGGAAATAAAAGGAAATCCAGGCATATTCCCCATTTTTCATCCTCAATTTGACCCGGAGTTGCATCCCACCATTTTTCAAACATCCTGCGAAACCAGAAGGAATCAATTTTCTGGGGGTGAGACCTGGATTTCTGTGCTGTGTCCACTCTTTGCTCCACCCTGGCAGGAGAGGCCAAGGAGATTTCGGGGCTGTTTGCGGCTCCTTTCCAGCCGCCTCCTGCCAGGGTTACTTTGCTTTCCACTCCCCACCCGAGGATCGGAGTTGTCACCAGCGCACGCCCGTCTCTCACGCTTCCCCTGACTGCAGGGAAAGCAGGAACAGGCACTCTGAGTTTGTTTTTCCTGTTCAAACAGAGAAACTCTCCCAGCTCGGCCACAGCCACAGCTCAGCAAATGGATCTGTCTGCCACAAGGGCAACAGGAAGGCTGGAAGTGCAACCAGAAGCTCCCTCACTTGGCAAGGAGGCCCAGAGGAAGGACCAGCTTTGGTTCCACACCAAATCAGCTTCTTCATCATAAAGAATAACAGCAGGGATGCTTTGAGTGTCCTGAGGGTCTCCATTCATCGAGGAAAATATGGGCAGGAGCCAGCAGCAGCCACAGAGCTGGGGAGGGCCCTGGAAGTGCAGAGGGAACTGCTGCCTCCAGCCAGGCTGGGATTCCTGGGAGCAAAGGAATCCTCCCGTGGAAGAGGGGAAAACAACAGCCTGGAGGAGGGAAGGGTGTGGAGAAGGGATGGGGGATGAGGAATCCAGTGGCTTTTGGGGGGGAGCAAACAAAGGGGTGACAGAGTGCGGGCCCGGGCTCAGGGGTGAACATCTCGGGGTTAATGGGACCTGGGGAACTGCCACGGCTTTAACCCCACCAGCCTGGGCCCACAGACACATCTGCACCCCTCAGGATCATAAAATCATGGAATGCCCTGGGCTGGAAGGGTCCCGCAGGGGTCATCAGTGCAACTCCTGCCCAGGACACCCCAACAACCCCACCTGGCCCCAGTCACAGCTCAGCAGGAGCCAGAGGGACCTGGATGCAGCAGGAAAATCTCCTTTACTTTCTGACCAAAGCCGAGGGGTTTGTAAAGGATTCTCTTCCAACTGGCTTCCAGTGTGATGTGCTCTGGAGTCCGTGGGCACCCGGGAACAGGGCCCTGGAACGCGGAGCCCTGGCTCAGTTCCTCTCTGAGCGCCTTCTCCCGGGCCTGGCCCTGCTCGGGTGTGCACACCTGGCTCAGGTACCACGGCCAGGGTTGGGAAATCCCTCCCTGCTCCAGCAGGGCTCAGGGGCAGCATTCCTGCACCCCTGCCTGGCAGCAGGGATGGGATCCTGGGGCAGGTGCTGAGGGAAGCTCTGTGATGAAGTGATTGAGCTGAAGGAAGATTTCCTTCTGGGCCTATCCCAGAGCTGTACTTTTCCATTTTTCCCTGGCACATCATTGGAACAAAATAAACCCATTTTGTTTACATGGGAACTTCTTCCCATTTAAAATAAACACTTTTGTGTTTGAAGCTGACATGAAACAAGGGAAATATTGTTTCAAACAGAGACATCAGATGTGGTTTTTTGAGGGAGAAAAAAGGTAAATTGAAGCTTTTCTTTTTCAAAATTATCTGGTTTGGTTATTTCAACCCAAACAAGGGACCGAGGCTGATATAAAACCACAGCATGTTGCAGGTGACCTGAAAGTGGATCTGCCAGCATAAAAAGTTCCAAGTGAAAATGTTTTCCACAACAATTGATTCCTGGGCAGAATTAGTATTTAAAGCCTGGGCCACACGGTTTAATCCACTCCCCCCCACTCCCAGTGAAATCCTTTTGGAACACGACAGGGGAGGAGGAGGAGCGGGGCAGAGAAATCTGCAGGGGAAAGAAAGGAGCAGATACAGAAGGCTCCGGTATCCACTTAACTTGAAAATGAGAAAGAAAGCAGGGTGAGAACAGGACAATTAGAGCCTGAGCATCACAGACCTTTCCAAAAGTGAGAGACAGCAGGGGGAATTAATGGACATAAATGCAACCCAGTAATTAATTGATAAATGGCATTAGAGAGTTTTCTAAAGAAGGAGAGGCCAACGTGACTTATCTTCCCCGAGGCAGGAGACAATTCCTCCCTCCTTTCACCTTGCAGATAAGGACAGGGAAGGGGGAATCTTTCTGTTTGGAGGCTTGGGAGGGATCTGGAAGGTGAAGACAAAGCAAAAGCAAAAGGCCCCACCTGCGGCACAGGGGCTGTGAGTGAGGAGCAGCTGCCGCTGGGGAAAGCAGCCGGGAACCACCCCTGGGGTAACTCCTCCTGCAGGGATGGGGCAAAGTGGGGAGGAAAATGGGAACGAAGTGACTCCTGCAGCAAAGGCAGTGGGATTGCACCTTGCAGGGAGAGAGGGATCGGGGCTGGGCTTTGCCTTCCCCCCGGGCCCTGGGGCAGCTCTGCAGCGGGGCCACTCCCGTGTGGAATTTCCCAGGTGGTCCCTGGAACAGGCGGATTCCCCCCTGGACAAGCCAAAGCCCAGCTCTGGGCTCTCCATCTGCTCCCCTCCAGGCAGCTGCCTGGTGTCCCCCTGTCCTGCCCAGCCACGGTGCTGGAGCTGCTGCCCCAGAGCTCCCCTGGCAGGGCTGGCACCTGCTGAGACACCCCTGAGACACCCCTGAGACACCCCGGAGACATCCCTGAGACACCCCTGAGACACCCCGGAGACATCCCTGAGACACCCCTGAGACACCCCTGAGACACCCCGGAGACATCCCTGAGACACCCCTGAGACACCTCTGAGACATCCCTGACCCATCCCTGAGACACCCCTCAGACACCCCTGAGATATCCCTGACCCATCCCTCACCCGTCCCTGACCCGTCCCACGCGTGGCTCCGGCCCCAGAGGTGCCCCACGGTGCAGAAATCATTTTTTCAAGGCCGAATGAGCCCAATAATTGTGACGTTTCCCTCCTGGCCTGGCAGACACTCGCTGTTTCCAAGCACTGGGGATCCCTAAGGCCGATCCCCTGACCATGGGAGCACGGAAATCCCGGTGTCTGCGTGTCACTGCTCCCGTCACAGCCAGCGCCGGCCCAGGGCTCAGCTCAGGGACCTGAACCGGGTGTTCTGTGTCATCCCAGAGGCCCCAAGGGGTGCAGGACTCCTCCACCAGCCCAGGGTGCTCCAAGCCCTGTCCAGCCTGGCCTTGGACACTTCCAGGGATGGGGAAGCCACAGCTGCCCCGTGCCAGGGCCTCGCCTCCCTCACAGGGAAAAATTCCCTCCCAATTTGCAACCTAAACCTTCCTTCTTTTGCCTGAGGCCATTCTTCCTTGATTTTCACTCCCTGCCCTTGTCAAAGGTTCCTCTCCAGCTCTCTCGTAGCCCTCTCTAGGTCCTGGAAGGTGCTGTAAGGTGTCCCCAAAGCCTCCTGTTCCCCAGGCTGCAGAAGAGTCCTCCATTCCCAATCCCGCCGGACAGCAGGCAGAGGGAGCAGCCCGGCAGCTCTTCATTCCTGTCATGAACAAAGGTGCAATTTCCAGCCAGCACTCGGAGCCAATTCAGAGGGAATGTGCACGGCAGCCCCAGCTCATCCCTGGAACAGGTCACCCCTCATCAAGGGAGGGCTGAAATCATCCACAGGACACTTGTGGCTCTGCTGTCCCTGCCACGGCTCCTGAACTCTGTCCAAAGCACAGACCTGTCATTTAGATTCCATTAAACCAAAAGCTCCCGTCCGTGCCCGGGGAGGGAAGGAGGGAAGAGAGGAGGAGGAGGGAGTTGGTGTCCTTGAGGCTGTGCGAGCTCACAGATCACAGAGTGACAGGAGGCAAAACAAGGCAGAGCCGCCACCAAATCCATCCCCTGGTGGGCGACCCCCCCAGCTGTGCCCTGCTCCCATAACCCAGCCCTGCTCCCCAATCCAGCCCTGCTCCCGAATCCAGCCCTGTTCCAGAACCCAGCCCTGCTCCCCAATCCAGCCCTGTTCCCGCAATCCAGCCCTGCTCCAGAACCCAGCCCTGCTCCAGAACCCAGCCCTGCTCCCGGCCCAGCCTGGCTCTGCCTGGGCACTGGAGAGCGAGGAGATGGAACAGAGCCCACGGCACAGCAATTCCAGCACTAAATCCACTTGGGCCTCCTCCAGCAGCCCAGGGCCTCAAGGGGCTCCAGGAGAGCTGGAGAGGGGCTGGGGCCAAGGCCTGGAGGGCCAGGAGGCAGGGAATGGCTTCCCAGTGGGAAAGGGGAGCTTGGGCTGGGATGTTGGGAAGGAATTGCTGTGGGTGAGGGTGGGGAGGGGCTGGGCTGGAATTCCCAGAGCAGCTGGGGCTGCCCCTGGATCCCTGGGAATGTCCAAGGCCAGGCTGGACATTGGGGCTGGGAGCAGCCTGGGACAGTGGGAGGTGTCCCTGCCATGGCAGGGGTGGCACTGGAGGGGCTCTGAGCTCCCTTCCAACCCAGTGCATTCCCTGATTCCATGAAAGGGGCAGGAGCATTTGGATGTTTGAGATTGCCCAGGCTCAGCTCTGCAGGTCCTGCTGGAAACACCTCAGAGCTCCATCCAGCCACACTCCAGGGCTGTTCCCGGCCCAGGCAGGGACGTTTCCCGGCCCAGACAGCAATGCAGGGTTTGCAGTTCAGGGGGGAAGCTCTCCAGCCAGCTCTCTGCCAGGGTTTGTCACTCGGCCCTGTGCCTGTCACTTGGTGCCAGGCGTTTCAAGGGGTGTCAGCGCTGGTTCGCTTTTATCATCGGCTGCCAGGGCCGAGGGCTGGTTCCGAGCGGAGCCGCGGGAAGATCGCAGGCAGAGCTGACTCGATTAACGCCGTGTTTTGAAACCTTTCTGCATCTTGTTTAAATTGATTTTCTTTTGCTTCTGCTCAGAAAGGGGAAGGGAAATAAAGCACACAACAAAATAAAACCCAAAAAAGAGCTCCAGCCAAGGGAACATCAAAGGAACGGAGCTGTTTTCACCGCCGCCGTACAAACGGAAGCCGCGCAAGGCCCAGACTGCACGAGTGATGATAATGAAGTGCCCGGGAACAGAGCCCTGCAGAGGGCTCGGCTCAGGCCCGAGATGTTTGCAACACAAAAGCCTCACACGTGCTAAACCCTCGCGGGAAAGGCTCTGCTGAGGAGTCTGTGCTGTGAAAAGCCCTGCCAGGAATGATTTGGAGCTCAAAGAATGGCTAAGCTTTGTCTTACCGCCACGGCTTTTCCTCCTGCAAAGGGCAGCCAGGGGCACAAAACCCAACAGAACGGAGCAGAAGGAAAAACAGAGGAAAAAAAACCCACCTGTATTTGTGTGATGAGGAGAAAATGAGGCTGCTCATCCATGGCTGGTTCTGGATTCACCAAGCCAAGCCAGCAGAGTGGCCTTTGCTCTCCTCAGGTCTGGTGGAGACCAGGTCCCTCCTGTCCCCTGTCCCTGGGTGATGCCTGTGCCTGTGTCCCGTGTGTGTGAGCTGAGGGACTCGCTCAGCTCAGGATTTACCCAGCCCTGACCCATCCCTGGGCACCTTCCCGCAGTGCAGGCCGTGATGGGCCCAGGCCCCGAGAGCCTTATTGCCACTGTCACAGGGCCCGTCCTGCCCTGTCACTGCTGCCCTGCCCTCCCTGCTGCTTTCTGCCCCTCTTCCTGCCAGCACAGCCCTGCTGTGAGCCCACAAAGGTGAACTCACACCCTGCTGGAAAATCAGCCCAGATCTGGATCAAGTTCATAAATGGGGACAAATCTTTAGCAGGGCCTGTCGGTGCAGGACGAAGGGTGATGGGTTAAGCTAAAATAGGATCAGATCAAGGAAAGAAGTTTTTATGGTGAGTGTGATTAAACACTGGCACAGGGTGCCCAGAGCAGCTGTGGCTGCCCCTGGATCCCTGGCAGTGCCCAAGGCCAGGCTGGACAGGGCTTGGAGCACCCTGGGATATGGAAGGTCCTTGGCAGGGAAAATGGACCAGGTGGTCTTTAAAGGTCCCTTCCAACCCAAACCATTCCATGATTCCATGGTAAATGACCTTTAAAGGTCCCTCTCCACCCAAACCCTTCTGTGATTCTGTGATAAGGGCTCTCACATTTTTCCTGTTCCTCACAGGCACCCTGGCCATGGGGATGAGTCTCTTTCCAGGGTGGACGTGGGGGTGGCCCCAGGAACTCCCCACCTGTGTTTAGTGTTTGGCACTAAACTGTCCAAGGTGCCTTAGGGACTCTTCTCTCTGGTCCTGCCCCATTCCCTGCCAGCCACACCAGGAGCAGGAGGGCTAAAAATGGACCCTCCTTAGAATGATGGGATCAGGGAATGGTTTGGGTTAGAAGGGACCTCAAAGCCCAGCCAGTGCCACCCCTGCCATGGGCAGGGACACCTCCCACTGTCCCAGGCTGCTCCCAGCCCCAGTGTCCAGCCTGGCCTTGGGCACTGCCAGGGATCCAGGGGCAGCCACAGCTGCTCTGGGCACCCTGTGCCAGGGCCTCACACCCTTTTAGTAAAAAATAATCCTGGTAAAGCAGAGCCCTGGGTTAAGGAGAGCACGGAGATGAAACCTGTTCCTCCTGAGCCCAGTCCCAGAGCTGTGCCTGTGTTTGGGAGCTGAGCAGGGCCTGAGCTCACCCTGCTGGGCTCTGAGACCTCCCTGACCGGTTTGGGCTCAGCACAAAGCCCTGGGTGAGTTCTGCCTGGCTCGGCCATGGCCCAAGGATCAGCCCAGCAGCCTCTGCTCTCTGGAGGGTGGGAGGAGGCAGTGACCCAGCTGGGGAGGACTCTGTGCATCCCTGGGACCCCCAGAACACTCCCAGGCACGTTTTAATCCCCAAGCACAGACAGGGCCCAAGCCCAGGCTCAGACACGAACCACACCAGTCCCAGGAGGCCGCTCTGGACCCAAACAGCTGCTTCAGTGATTTTAATGCAAACTCAGTAAAGACAAACTGGTTTCCTGATGGCAAAAGCCCAGTGGAGGTGGGGGGGACAAACTCAGCCCTTCTGGGCACTGCCAGCCCCATCCACAGAGTCACAGAACCTCCTGAGCTGGGAGGGAGCCACAGGGATCATCCAGCCCAGCTCCTGGCCCTGCACAGACCCCCCAGCGACCCCCAGACCCTCACTGGTCAGGATTGTCCCCTGCAAGCCCCTCCTAGTCTGGCAGCAGCAGCCACTGGGGAGAGGGGCCAGGAAAGAGCTCCGAGGTGTTTCTGGGGGCAGTAATTTGGTTTGTCTTTGCTAATTAGGCCAGAACAGCTCCTCCTTCAATTATAAACCTCATCTGCTGGCAGGATCTGCACACCTGGTCTCCTGCAGTCCGGAGCCGCGTTGTGGCATTCCCACCCCCACTTCCACATTCCCAAACTTCCCGATTTTCTTCTTTGGAATGGTTTGGTTTGGTTCTCTCTGGATGGGGCTCTGAGCAACCTGGTCCAGCGGGAGGTGTCCCTGCCCACGCCAGGGGAATTGAGATGAGCTCTAAGGTGCCTCCCAACCCAACCCATTCCCTGGTTCCATGGTTCTGTGATCTCAGCTGAGCATCTGGATCCACACCAGGCACAGCGCACATGCTCCTGGCTCTCCTGGGACTCCTGTGCTCCCCTGGGACTCCTGTGCTCCCCAGGGATCTCTGAGCTCTCCTGGGACCCCTGTGCTCCCCAGGGACCCCTGTGCTCTCCTGGGACCCCTGTTCACTCCAGCGACCCCTGTGCTCTCCTGGGACCCCTGTGCTCCCCAGGGACCCCTGTGCTCTCCTGGGACCCCTGTTCACTCCAGGGACCCCTGTGCTCTCCTGGGACCTCTGTGCTCCCCAGGGACCCCTGTGCTCTCCTAGAACCCCTGTGCTCCCCAGGGATCCCTGTGCTCCCCAGGACCCCTGTTCACTCCAGGGACCCCTGTTCTCTCTGGGACCCCTGTGCTCCCCAGGGACCCCTGTGCTCTCCTGGGACCTCTGTGCTCCCCAGGGACCCCTGTGCTCTCCTAGAACCCCTGTGCTCCCCAGGGATCCCTGTGCTCCCCAGGACCCCTGTTCACTCCAGGGACCCCTGTTCTCTCTGGGACCCCTGTGCTCCCCAGGGACCCCTGTGCTCTCCTGGGACCTCTGTGCTCCCCAGGGACCCCTGTGCTCTCCTAGAACCCCTGTGCTCCCCAGGGATCCCTGTGCTCCCCAGGACCCCTGTTCACTCCAGGGACCCCTGTTCTCTCTGGGACCCCTGTGCTCCCCAGGGACCCCTGTGCTCTCCTGGGACCTCTGTGCTCCCCAGGGACCCCTGTGCTCTCCTAGAACCCCTGTGCTCCCCAGGGATCCCTGTGCTCCCCAGGACCCCTGTTCACTCCAGGGACCCCTGTTCTCTCTGGGACCCCTGTGCTCCCCAGGGACCCCTGTGCTCTCCTGGGACCTCTGTGCTCCCCAGGGACCCCTGTGCTCTCCTAGAACCCCTGTGCTCCCCAGGGATCCCTGTGCTCCCCAGGACCCCTGTTCACTCCAGGGACCCCTGTTCTCTCTGGGACCCCTGTGCTCCACAGGGACCCCTGTGCTCTCCTGGGACCCCCTGTGCTCTCGTGGGACCCCTGTGCTCTCCTGGGACCTCTGTTCACTCCAGGGACCCCTGTGCTCCCCAGAGACCCCTGTGCTCCCCTGGGATCCCTGTGCTCTCCAGGGACCCCTGTGCTCCCCAGGGACTCCTGTGCTCCCCAGGGACCCTTGTGCTCTCCAGGGACCCCTGTTCACTCCAGGGATCTCTGTTCTCTCCAGGGACACCCCTGCCTTCACTCACCTGTGTTCTCCAAACCACAGTGGACAGCAGAAGCAGCTCCTTTCCACCAAGATGCCTCATCCTCCTCCTCATCCTCCTCCTCATGAAGCCCCAGCTCCAAGTGTTGTCCAGACTCGCCCTGGTTGCTTCATTCGTTTCCCTGCCAAGGCTTTGGGCCCCAGAGGAAGGCTGGGGAGGCAGAGCTGCCCCGGCTCCGGCGCTGCTGGCCCAGGAACGCCGCGTCCCCGAGCTCACCTTGCACTGCACAGCGCTGGGACTTGAAAGGCGCTCGCTCCTTGAGGAGCACTCGAGAATTAGGGAGATAAGACATCAGCTTTAGGCAACACTTCAGCAACAGCACTCAACAGGACCTCGGTGTTTGACATGTGTTGTGGAATATCATAAAGGGATTTTTCTCCTTCTCTCTGTGTGCAGAGAGGAGTTGATGCAGAGAACTAAAATCCAGCTGTGCTTTATAATTTCATTTTTAACGGGCCCATTCCTGGCTCCGAGGAGGGAGCTACAGCCCTGGGTGCCAGGGAGAGAGCAATCCCCTTCTGCCAAAGACAAACACGGCACAAAGAACGGGACCGGGAGATGATGAATGGTCCAACTTCCCCGGCTGCAGGAGCCTCTTCATTAACTGCTCCACTGCTTCTTTTCCCCTTTTTGCTTTGATTTTTTTCCCTTGGCTCTGTGCATGTGTCTGGCTGCCGGCAGCTCCGCGTGCCCAGGACGTGCTGCCTGCCTGAGGCTGGGTGCTCCCGTTCCAGGTGTCTGTCCCCTCATCTCCCCCAGCCCAGGATGAAGCATGAAGTGAGAGGAATAAAAAGGAATAGAAAATGGGAAAAAAAAAAAGAGAAAAGGATGAGAAAATAAAAGGAATTGTTCCAAAACCATTTGGGAGCGCTCTCAGGCACAGGGTGGGGTTGTTGGGGTGTCCTGTGCAGGGCAGGAGCTGGACTGGATGATCCTGGTGGATCCTTTCCAGCCCGGGATATTCCATGAGGTGGTTTTACAGTTTACAGCAGCAGTGTCACCTTGTCCTGCCCCCCGGGGGACAGAGCCTGCCTGGGCCAGGACACCGCAGCAAACCGGGCACACCTGGTGCACCTCCCGGCAGCCAAGGAGGAAACTTCTTGTCCCAAGGTGGCTTCCCCAGAGCGGCCCAGGAGAGCCCCCAGTTGCTGAGGCTCCCTGGGAGCCACTGGGACTCTCCCTGTCCCCTCCCCTCCCCTGGCCCTGCTCCCCTGTCCCACCTCATCCCTTGGAAAGCCCTGAGGAGCTCAAGCCTGTCCCTGGTGTGGGCAGGACAGGGCACAGGTGGGACGGGAGGGCTGGAGACTCCATTTTATATCTGAGGGGAACCAAGGCATGGAGACAGAGGCAACACCTTGCCCGGGGTCAAGGACATCTGAACCAGCTCCACCAGGGGTGTGGTGGGAGACAGAGACCCCTGAACGGCCAAGGAGGCGCAGTCATAGAACAACAGAATGGGCCGGGTGGGAAGGGACCTGAAATCCCACCCAGTGCCACCCTTGCCATGGGCAGGGACACCTCCCACTGTCCCAGGCTGCTCCAAGCCCCAATGTCCAACCTGGCCTTGGGCATTTCCAGGGCTGGGGCAGCCCCAGCTGCTCTGGGCACCCTGTGCCAGGGCCTGCCCACCCTCCCAGGGAACAATTCCTTCCCAATATCCCATCCAGCCCTGCCCTCTGGCACTGGGAAGCCATTCCCTGCCTCCTGGCCCTCCAGGCCTTGTCCCCAGCCCCTCTCCAGCTCTCCTGGAGCCCCTTGAGGCCCTGCAAGGGGCTCGGAGCTCTCCCTGGAGCCTTCCCTTCTCCAGGGGAACATTCCCAGCTCTCTCAGCCTTTCACATATTCCACCTGATAAAAGGAGAGGTCCGCTGGGACAAACTGGAAGCTCAACGAGTCATCAGAGACACTCAGCAGCTTTCCCGCCCAGCCGATGATTTTAATGGATTTGTAAATGACGGGGCAGGGGAGAAAGATCAAGGAGAAAAGCTGCACTTGAGGACCGGGTCCCTGGCAATCCCCACGGCTCAGAGGAGAGGCTGGGCAGGGGATTCGCGGCCATCTGCTGCCATCTAGTGCCACCCGCCCAGCCAGCCCTGCTCCCGGGGCCGCGACACCGAGCCCGGGCCGGGACACCGAGCCCTGCTCCCGGGGCCGCGACACCGAGCCCGGGCCGGGACACCGAGCCCTGCTCCCGGGGCCGTGACACCGAGCCCGGGCCGTGACACCGAACCCTGCTCCCGGGGCCGTGACACCGAACCCTGCTCCCGGGGCCGT
>VZTA01017057.1:47317-63869 GCA_013398855.1 Mohoua ochrocephala
AGTCTGTGGTGGGAGTGGGGATGGTCAGTGTGTGACAGGGAGTGGGGAGGGTCAGTCTGTGGTGGGAGTGGGGATGGTCAGTGTGTGACAGGGAGTGGGGAGGGTCAGTCTGTGGTGGGAGCAGGGATGGTCAGTCTGTGTTGGGGTGAGGAAGGGTCAGTCTGTGACAGGGAGGGTCAGTGTGTGTCAGGGTGAGGAAGGGTCAGTCTGGGACGGGGTGAGGAAGGGTCAGTCTGGGACAGGGTGAGGAAGGGTTGGTTGGTTCTGGAGCTTTCTCTGACATTATTGCCGGGGCTCCCAGGTGAGTTTGTGTCTGCACCTGTCCTGGGAGGGGAAGTACAGAGGAGATCTGATTTCGGTGCTCCTTTGGAGCCCTTGGAATTCTTGCAGCCTGCAAGGAGTGAGAATTCTCCTGACACCAGGTCACCTTCACCACTGCCTGGGATTGTCCTGTCCAGGGGACCATTCCCTGGGCTCAGGGAATTGCTGAGAGCCTCGGATTTCCCAGGACAAAGCTTTCCAGACGCCAGACCAGGTCTCACAGCAGAACGGGGTCCATGCACCACTAGCTGCCCACAACCCCCCTGCCAGGCTGGGGGAACAAGCCCCGGAGTCCCTGTGGGTGCTCGGGAGAGAAGGGATGTGGGTGCCCCACCCACCTGCAGGCCTCCTGCCTCCTCTGCCTCGTCTCCTTGACCCATCTGTTGAGGAGGGAGTTCTCCCGCCGGTACCAGTAGTAGATGCTCAGCATCAGGGCGGGCAGCAGGAACAGGAAGATGACGAGGAGGGCGATCAGGATGGACTCGTGGTCTGGCAGGGGAAGCACAGGGACGAGTGAGGGGCTGGGACAGCCACCAGCCTCTGGCCTCACTCGGTGGCAGCAGTGACCCCGTGCGCCCATTCTTGGTCACCCGAGCTGGACACGTCCCTGCTGGTCACACCTCCAGGAAGGGAACAGGCCCTCCGTGGCCTCTGATGGCAAAGGGTGGCCACCCACCAGCCAGAGCTGGGCACAGACTGTGGGGCTGCCTGAACAGACCCCACCCAGCCCCGCTGGAAGCACCCAACCCTCCCCTGGCACCCCTCCAGCCCAGGAGCACTCGGGGCACTGGGGACAAGCCGTGACTCACTGTGGCTCTGCACGGGGCCGCTGTCCACGCTGCCGCCCAGCCCCGGCTTCTCGCAGAACGGGGGGGCCCAGCCGGGGTCACAGTGACAGTTCTTGTTGCTGTTGCAGACCTGGGGACAGAGGAGAGGGTTGGACACCACCAGGGATGGTGGAAAGGATGGTCTGTGGGGCAGGGATGAGAACAGATGGGGACAGAAGTCTGGGTTGAAGAAGCTTCACCCCTGACAGTGTTCCCCCATGGACATCACAGAGTCACAGAATGGTTTGGGTTGGAAGAGACCTCAAAGCCCACCCAGTCCCACCCCCTGCCATGGCAGGGACACCTCCCACTGTCCCAGGCTGCTCCAAGCCCCAATGTCCAGCCTGGCCTCGGGCACTGCCAGGGATCCAGGGGCAGCCACAGCTGCTCTGGGCACCCTGTGCCAGGGCCTGCCCACCCTCACAGGAAACAAGTCCTTCCCAATATCCCACCTACATCTCTTCTTTCCGTTTGAAGCCATTCCCCTTGTCCTGTCACTATCTGCCCACGTCAAAAGTCACTCTCCCTCTTTTTTGGAAGCCTCATTTAGTGCTGGAAGGTGCCAGAAGGTCTCCCCAGAACCTTCTTTTCTCCAGGCTGACCAACTCCAGCTCTGAGAGCCTTAACGATGCCGGGCAGAACAAAAGGGTAAATGTGGGTGTTTCACCTGCCACAGAAGGGTCAATCTGATGTTTTCACCCATCACATCCTTTCCATAACCCAGCAGGAATTCCCACAGCAGTTTCTGTTGCCTCATCCGACAAAGACCCGCACTCCACAGGGCTCAAACCTCTGTAACCTTTCAGCTTTGGTGTCTCCTCCCATTCCCTGAACCATTTCCCTGCCTTTCTGCTGTCCCAGTTGTCTTTCCAACTCTTGTTTTGCTCTCAGGGGGACCAGGCACCTGCTCTGAGCTCCAAACACTCTCCAGCTCAAATCAGAACCTGATCCAAGTTTTGCAGATGGTCCTTATACCACAAACAATCTTCTTCCCCTTGCTTGGACACGGGTGAGCAAAGACCCCAGCTCAGCCCCACCCAGAGCTGACGCATGGGGCAGGTCTGAAAGGCAGAAATCCACTGGGCCACAGGGCTCGTCCCTGTGGGAGACACCTGGTTTGGCTCAAGAACCTGCGCCCCATCCCAGGAGTCGGGCAGTCGCTCACCCCGTGGCCATGGCAGCGGGACACGCACTTCTCCAGCTCGAACAGGGATGCGTTCTGGCACCGGCGGTCCTTGCACACCTGGCAGGGAGACCAGGGGCTGAGGTCAGAGAAGGACCCAGGAGAGGGGGGCTGGGGTCACTGGTGGGGCTCTCTGAAGGATTTCTCGTTGGAAAATGCAGGGTGGTGAGACTGCACTGTTCCAGTCAATGGATTTCACTCCCGTTTCCAGCACAGCCACGAAGCCTCTGCCATTCCCTGCCCAGGATGGCTCAGCAGAGCCCGGCCACCACCACCCCACCCCTCCACACGCAGCCTTCCACACAACCCACCTGGCAGCTCCTGCAGAAACCATTTCCCATTTGGCCCCAAAACCTAGGCACTGGCCAAAATAAACAGTGCTGGGTTTCAGAACTGGCCATATTTCCTCATGAAAATGTCACCGTTTTGGCTTCCCAATGCAAATGTGGCTGTTAAAATGCCAAACGGGGAAGGCTGTGTCTCCACAGCCAACTCCCTCTGGAACACATCCCCGCTTCCGTGTCCTCCACCACTCTGCCCTCTCTCAGCTCAAGTGACCCTCTCTAAAGTCCCTGGAGATGCAGGGGCTGCAGAGGAGACCAGTGCCCAGTCAGCACAGGATTTGTCACGTTGATTCCTGACAGAGCGTTCCTGTTTCCTCTGGGAAACAATCTCTCCACAGGAGAGAGCCTCATCCGCCAAGCCCTGAGGCAATTCCCGCTGGGATTGCTCCGCTCTGAACTGATTTAGTGAAGAAGCTTGGAGGGCAGAGAGAACAATTTGGTGGCCTAAACATGAGTGAGTACCTGGTGATGCCTACAAATGCCTCAGGTGAGAAGAATCCGTGGCCTACAAACACCTGGTGACAGCAGCTGAGGTGTCACCGAGGCAACATCTGCGGACGCGGAAGGAGCCACGTCCCAGGGCCCGGGCACTCTGGAGCTGGGTCAGAGCCCAGGGACGGTGCTCTGCAGGAGAGCCCCCCCAGGAAGGGGCACTCACCATCCCGTCTCCGCACTTGGTGCCCGTCAGGACCAGCCCGGGGTCGGACAGGTCCTCCTGGTCATCCTTGGCGCTGTAGACGAAGGTGCCCCGGCACTTGACCTCCCGGCCCTTGAAGCGGATCGTGGTGTCGATGGACACCGTGTTGGTCCCCTGCGGCTTCTTGGCGGAGCTCTGGCACTGGATCTTCCCACACATGGCATCCCTGGAGCGGGCACAGCCGAGGGGAGTGGGAAATGGGGGCAGCGGCCCCTCAGCCCCCCAGCCCCATCATCCCACCGAATTCATGGCCACGCTGGAGAGGCGCCGCAGGTTAAATCATGGACAGCCCAGAGAAATGATGGAGGGAACAGCCGGGGAGCGGGAGGCTCCAACATCCCGGAATAACTGGGAATACCGGGGAGCACACGCTCCCTGAAGAGCATCTCCCTCTGACACCGCCTTTGATTCTCCATCGGGCTGGGAGGTGCTCGTGGGGGGACAGCAGAATCACAGGGATCGTTTAGGTTGGAAAAGACCCCGAGATCACCAAGCCCAACCTCCCAGCGGCAATGGGGACGGAGCCCAGGAAGGACCTGGTGGTACCAAAACAGGGCTGCCCCAAAGGCTGATGCCTGGGGGCTGAGGTAGGACCCTCCCAGCCCCTTGGCAGGGGTGGCAGGGGCAGCCATGGGTGCAGGAGGGGCACAGGGGACACCCCCATGGCACCCACCTCTTGTCACACTTGACGTAGCGCCCCTGGCTGTCCTTGCCGCAGTTGCCGTAGGTGTTCCCAGCCATGTTCACGTCCTGGAAACAGGCGTCCGGCGCTGGCCACGCTCCTGCACACAGGGAAAGGGCTGGGGACAGCAGGCAGAAACCCCGAAAGCAGGAGCAGCAGCTGGATCTCATGGAGAAAACACCGTGGAAAAGTCTCCCAAGAGCTGCTGCCGTGGGTGCCGGGCCAGGGACAGCAGGGATGAAATTCCCTTTTCTCTGGAGTCTCGTGGAGGATTTTGGTCACAGACTGGTTTGGGTTGGAAGGGACCGTAAAGATCATCCAGCCCCACCCCCTGCCATGGCAGGGGCACCTCCCACTGTCCCAGGCTGCTCCCAGCCCCAATGTCCAGCCTGGCCTTGGGCACTGCCAGGGATCCAGGGGCAGCCCCAGCTGCTCTGGGCACCCTGTGCCGGGGTCCCTCCACCCACCACCCCCCCAGCCCCACGGGCAGGGGACACGGGGACCCCACGGGGCCCCAGCACTGAGACCCCACAGGGCTCCAGCTGCGGAGGGGAGGGATGAGGCGGGACGGACCTGGCCCCCAGAGCTGCACGCACTGCTGCTGGTGGGTCATGCACATGCCGTTGCTGCAGTAGGCCTGGCCGTAGGCGCAGGAGGAGCCGTCCAGCAGGTACACGTTGGCCGGGCAGTACGGGGAGGCTCCCGTGCAGAACTCGGGGAGGTCGCAGGATCCCGCGGCTTCCCGGCACATCGTCCCCGCCACCTTCAGCTGCAGGGGGAGAGGGGAACATCGGCACCGAGCCGAGGGGACCAGGGGGGACTGATGGTGCCTCCTGGCACAGCTGGGGGCCATAAACATCTGTAAGGGCCCCTGAGAGACTGCTGGGGGCTGTCCAGGCATAGGGACACATTCCTCAGCTGGACCTCAGCCACAAAGCTGCCAGTGGGAATTCTCCTGGAGAGGGGCTTTGGAAAAGGGCCTGGAGGGACAGAACAAGGGAATGGCTTCCCAGTGCCAGAGGGCAGGGTTAGATGGGATATTGGGAAGGAATTGTTCCCTGTGAGGGTGGGCAGGCCCTGGCACAGGGTGCCCAGAACAGCTGTGGCTGCCCCTGGATCCCTGGCAGTGCCCAAGGCCATTCTGGACATTGGGGCTTGGAGCAGCCTGGGACAGTGGGAGGTGTCCCTGTCATGGCAGGGGTGGCACTGGCTGGGCTTTGAGGTCCCTTCCCACCCAGCCATTCTGGAATTCTCCTGCAGGCACAAGGTCCCACATGAACCCTCTTCCTCGGGCACAGGGAGTGACCTTATGGACAAGCAGCACGGGAGTCCCAAGGGAATGGTGGGGCCAGGTCTCCACCTCATCCCACAGGCATGGGGTGGGCACAGGGTGGGCACAGGGTGGACACGGGGCAGGCAGGGCAGGGTCTCACCTTGCAGTTGTGGCAGCAGTCGCCGTGGGCACACTGGGCCCCCTCCTTGAGCGTGCAGTTGTGAGCGTTGCAGCAGGGGTTGGTGCATTCCTGCGTGGACAGAGGACAACTCCATGGGCAGTGGTCCCACCCCCTCCCCAGCGCTGCCCCCGGCCCCTTCTCCACCCATCACAGCAGTGCCCTTCTCATCCTGCCAGCGGGGAAACTGAGGCATGGAGGGGATGAGGAAGAACTGGGCACTCAAGGGAAAAGTCAAGGACTGGGATGAATGGATCCAGGAAGGCGAGACTGGGAAGAGCCCTCGGGATGGAGTCCCTGCGGTGACAGCAAACCCTTCCCTTGGAAACACCCTGTGCTGGAGTTCCTCGGCTGAGCTGGGCTGCAGAGCCGTGCAGGAGGGGCTCCCTCTGTACCCCCACCTCCGGGGGGATCCCCCTGTACCCCCACCTCCAGGAGGGTCCCACTCCGTACCTCCACCTCCCGGGGGGATCCCCCTGCACCCCCACCTCCGGGGAGGATCCCCCTGCACCCCCACCTCCGGGGGGGATCCCCCTGCACCCCCACCTCCAGGAGGGTCCCACTCCGTACCTCCACCTCCCCGCAGTCGCAGTCCTCGCCCTCCTCCCTGAAGCCGTTGCCGCATTTCCGTCCCACCACCAGGTCCTTGGTGTCGGGCAGGTTGAAGAGGCACATTCCCCCTCCCTTCTGGAAGTAGCTCTCCAGCTGCCGCCTGCTGCAGGAGCTGAACACGCGGGGGAAGGGGTGGCTGCGCGGGGACGGAGCGGGACGGGCGGGGACAGGGGGCAGCGGGGCCGGGAGAGGGTGGAAAATCAGTCAGAACTGGGAATTTGGGACACGGACAAAGTGGCACCAACCCCGCCAAGAGCGGGTTCCCACTGCTCAGTGAGCCCAGGAACAGCCCCCACCCCAGCTGGCACAGCCGGACCAACAACCAGGGAACAACTCTGACCCCAAAATCCTCAGGAATGGGACGGGGGCAGGCAGAGCCTCTGTCCCTCGCCCCTGGAACATCAACCCCCCTGCACAGAACCCCCAGGTGTGAGCCCCGCCCCGCAGAGCCCGAGCTCAGCGCTGCCCAGGTGTCACCTCTGCCCTGGGACACCGCAGCCCCCCCCCGAGCCGCCCCCAGGCCGGGTCCCCGCTCCTGCAGGGCCCCTCTGCTCCCCACAGCTCAAACCAAAACCCTTCCTGTTCTCACTGAGCCGGGACAGGAAACCCCCGCCTGGGCTATTGGAACGCCCTGCGGCTGAGATGGGTGAAAATCATTTAAAATTAAAGAAATGTGGAAAAGAAACACCAAAAAGGACCCAGAGAGCAGCAAAAAATAAAGTAAAATAGTCAGAGCCTCCAATGCGTAAGGAGCTGAGGAACAGCAGAAACACTCATTTTCTACAGAAGCTCTGAGCTTCTGTAAGCTTCTGTGGTTCTCTAATTTCACAGTTTGTGGTTTTGGTGAGTTATGAAGAAGAAGGAAGAATTTCCTCCTTCTTAGAAACAGTTTCATTTCCTCCTAACGCTGAAAAATAAGTTTCTTTTCATATCAGAACATCTCATTCTCGAGATGACACAGAGAACATTTTATAGATGTGGCTTTGAAGTCTCTTGAGCTGGAGGGAAACCTGTAAGTGCCTGCAGGTACTGAGGCTGAGCAAGCCGGGGTGCCCTGCATGTATTTGTATAAATTCATATAATGTGCAAACAGGGGCAGGCTGAACACGGCCAAAAACGAGCTTTTCCCACCACAACCCGCCCAGGCAGAGGTTAAATCCTGTGGGATCAACGCCAGGGTCTGGCAGCCCTGAGAGCCGAGAGGGAACAGCCCGGGAACACCCTGAAACCACAGCTGGGGTCCCACTGTTCCTTCCCAACTGGAGGAGCAGGTGGGTTCAGAGCACAGGGGATGAACAACAGCTGCTCCTGCACAGGGATATCCGGGGTGAGCCAGGAGATGGAAAACCCCGAGGGAGGAGGAGTTTGGGAAGGAAACTGGCACCAACCACGTGGATCATGAAGCCCCTCCAGAGCCACCCCTGCCATGGCAGGGACACCTCCCACTGTCCCAGGCTGATCCCAGCCCCAATGTCCAGCCTGGCCTCGGACACTGCCAGGGATCCAGGGGCAGCCCCAGCTGCTCTGGGAATTCCAGCCCAGCCCCTCCCCACCCTCACACACAGCAATTCCTTCCCAACATCCCAGCCCAAGCTCCCCTTTCCCACTGGGAAGCCATTCCCTGCCTCCTGGCCCTCCATGCCTTGTCCCCAGTCCCTCTCCAGCTCTCCTGGAGCCCCTGGAGGCCCTGCAAGGGGCTCGGAGCTCTCCCTGGAGCCTTCCCTTCTCCAGGGGAACATTCCCAGCTCTCCCAGCCTGGCTCCAGAGCAGAGGTGACAACATTCCCTGCCCACTCCCAGCCCACCCAGCACCCACAGCCCGCTGGGGGCTTTGGGGACACATCCCGGGGCCAGCACCACTCACCCCGTGGCTGCTGCCATGACACAGCCGCCCTGCTCCGGGGTGGCCTCCACGCAGCAGCCCTTGGTGTCGTGGACCATCCCGAAGTTGTGGCCGATCTCGTGGGCCATGGTGGCGGCAGCTCCGATCGGCTGCTCCGCGTGGTCCTGCCCGGTGAGGGGAGGGGTCAGCACGGCCACCACGAGCAAGGGACAGGGGCGATCCCACAGCAGGGAATGGGGCTGGGCACACGGAGGGACCGCACACCCCTGGGATGAGGCTGGATCCCGTGGGAGGAGGGCTGGTGCAAGGTTCATGGCAGAAGTGGGGTTTGGTCTCCTGCAATTCCCGTGTGGGACTGTTGGGAAACTCTTTGCTGGAGCAGGGCACATCCCAAAAACCGGAAACCTGGGTGATCACAGGTCACCAGGGCCACCATGACCACCCCATCACGCCCAGGGCCACCATCAGGAGGAGGAGGAGTTGTCTGGGCAGGGATGATCCCAGAAATCAAGAGAGCACAAGCAGGGAACAGGCAGGGGCTCTTCATGAGGGACAGGAGCAGCACAGGAGATCCCAGCGCTGCTGCCAGCTGGGAGCTGGGACTGGAGACCTTGAACAGCCCCTTCTCACCCCCCTTCACCCCTGGCCAGCACCTGAGGGGGTCAGGAGCCACCAACACCACCCCTCACCCTCAGGCTGCACCCCAGACCCGGGGGGCTGCTCCTCCAACCCCATGGAGAACTCCACCAGGCCGGTGGAGACCCCCAGCCCCCCTTACCACGCTGACCCCTCCGGAGTTATCGGCGCTGCACATCCCCTCCAGCGGAGCCATGCCGATGGTGGTGCCCCCGAAGGTCTTCCCTCTGCCCGGGCAGGAGAACGGGGCCGGTTCAGCCTGGGGGGGTGGGAGCACCCAGCCCAGGTGGGAGCCCAGTGTCCCCAGCCCCAGGTGAGACCCCTGCCCAGTGTCCCCAGCCCCAAGTGGGAGCCCAGCGTCCCCAGCCCCAGGTGAGACCCCTGCCCGGTGTCCCCAGCCCCAGGTGGGAGCCCTGCCCAGTGTCCCCAGCCCCAGGTGAGGCCCCAGCCCGGGGCTCACGTCAGCAGCTGGGCGTTGTCGTGCTTCTTGCGCGCCCTCAGCGACTTCTTCCACTGCAGGAAGGCCCAGAGCGTGGCGTTGGCGTCGCTGCTCACAGTGCACTGGTCCCGCTCCGTCCACACCTCCAGCCCGATCAGGGCCACCTTGATGTTCAGCAGCCTGTAAAACTGCAGCAGGGGCCAGGTGGAGGGCATGGGGACCAGAATTCCCTGGACATCCTCCACCCCTGTGGTGTTTCAGCTCACGGGTCTCCGTGTTTCCCTCTGGCTGGGTGACTCCAGGACCCCTGTCCCGAATCCACCTGCGAGCACGGGCTGTGCAGGCACAGGTGTGGGCACAGGAGCCAGTCAGGGTGGCACGATGGCATTCAGTGACAATGCCTCAGCGTGTCCCTTCTTTGCCAAAGAGGCCAGCACCAGTCCCAGGCAGGAGCCATGAACGCTTCCCTGCCGAGCTCAGCCCGCGGGTGACAGAGCCCTTCCCACCACGTGCTCAGGGAACTCCCGAGTTCCTTCACGGGTGGCCAAGCCCTGGCACAGCTGCCCAGGAGAGTGGTGGAGTCCCCATCCCTGAAGGGATTTAAAGCTGTGGCACTGGGGGACGTGGTCAGTGGTGGCGCTTGGGGACATGGTCAGTGGTGGCCTGGGCACTGCTGGGGAATGGTTGGACTCGCAGGACTCAGAGATCTTTTCCAACATTAACAATTCCGTAGTTCTGTGATTCCTTGCCCGGTGACACGGGGACAGTCCCTGAGGGCCCCTCACCTTGTCCACGTAGTTTGCGATCTCCACGATGCGCTGCTTGGTGTGGCCCAGGTTGAGGTTCTGGTTCCTGTACTGGAGACAGGTGAGGACGGGGAAGGGTCATGGGGAAAATCCAGGATGGAGGCAGAGAGGGCCCCTGGTTTTCTGCCTCCCCAGCACTCACCAGGGTGTGATCAGCGACGATGAAGAGCTCCATGTACTTCATGGTCCTCCAGGCATCTCTCCTGGCCTGCAGGCAGACACGGGGCTCAGCAAAGAGGGGCAGCCCTTGCCTTTGGGACCCTCCAGACACCACAGAGCTGCTCAGGAGGGACAGCTGAGAGGGGAAACTGAGGCACGAGGTGACAGGGAACATTTGGGTGGCTCCAAATGACGTCCCATCATGTCCCACACCGTAGGACACAGCACCGGGACCCGACCCACGTGTCCTCTGGGGTCTCCTGCCCAAACTCCAGCCAGGCGAGCCACCCACACAGACCCTGCACAGCCCTGCCCAGCTGCCGGGGACATGGGAGCTGTCAGCGGTGCCGAGAGCCCCTCCCGGCCCTCTGCCTGTCCCCAGACAGATCCCATGTGGATTTACCCGGGTGGATTTATCCAGGTGGATTTACCTGAGTAAATTTACCTGAGTGGATTTACCCAGGTAGATTTACCCAAGTGGATTTATCCAGGTGCATTTATCCCGTGAGGATTTACCCGGATGGATTTACTCGGGTGCACTTATCCCGTGTGCATTTATCCTGTCAGGATTTACCCAGGTGGATTTACCCGGGTGGATTTACTCGGGTGCAGTTACCCAAGTGGAGCTACCCAGGTGCAGTTACCTGGGTGGAATTACCCGTGAAGATTTATCCCATGAGGATTTACCCCATGAGGATTTATCCCATGAGGATTCACCCAGGTGCAGTTACCCAGGTGCAGTTACCCGTGAGGATTTACCCGGGTGGAGTTACCCAGGTGGATTTACCCGAGTGCAGTTACCTGGGTGCAGTTACCTGTGAGGATTTATCCCGTGAGGATTTACCCCGTGAGGATTTACCCAGGTGCAGTTACCCAGGTGGATTTACCCAGGTGGAGTTACCCAGGTGCATTTACCCCGTGAGGATTTACCCCGTGAGGATTTACCCAGGTGCAGTTACCCAGGTGCATTTATCCCGTGAGAATTTATCCCATGAGTATTTACCCAGGTGAGATTACCCAGGTGCAGTTACCCAAGTGGAGTTACCCAGGTGCAGTTACCCGTGAAGATTTATCCCATGAGGATTTATCCCGTGTGGATTTCCCCAGGTGGAATTACCCAGGTGCAGTTACCCGTGGGTGCTGCGGCTGGAAGCGCTGGGCAATGCCAGCGATGGTGCTCCCCAGATCACGGCCGTGCCCACAGGTGCCCCCGGGCACGGGCAGGTGCTCTGCTCGGTGGATGAGGTGCAGGCCTGGCTCGGGGGTCCCCAGGGGTCTCAGGTAGTAGCTGGTGTTGCTGCTCAGCACGATGAGGCCCCTGGAAATGGGAACAGCCCCGAGGGCTCCTGTGGTGCTCCCACTCAGCTCCCCCGGCCCCTGAGGCCCCACAAACTCATGGCACATCAGCCTGGTCCATGCCCGAGCGGGAGCAGGGACACGAGCTGGGGGTCTCTGTCCAACCAGCCCTGGGGGCAAACAAACCCTCAGCACCAAAACCTCCACGGGTCAGAGCACGGCAACAGAGCTCAGCCTGGGACACCCGCTCCGGGGGGCAGGGCCTTGCCCCCTCCAGGGATAAAATTCCTGGGAGTAAGCTCATGCTGCCAGAAACATGGACCCTGCCCCAGCCCGCCCAGTCCCGGGGCTGGGTGAAGGATGGGAGAAGGAAGAAGGACAAGATGGGAGTGATGGGGAAATCAGCCCTGTAAAGCACTTGGAGCTGGGCTTGCAGGAGCATCGGTGCTGCTCCGGGGGGTCCCAAACGGGAGCCCTGCAGACAGAAGAAGAATCCATCCCACCCTTTGCCAGCTCCACAACCCCTCGACTCTGCATTCCTCTGACCCTGATTCCCCCATACCCTACTCCTTCCCCCATACCCCACTCCTTCCCCCATACCCTACTCCTTCCTCCATACCCTGTTCCTTCCCCCATACCCTGTTCCTTCCCCCATACTCTGTTCCTTCCCCCATACCCTGTTCCTTCCTCCATACCCTGTTCCTTCTCCCATACCCCGTTCCTTCCCCCATACCCTGTTCCTTCCCCCATACCGTATTCCTGAGCAGGTGCTGAGAACGACCCAGGAGGCGCTGTGGCCGCGGACGTGGCCGTGGTAGTGACAGTGCTCCTGGAGAGACACGGTGGAGGCCTTCCTTAGAGGGCTGGGAGCAACAATCCCCATGTGCTGATCCCAGAAAAGCACCCCTTTCCCATTTCCCCTTTCCCATTTCCCAGCCGGACAAGCGCTGTCCCCTGCACCGGGAGCGGGAGGAGCCAGGAGCCGGAGTTCAGCCCGGGACACAGCCCGGCGCCCGGCGGCGCTGGAAGGGTGACAGAAGGCCGGTGGGGGACATCGGGAGGGCCGGGTGCTGCCTGTGTTTGTGTCCCGAGGTGCTGTCCCGGGGCCAAGAGCCACAGGAGCCGCGTGCTGCCGCATTCCCGCTGCCGCGGGCGCCGGGGATGCTGCCAGGGAACCTCCCCCGCCCGCACCGGTGCGGCTTTGGCTCCGTCCCGAGCGCCAAAACCCCCCGAGGCACAGAGGTGAGCGCCCCCCGTGCCCCCGCACCCACCGTGTGGTTGGGGGTCACCGTCACGGGCTGCCCCTCCTCGCTGTAGTGCGTCTCCGTATACCCCGGAGCCAGCAGCCTGCGGGGGAGAGCGGGGTGAGCGGCCGGGAGCTGCTCCAGGGCTCCCGGCACTGGGACACACCGAACCTCCGAGCCCGGGCCCGGCTGAGCCATCCCCATGTCCCCCTCGGCACCCCCCAAACCAGCTGAGCAATCCTCGTGTCCCCTGTCACCTCCCCCTGGACCCGGCTGAGCCATCCCCGTGTCCCCGTCCTGTCCCCCTTGCAGAGCTCCAGGCCCGAGCCGGCAGCGCGGTGTCACCGCCGTGACCCTGCACTGCCCAGATCTGTGCGACCTCGCCCAGATGCCAGGGTGATGGGCATCCCACTGGGAGCCTGCAGCCCCCTGGGCATGGCAGATCCCGGTGGGGATGGCAGGTCCCAATGGGGATGGCAGATCCCAGTGGGGATGGCAGGTCCCAGTGGGAGTGGCAGATCCCCCTGGGGACGGCAGGTCCCGGTGGGGATGGCAGGTCCCAATGGGGATGGCAGATCCCAGTGGGGATGGCAGGTCCCCATGGAAGGGCAGCACCCTGCAGGGGGCTCAGCCATCCAGAGAAGGACAGAGAGGGCCAGGTTTTCCCCTGCTCTCAGTTTAGCCCTCAGTTTTGGGCGTTTGGCCCCGTCCCAAAGGTTTAATTCTGCAGAAGAACATGAAGCAGCAGCGCTCCCAGAACAGCCCTCCCGCCTCTCGCTGTCAATTTCGCAGCAGTTTGGCCCCAGAAATGTCACTGTGGGCACGAATGTGGCTTCCCAGCCCGCCCGTGAGTGGGTGTCTGGCACCAGTGATCCCAGGCACAGCTCAGACAGGAGACAGCAGCTCGGTCTGGTTCCTGGCAGGGGACACGGGGGTGGCTGGCAGGACAAGGGCCTGGCCAGGGACAGGGTGGGGACAGGGACAGACAGATGGGCTGAGGACACAGGGAAGGCAAATCCTCCTGCCATGGCCAGGGAACGGGAGCTGGGGTGGCTGAGCTGGGCACATCCCAGGCTGACCCGGGCTCAGACCACGGGGATGTCCTCTCTGGGCAGGGCAGAGGCCCTGGGGAAGGGAGGGCAGGATGAGCCTCCTCCAGCACAAGGGGAGGAAAACACCCCCAGGACACCTCTGGAGAGCGAGCGCATCTCCCGAGCCAGGACAAAGGTCTGAGGTCCAGCCCGGCCTCACTGGCCCACGGGCTCAGAGGGCTGAGGCAGCAGTTTGGGTGTCCCCACAGTGTCCCCACACTGTCCCTGCAGCCAGTCTTGGGTGCCCTGGGTGCCATGGACTGCTCCAGGTGCTCAGGTCCCTTTTGTGCCACCATCCCCTCAGCTCACCCAGAGCTCACCCTCCTGCCCTGCCCTGCCCTGCCCGAGGCACAGAGCCCCCACGGCTGCTCCTCACACTCCTCCCCCCTCCAGCAGGCAAAGGGGCACCGAGCCAGAACAAGGGTCAGGAGAGGACACTCCAACACCTCCAGGCCTGGAGCACCAGCCAGACACGGGGCTGAGCTTTGCTCATCAGCTTTCAACCCCCACTACCCACCCCCCCTGCCCACAGCCCTAAAATGTGCAGAGGAACCCCCAGTCCCCCTTCCTGCACAGCAGAAGCTCCCCTGCAGTCACTGGGGTGTCTGGGGGACACCGTGGTGGCAGGGTCTGTACCCCAACTGCAGCAGGAAGGGGATTCTGCCAGGACCAGCCTCCCACAGCTGCTGGTGAGAGGCAGAAGTGGAAGCAGAGCCTCATCCTGCAGGGATCAGCTCTGCCCTGCTCACCACGGGGACACAAACCCACCAAGGGACAGAGGACTGGGGCTGCCCCACTCCTGGGAGTGTCCAAGGCCAGGTTGGACACCGGGGCTTGGAGCACCCCAGGCTGGATCTTCAAGGTCCCTTCCACCCCAAACCACTCTGGGATTCTGGGGTCCTGTGAAGTGCCACGAGGTCTCAGGCAGAGGGACAAGGAGGGCAGGGCAGATGGACACAAGTGCTGTCCTTGCCCCAGGACAGGCCAGGCTGGGCGAGTGGCCCAGGGGACAGAGGCTGCTGCCACCTGCACCCAAACTGGACCAGAGCCCAGAATGAGGTGACCAAGGTGGCAAAAGGAGCATTTCAGCCCAAGTGGAGCCACACTGGGCTGTCCCTTCCCCTGCCAGGGGTGGCCAGGACCCTGCCAGTCCAAGTGGGGCCCTGGCAGGGGTCCCCAGCGTCCCCTCCCCAGCCCCAGCCCCGACACTCACTGGTTCCTCTCCAGCACCAGCACGAGCTCTTTGCCCTCGGCCATCACAGCCACCTCAGCCCGGGCAGGTGCCGGCACCTGCAAGGAAAGGAGGGAATGGGGTTAGGAAAGATCCCTGTCCCCAGCACCTTCCTCTGCTCCCAGCTCTGGGGGCATCCCAGCCTCTCCTCCCTGGATCTGCTCCACCTACTGCAGCCCTGCCATGAGCCATGGAAGGTGATTTCCCCGAATTCCCAGCCCAGCAGGGATAACAGAGGATTCACACTGAGCTTCAGGGATGAGGCAGCAAATCCCAACTCTGCTGGCAGCTTCCCCATGGAAAGACAGCAAGGGACAACCCGGGATGGGGAGCAGCGCCAGGAGCATCCTGAGCAGGGTCTCTGTGTGCTCCCTCCCACTGGAGGTGCTGATCCAGGGGAAAGGGCCTCAGCCCTGGGAGGGTCGGTGCCCACGCGCACCCCTGGGGGGGATGGAAATAACCACCGGCCCCCGGGCACCGGATAGGGGCCGTTAAAAATACCCCAAAATACCGGGCAGAGAAAGGAAACTGACTCAGCTTCCCCAGGATGCCGGTGGTTTTACTCATTCCCTCTCTTTGGAGGGTGTTAAATGGGAGCCTGGCTTTGGATCACACCAGCACGGCCCAGCTGCCCGTGACAGGATGGGCTGGAGGCCCAAAGTGCTGCCCTGCCCTGTGTCCCCACATCCCGTCCCCAGCGCTGGGGACACTGAAAGCATCCCCCTGCCTGATGTCCATGGCCTGGACCGTCCCTGATGCCTCCCTCAGTCCCTCCCCAGCCGGGAAGGATGCAGGGAGCCCAGCAGGCTGCCAGCCCTCGGGAATGCCACGGGACCCCATCACCTGGCCGTGGCCCCGGAGGGAAAGGGGACAGGAAGGAGCCGTCCCCGCAAGGCCCCGGCTCTGGCTGCTCTTGGCATCGCAGGGCTCTGCAGCTGGAGCACGAGGAATGCAGCAGGGAGGGGGCAGAGCTCGGTGATTCACACTTGGGATGAAACAGAGCTTAAATCTGCTTCCCGATAATTCCTACCGAGCTGCCTCTGCTGTTGCTCCTACAGCCCAGCCTCCCAGCCCTGGGTATTGGGGAGATCAGGGGACCCCCGGCCGGGCAGCCCCAGGGGACCCTCACCCTCAGTTCAGGGCAGCTTCCCGGGACAAAGCTCTTTGGGGTGTGGAGCAGCTGGACACCGGCCCTGCTGCAGCCGGGGTGTGGGGTTTGTGTTCCGGGATGGCTGTTCCTGCACATCCGCCCCAAACCGCTCGGGTGCCGGGGCCGGCCCGTAAAGCTGCCCAGACTGGCCATGGGATGGATGTGGCTCCAAGGAGCCCCCGGGGCTGGGTCCTACGGCCCAGAGCACAGGGAGGTGCCGCTCCCTCCAGCGAGGGATGTGGGGCTGGAGCCGGGATGCGTGGCTGGAGCCGGGATGTGAGGATGGAGCCGGGATGTGGGGATGGAGCCGGGGCTGGAGCCGGGATGCGGGGATGAAGCTGGGATGCGGGGCTGGAGCCGGGGCTGGAGCCGGGCTGGCTGAGCCCCTCTCCGCCTCCAGCTCCGTCTGCCCAGCTCCAAAAAAGGCGAGCAGACCCAGCGCTCCAAGAACACAACCCCAGAGCAGAGAGAGGCGAGGCTCCGGCTCCGACACCTCCCAGCGAGTCCCCCCGGCTCGGCCCGGCCGCAGCGGGGCCCCGGC
>VZTA01017057.1:71233-112045 GCA_013398855.1 Mohoua ochrocephala
CCCACCGCCGCTTCCCCCCCTCCTGCCGGAGGAAAGCTGGGGGGGGTCCCCACAGGCTGCCTGCACAAGGAGAGGGGGGAAAATGATTAAAGCAATGAAATAACTCCACATATCCCAGCAGAGACACCTCTGTGGCTCTCAATCTGCTCCACTGTTGTTATTATTAATATTAATTATATTGATTATTAACATTCGTATTTGTAATATTATGTATAATATTAATTAATAATATTAATGCAATTAATTGCAGAATCCCAGAATGGGTTGGGATGGGAGGGACCTTAAAGCTCATCTCGTTCCACCCCTGCCATGGGCAGGGACACCTCCCACTGTCCCAGGTTGCTCCAAACCCCAATGTCCAACCTGGCCTGGGACACTTCCAGGGATGGATTTTATCGACATCATCAACCCAAACCCGTCAGTGCAGGAACAGCGAGTGTGGGGAGGAGGGAGTGCTCACTTCCCTTCCTGCACACACTCCCAGCCCCTTGGGGTGCTTCCCTGGGGTCACCCAACTCTCCCTCCCACAGTCAGGGCAAGGATTCATCAATAGTTATTAAAATCCCAATAGTAATATTGATTAACAGTAGTAATTAAAGCTTTGCAAATGATTTTACCCTGAAAATGGGGACAGCTTCCAGGCCCCCTCACCCAGAGTGCTCTGGGGACCTCTGGCCCAAGGTGACATTTAGGAACAGGAAGGCACGGGGGACTTTTCTGGGGTTTCCCAGCACAAAAGGTGAATTGAAAGAGCACAGCCCTGGCAGCAGCAGAGTCAGAGCCCTCCTGGCACCAAACACGTTGGGACGCTGTTACCGGGGCCCTCGGGTGCAAACCTCTGGTGGAGGTGAATCCTTCCCCAGTACCTTCATACCCCATCAGTCCCCAGTGCTCCCCAGGTGGGTCAGAGGCATCCAGCAGCTCCTCCCGTCACCTCGAGCTCTCCCCAAGCACCTTTAGGAAGCATTTAGGGAGAAATTCCTCCCTGTGAGGGAGGTGAGGCCCTGGCACAGGGTGCCCGCAGAAGCTGTGGCTGATTCCTGGCAGTGTCCAAGGCCAGGCTGGATGGGGCTTGGAGCCCTCTGGGACAGTGGAAGGTGTCCCTGCCATGGCAGGATGGGATTCCATGAACTTCTGCGCTTTCTGGGTCACTCTGCACCGCCACAGGTCTTCCTGAAGCTTAAACTCACCCTGCAGGTCCTGCCAGCTCCACGAGAGGAGAAATGCTCCAAAACCCAGTTCCTCCAAAGAGGATCCCTGTGGAAGCGTGGTGGGAACCCGAGGGCACGGCGGGGTTCAGCGGAGCAGCTGGGAATGAGCAGCCTGGCACACAACCGGGAGAGATTCCAGGGCAGGACGGGCTCGCAGCCACCAGGAAACCATCAGGGGCCTGAGGGACAGCAGAGCCTGGGAAGGGCTTTCCAAGGAAGGGCAGCGGGGGGCCAGAGCTGGGATGGAGCAGGGAGCGGGGCCAGAGGGAGCCCTGGGCAGGGGCCAGGCCCCAGTGTCCCCCAGCAGCCGCCACAGAGCGTGGCCTCGCTGTTACCCCATGGAACGGGACATTTCTCCTCATTCCCCCTCTTCCTCAGCCAGGCAGAAGTGCTTCCCAGGGGAAACGTGAGCAGGGCTGTGGGATGGGAAGCCCCTGGCCCTGCCCGGGCTGGGAGCAGCAGCTGGAGGCTGTGCAGAGCCTACAAAAGGCCCTTCTGTGGGCAGGAACAGGCGCTGTCCCCCGTCACTCTCCGCGGGCCGGCAGCTGAGCCCCAGCCCGGGATTCCTGCGGCCGGAGTGAGCCTGGGCAGCACGGGGGGAGCGGGGCTGGGGGTCACTCAGAGCCCCGGAATCACGGCCAAGGACAGGCCCTGGGTGTGTGTTTGCAGGGGGTTCTCACCCCCCAGGCACTCCCTGTCCCAGGCACGGTGGGGGGAGCCGGCACACGGACACAGGGGCACGGGAGGGTGACCCCGGGCAGCCACAGGGGCTTCGTCAGCTCAAACTCCATCACCCTTAACCTGGCACAGGCCCTTCTGCCAAGGGCATCCTCAGGTGTGACAACCACAGAATCAGGGGATCACTGGGGTTGGGAAAGATCTCCAGGATCACAGAATCCAAGCTGTGTCCAGTCCTCACCTTGTCCCCAGCCCGGAGCACTGAGTGCCACCTCCAGGCCTTCCTTGGACACCTCCAGGGATGGAGACTCCAAACCTCCCTGGGCAGCCCCTGCCAAGGCCTGAGCATCTTTTTCAGGAGGAAATTTTCCCAATATCCAACTAAACCCCCTGGCCCAGCCTGAGGCCGTTCCCTCTCCTCCTGTCCCTGTTCCCTGCCAGCAGAGCCCGACCCCCCCCGGCTGCCTCCTCCTGTCAGGGACTTGTGCAGAGCCACAAGGTCCCCCCTGAGCCTCCTTTGCTCCAGGCTGAGCCCCTTTCCCAGCTCCCTCAGGAGTTCTCCAGCCCCTTCCCAGCTCCCTCAGGAATTCTCCAGCCCCTTCCCAGCTCCGTTCCCTTCCCCGGACACGTTGCCCCTCTCCAGTCAAACATCTCTGTGCTGCTCATACACACTTGTGCCCCGGCAGACCCAAATAAAGTCTCCTCAGAGGCGATGTCCCATCGCTCCCGTCCCAGTGACAGCTCACTGATGTCACAGGAACTCGACTCCTCAGCCACGTCCCCTCCCCCCAGTCCAGCCGGTCAGTCCCAGGGCTCTTCCCTCTCTGGAGGAAGGTCAGGGCTGGCTACTCAGCACATGAGTCACGGAGGCCTGGCCGGAGCCAGGAGCCAGCCAGGACAATTCACGAGATGTTCCGAATCTGTCTCAGGTAGGGGAGCAGCACGGCCTGGGGAGAACAACTTGGAATCTCCTTGGCATCGTGGAGTTGGAAGGAGCTTCTGCTGAAGCAAAAGGGCTGCAGCACTTGGGTACAAGAAAAAAACTGGATTGGATTAAAAATCCCCTTTTTCTCTAGGAAGACTCTCACAAGTGTCCTCATCCCCCTGGAATTTGAGCTCCTTCCAGGAGCATTAATCAACGTGGCTTCCATTTGTCACGCCGAGGTCGCTCACCCTCCCGCAGGGTCCCATTTGGCCGGGAGAATTCACTTTATCTGCTGATGTAGGGAGAAAAATATTAATAAAAGCTTGACTTTCAAACCTTGCTCGTGTGAAAGAGTCGGGCCTTTCCCATTTCCAGCCGAATTCCTGCCCCAGGCTGAATTCCTGCCCTGGCCCAGCCGAGCGCTGACTTCAGCTGGCCCAAAGTGCAGCCGCCCGGCTCATAAAGGCAGCACAAAGGAAACAATACATTAAAATCTGCTTTACTGCATTAAAGTGGGATCTGCGCTAATGAACAGCCAGCCAGGAAGTCATGTCTTACTCGGGGAATTGTTTCAGGAACAGTGAATTACAATCCAGGATACACTCACGGAAGAAATGAGACTTTGGGGAGGTCTGATCCAAAGTCCAGGATCCACCTAATTTTAGGTGCCAGTGCAGGGGTTGGGACTGCCTGGGCTCTCAGGTCCCTTGCCATCCAAGCCATTCTGGAATTCTGGGAGCGATTTCCTTACCTGCTTCAGCACAGGGCAAATCCTTCATCTCCTCCTCTCCAAAGTCCTCCCGTCGTGCTCTCAGTGACCAAACAAACGGAGCAACAGAAACCCTGGGAAGAGGCCCCAGCAGCCACCCACGCTGGACAGGCCCCGTGCAGGCAGAGGGACAGCACCGGTGACTAAGGACTGCTGGGAACTCCCTTTTCCAAGGAAATCGGGCACCTCAGCCGTGTTTTCACACGATCACTGCGATGGATTTCCACGGAAATCTTCCCAGATACCAGCAATGAGAACGTGTCCCAAACATCCCCCCATCACCCCGATGTGAGAGGGGCTCTCCACAGGAAGGGCTCCAAAAACACCCCGGGGGCTGCAGTGTCGGAGAAGGATCAGGACTGATTCCCTCAGGGTGGAATTTACAGCACAAAGGAAGAGCGAGGGGAAATGGTCAGAAAGGAGGAAATGGAAGGTGCTTCTGAAGGGAAAAAAAGCCTCTTATTTTAAAATAAAGCACATTTCAAGGCAAAAGGTGGATTTTCACACCTCTTTTCCATTTCCTTCCCTTGTCCATCTCATCCATGAGGTTTCCCAGCTCCAAGTCAGGCTGTGGACACACATCTGTCCTACACAGCAATCCCTGGGGGGTGACGCTGATCCAAGGACGGTTCTGAATAACTGAAAACACAAATCCGCTCCTACAGCAGTCAAAAAAACCAGTCCTGCCCTGATTCCCCTTCCAGAGCTCTGCAGAATTTCCCCTACAAGTCTCTGTGTACAGTGGATCGAGAGGGGATGACTCCATGCTGGAATCAGCACAAGACGAGCACAATTTCCTGAGTTTTTGGAAAGAAGTTTGGCACGTTGGAAGCAGTGACTGCAAATGTCAACAATGTTCTCCTTCCTGAAACTACGGACGCTGGATGCTCTGCATCCACGGGAGCTTTACCCACCTGAGGGCAGGGAACGGCCTTAGAACGGGGTCAGTTCAGGAGCAGCCCCCACGGAGACATCAGGGAAGGATGGATGGGAACACCCCCAACACCAATTTTGGGGGGGAAATTTCATCACCCAAAGGTTTGCCCAGCCCTGGAGTCCCCATCCCGGGAGGGATTTCAAAGCCGTGTGGACGTGGCACTTGGGGACGTGGGGCAGGGGTGGCCTTGGCTGTGCTGGGGGAACTTTGGACTCGATCTCAGAGGGATTTGGGAACAGCAAGGCCCTCGAGCTCCCTTCATTTCTCATCACTGAAAGCTTAAAAGCACAAATAAGCAGCTGAGTGGCCTTGAACGAGCTCCAAGTGAGGCAGGATCTCGTTGGTGCTCCAACACCCCCCAGTCTCTTGTCCCAGGGAAAAAAAATCTATCCCTGAGCGTCTCAGGGAATCCATCAGAGCTCAGCCCCAGCAGTTCCAGCACCTTTTGCTTCAGGAACACACAAAGCTCATTTCCAGCCCCAGAACAGAATTCCAAAGGCAAAGCAGCAACTTCCATCCCAACTGACCCCCAGGACAAGGCAGTGGAAGGAGCAAATCCCAGCTCAAGGCCAGGCTAGACAGGGCAGGGGGCGGCACTGGATGGGCTCCAAGCCAAGCCAGGCTGAGTCTGTGACAAACGGGCACAGTGGGATTTTGGGAAGCAGGCAGGGCTGAGGAGAGGAGCCGCAGCGTGAGCTGATTTATCCCAGCCTTGGGCCGCTGTGTGATTCGTAATCTGCACTTTAACTTCCATTTCTGAGACCAGACCACATCATGGAATCCTGGAATGGTTTGGGAGGGAAGAGACCCCAAAGCCCCTCCAGTGTCACCCCTGCCATGGGCAGGGACACCTCCCACTGTCCCAGGCTGCTCCAAGCCCCAATGTCCAACCTGGCCTTGGGCACTGCCAGGGATCCAGGGGCAGCCCCAGCTGCTCTGGGAATTCCAGCCCAGCCCCTCCCCACCCTCACCCACAGCAATTCCTTCCCAACATCCCAGCCCAAGCTCCCCTTTCCCACTGGGAAGCCATTCCCTGCCTCCTGGCCCTCCATGCCTTGTCCCCAGTCCCTCTCCAGCTCTCCTGGAGCCCTTTCAGGCCCTGGAGGGTCTCTCCAGAACCTTCCATGTCCGAGTGGTGCCCAGCCCTCCCAGCACTGGGCGTTCCCTCACAGCTGTCCCTGAATTGCTACAAACATCTGAAACAGAAAATAAGAATCCACCCACAGCTCACACCCACTCTGTTTCCCTCAGATGTCTTTTCCTGTTTATCCATCCTATGAACTCCTCAGTGATGATCAGATGAAACCGAGACTTCAGCCTTTTATAAACCACACCTCTCCACTGCATCTTGCCAGCGATGCTGGTGCAGGGCACAACCAGGGGCCCTGGCAGGACACAACCACCTAACAAAGGGGACTCTCCCAGGAAAGGCCTGAAAACTCCCACCACCACCACCACAAGTGTCCCTGCTCAGCCCCTCCTGGTCCCTGCACAAACACAGCTGCAACAGTTGCTGCACCTCAGGTATTTTATTGAAGGGCTTTTCAGTACAAAACACACCAAGTCAATTTTCTACACTGAGACAGGAGTTAAAAATATTAAAAAATCCTCGTTAAAACCCACTGAAAATAAATATATAAAACTGCTATTCCAGCCAGGGAGTTATAAATATATTATGAACCAAGTTTTTCCAGACTCTGTTTCCTCTGGAAGTGCACAACACCACTATAAAAACCCAGCTATTTATTTAAAACCCTGACATTCCCCCCAGATGATTGATTCTTACACAGGGCAGGACTAATTAGTACAAAAGTGACCCAACAGCACAAACTCGAGCTGCAGAAGCATTTACTGCCTTCTCCCTGTGCCACCACGTCCTGCTCTGGGCTGCACCACCCCGGCCCGGCTGGACACCATCCCATCAGCTCCAGGACACCTTCTTCCCCAGGACACGGTTGGTGATTTTCTGAGAGGAAAACAAAGGCAGAAAGATGAGTTTTAGTGCTTTGAAAATAAAAAATGCTGAGCAAAACTTCTCCAAACAGATTGTTATGGACTCCCAGAGTGGTTTGGGTGGGAAGGGACCCCAAAGCCCATCCACTGCCACCCCTGCTGGGGCAGGGACACCTCTCATAGCCCAGGGTGCTCCAAGCCCCGTCCAGCCTGGCCATCAAAGGGCAATAAAACACCACAAAATGGGAATTTACACCTTTTAGGGCAGCAGCTGCTCACTGAGAACACCAGGAATCCCCGTGCTGGCTGTGGTGGGAATGGTCAGGAGCAGGCCAGAGATTGTCCTTGAAGTGGCTGAGATGGCTCCCTTCAGCAGGACCCTGAGCACGGCTCCTGGGAGCCACGCGCTCCCCGGCCTGGGGGGTCCCAGGGAGGGCCCCAGGAAAAGCAGCAGAGTTCCAGGGAAGAGCCACAAGGGGAGTGGAAGGTACAGAAAGTGCTTTCCCCCACAAACGATGGAATAAATCAGGAGTCCCTGACAGGGGAGGATGAGCCACGGCTGAGGGGGAGCGGGGGAAACCTACACAGTCCTGAGGCCGGGACACAGGAAAAGGCCTCTGCAAACCCTTCCCAAATGAGCTGAGAACAGCTCTGGTGGGTGTCAAAGAACCAAACCAAAGCACACCCAACACAGAGCACTCGCTCTGTGACCCCTGGATGGGGTTTGGCCTAGAAGGTCTTCAAGGTGCCTTCCAGGCCAGAGCAGGGAGTGATTCCAGAACGTTCCTCCACTCCCCTCGGGACCAGCTCCCCTCATGGCCAGCTCCCCTCAGGGCCGGCTCCCCTCAGGGCCATCCCCCCTCATGGCCAGCTCCCCTCAGGGCCGGCTCCCCTCATGGCCAGCTCCCCTCATGGCTAGCTCCCCTCAGGGCCGGCTCCCCTCAGGGCCAGCTCTCCTCATGGCCAGCTCCCCTCATGGCCAGCTCTCCTCATGGCCGGCTCCCCTCATGGCCAGCTCTCCTCATGGCCAGCTCCCCTCATGGCCATCTCCCCTCATGGCCGGCTCCCCTCAGGGCCGGCTCCCCTCAGGGCCATCCCCCCTCATGGCCAGCTCCCCTCAGGGCCGGCTCCTCGCTGCACACCGGCGCCTTCCCTTGAGGGCAGTGACACCTTGTGGTCCCTGCCTGCCTCAGGCTCCGGGACGTTCCCGTGCCCACAGAAAATAAAGGTTCCTCAGTGCTGGGGCTGGGTTTGTTCTTTAAGGGGCAGAGGGAAGGCGTCCATTAACTGCTGCTCCCCGTTAGGAGCTTTCTCCCAATTTACGGAAATTACAAACTCGCTCCACCTAATGGAAGAGCCCCAGTAATGGAACGAATTTGGATCTGATAAACTCAGAAAATCCATTTCCACTTCACTGGGGCTGAAAGCGTTCTGACTGCTGCTGCCATCAGATCAGAATCTGTTCCCTCTATAAAGTGTTCAGAATTCCAGGGCACTCCCGTCCCCGGATCTGACTGGGATGATTTTATGCTCTATTTGAAATTAAAAGTACAAAAGCAAAGGGCTGCTGGGACAGAACATCAGCCCAGATCCACGTGCACCCTGCGATAAAAATAACTTTGCCATCTCAATAAAGACAAGTATTGAACAATTTCAGAAGTTAAGAATGTCTGTGCGCTCCGGCCCAGGGGCTTTTATGGTTCCAGTTCTGGGTGGGCCCACGTGGTTTCCTCCTCAGGATCATCCTCACTCAGTGCCAACAAAACTACTTATTATTCTCTTTTCACCTCGGTGAGCTGCCCCAAACGGCCACATCAGTGCCTTGAAACCAGCCCTGACAGCCTTCCCCTGCCAGAGTCCTGCAGGGATAGTTGCACTTCGCTTTACAAAAGGGAAGCAAGTTTTGTTCATATATCTTCACTAATTGGGGGTCTTATTTTGAGTCAAATGAACTCAGTTTCATCTCATCCCTCAGCCTGGACACTGAGATTGTCCATCCCTGGTAGTGTCCAAGGCCAGGCTGGACAGTGGGGCTTGGAGCAGCCTGGGACAGTGGGAGGTGTCCCTGCCATGGCTGGGGTGGGATGGGATTCATTCATTGCTTCCTTTCCCAAATTTTCATCACCCCCTGTGAGCCCTCAAGGCCCTGGGGAAGGGGCTGGAGCCCCAGGAGCAGCTGAGGGAGCTGGGAAAGGGGCTCAGCCTGGAGCAAAGGAGGCTCAGGGGGGACCTTGTGGCTCTGCACAAGTCCCTGACAGGAGGGGGCAGCCGGGGGGGGTCGGGCTCTGCTGGCAGGGAACAGGGACAGGAGGAGAGGGAACGGCCTCAGGCTGGGCCAGGGCAGGCTCAGGGTGGACATGAGGAGGAATTTCTCCATGGAAAAGGTGCTCAGGAATTGGAAGGGGCTGCCCAGGGAGGTTTGGAGTCGCCATCCCTGGAGGGATTTCAAAGCCGTGTGGATGTGGCACTTGGGGACACGGGGCAGTGCTGGCCTGGGCACTGCTGGGGATGGCTGGACTCGATGGGCTCAGAGGGATTCTCCAGCCTCAGCGATCCCGTGGTTCCCTGATTTTAGGGACAGGGCACATCGCAGGCCCTGCCCTGGGGGTCAGGGACACAGGGGCCGTGCCCAGCCCCACACCACACGGACCTGCCTCTGGCTCCCTTTTCCATGTTTTCCCTGGATAAGTGCCACGGGAGCTGCTCCCTGCTGGGCTCCCTGGGCTCCTGCAGGGCCAGCAGCAGAACAGGAGCAGCTCTGCCCTCGCTGCTCCACACCAGCCCTTCACCCCCTCAGCGCTGGGACAGATCCCTGGAGCAGCCTGGGGCACAGGGGATCCTTAAACCCATCCTTAGATCCATCACACACTTTATGGAGCTCCTGGAGCAGCTCCTTCCTTCCTTCCCCCAACACGGTCTCATTTCTGGAGTCTTTCCACAAAATCTGTGCTTCGTTTTTCAGGCACAATGAGCCTCACTCAGAAGCTGGTGCTCTCACCCCATTCCCACCACACCATTCCCTGATTTACAGCTCCTCTCAGCAGCTTCTCTGCATCAGCAGGGAGAGCTGAAACGCTGCCATTATTTACTGCCATGAACCACCTCTCTCCCAATCAAACCCATACTTATGTACACAAGTTCTGGTCCTGTTCCCCCCCTGCTCCAGCTGACTCTGCCACTCCAAGTCAGCGACTGCCAGGACTCATTAATTCCTCAAACTTTACTGTACCAGCATCTGCAATTCTCAGACCAGGGAAAGAAAAATGTCCTGAAAATACCCTGCACAAGTACAGCAACAAATTCAGCCTTTCCACAGGTAAATTCCCCACATCGGAGCAGGAAGATGTTTTGGAGAATACATTACGAGTCCTGACTTTCAAAATCCAATTCCTGCTGTTGCCAACAAATGACCAAGCCTGTTATTCCAGCTCTGGAATACTCCAGGAAAGGAGTTGTTCCAGCCAGGAGCTGTAGTGCTAAAACTGAAGTGCAAGTTTAGGATCCAGAGGGGAAAAAGAGACCAGTTTAAATTTCAGTGCCTGTCCATGCCCAGGGATCCTGGTGTATCCCACAGCCTCCCAGGCAGGGATCCCAGCCGGGCAGTGCCCGTGCTGGGAGGCCCCACCAGCAGCTGGACACACGGAAACTGCTGAAACCCCCAAAGCTGAGTTTCCAGCAGGACTGCCAGCTCGTGACTGGGTAACTTAAGGATGACTCCAGGCTTTGCTAGGCATGGCTGGGAAGTTGGCTGTGAGTTCCCTGAGCCAAATCCATCCCCAGCCAGGGCACAGGAGAGCAAACCCAGCAGCCTCGAGGACACTTGTCCTTCCTGGAACATGCTCCCTGATCCTCTGTGCCACCCGAGGCCCTGCACGAGCCCTTTTCTGTGTCATTTCACCAGGACCACGCTCCTGGCCTTGATCCCACAGCCATGGCAGGATTTCAGGTGAGGGAGGGGGAACCCCAAAGCTTGGCTGCCTTGCCCCGATTAGATGGAGCAGAGCCTGAGCACCCCCTTCAGCCCAACGCCTCGGAATTCCCATTCAGCAAATTCCCGTGTGTCTGTGACTCCCTGAGGGACACGGGTGTGAGCAGGTCCCTGGGGAACACGGGTGTGAGCAGGTCCCTGGGGAACACGGGTGTGAGCAAGTCCCTGAGGGACACGGGTGTGAGCAGGTCCCTGGGGAACACGGGTGTGAGCAAGTCCCTGAGGGACACGGGTGTGAGCAGGTCCCTGGGGAACACGGGTGTGAGCAGGTCCCTGAGGGACACGGGTGTCCCAGAGGTCCCTGGGGAACACGGGTGTCCCAGAGCAGGTCTCTGAGGGACACGGGTGCCCCAGAGGAGGTCCCTGAGGGACACGGGTGTGAGCAGGTCCCTGAGGGACACGGGTGTCCCGGAGGACAGAGGGCACTCACGGTTTTGTAGAGCTGAGCCCTCAGGCGGTAGGAGCCGTACTCCAGCCTCCTCTGCTCCTCCTCCCGCTTCTTCCTCACCTCGGGGAGCTGCTCATAGATCCTGAACGGGAGAGAGAAGGCAAGAGCTGCGCTTTGGAACCGCCTGACGTTAAAAACCACATCCTCTGCCCTATCCCCACGTTCCTCAAGGGCCGCTGGCCAAGCACATCCCTGACAAATGTGTTTGGAGTTTAGTGCTGTCCCACTGGGAAAACGTGGGATCCATGGCAGTGGTGAGCCCGGGAATTCCTACATCTGGAATGCCTCTCTCACACCCCAAGAATATCTTCTAAATGTTAGCAATTATTAAAATAGAACACGTCAAGGGGGTTGTTTTATATTTTGTGTATTCCAGCCGGCATTTTGTGGCATCACAGAGAAACTGAGGTTGGCAGAAACCTCTGGAGGTCACCGAGCTCCTGCTCACAGCAGGGTTAATTCCAAGGCTGGATCAGGCTGGTCAGGCCTCATCCCTTTAACCTGTGACTATTTCCAAGCATTCAGGCTCTGCCACCTCTGTGGGGTCCCGGCCCAGCACTTCACATCCCATTCACAGCAAAATTCAGCTGCAATAAACTCCCATTTTCTATTATCCCTTCCCACGCTCCCTCTGCAGCACAGCTATTCTGAAGGGTAAACCCACTGTAAGGGTGCTGGGCATTTTAGAGATGAATTATCTGAGTCAAAAACCAGACAAAAGCTATCCTGAAGTGGTTTCTCCAAGGGTAGCAGCCTCTGTATTCCCTTGGGGTGACTGTTTCTATAGAAAGCCTCTTCCTTTGGGGGAAATGCTGCCTCACTCCTGCCCCAATTACCCACTTTGTTAATTTGTAAGCTTATTTAGATGCTCCAGTGTCCCCCAGCCCCATTCCCATTTGGGATCCGCTTTGCTGTGGATGGCTGACACTGCAGCAGAATCCTCAGGTTTAGCTACAGAAATCACTTTTCCAAAATGATTTCGTTTGAATTTCTAAGTAGGACATTTCTCCCTCTGATAAGCTGAAAAAGCTGAATTCTTTGCACACCCAATTCTTTGACTGCAGGCAGGATTCAAAGCCCTGTCCTACCCAGGGCACTGATCCACCTGAAATACAATTCCCTGAGCTTTACCTTTTAGATCTTTGAACCATTTCACTCTTGGGAATTGCTCTTCTTTTTTCTTTCATCAGGAAACCTGAATGGAAAATTTTGAGATAAGGGAACGATGAACAGGTTTGTTACTGCAACAGTGTGAGTCCTTTGTAAGTTTTACAGAAATTTTTATAAAAAAACTCTGTTTAAGATCTTACAGACAATAGGGTTAAATAAATGTAATGCCATTATTAGAAATAAATAATAAATAAATACACCCTGAAACATAATGTGGAATTTATTAAATCAAAGGATTCAAAGCAGACCCCTGAAGTACCTCGGCTGGACACCAGGTGATTTGCACTCCTGCAGTCCTTCCTCTTCCCTGGGGGCTGCAGCAGCTGCTCCTGCTGGGATTGCAGCAGCTGCTCCTGCTGGGATTGCAGCAGCCTCTGGAGCCTCCTCTCCTCCCGGAGCAGCCGCAGGTGCCGCAGGCGCTGCCCCGAGCGCGAGATGAAATCGGGGCGGTGCAGGGCCAGGGCCTCCTGAGGGGACACAGAGCAGACCCTGCCTGGCCAAACTGGGCCTGGCAGCTGCAGGGGAGACCCAAAACAGCCACCACAAACCCCAGAGCATGGAAAGAATCCCATCATAAAACTGGGTGTAACATAAAACTCCTGTATGAATGCTGGGTAGGTGCTCAGAGGCCTGGTTTAACAACCAGCAACTAAACTGGCCAGAAAGGGAAAAAAACCTAAAATAAGAAATAATAAAAACTCATTTTCGTCTCAAACTATGCACATCTCAGTATCATTTCTGCATGGAAACAAGTGTGGTGGGATGTTCTGTCAGCCACATTCCCTCTGGTTCCTGAAGCCAAGGGGTTTAATCCCTAAAATATCAGCCCAAGCCAAATACCGGGGAAATACACTGAGGAAGTGCTGTGGGGAAAGCCAGACCGCCCCGAGCACTCCATGATTTGCACCCTGTGCAGGTGCAGGGTGCCCTCACCTGCAGCGTGAGCTTCCCCAGGGGCTGCCCCGGCCCCCTCCCAGCCCCGCCGTGTGCAGCTGCTCCCTGCCCCACGCTGCGCCGCTGCTCCTCCCAGTTCTTCTCCCGGAGAGGCTCCCTCCAGGGCTTGGTGCTGCTCCAGGGCTCAAACCAGGCTGGCCCAGGGCCGGGAATGGCACTGCATCGGTTTTCTTTCCTCGATTCACATTTCGAGTCCTCTGCTGGGACAAGCCACGGAGTCCCTGGTAAAAGAGCACAGAAGACAAAGAAGATTTGGAGACACTTCATGTGCCTGCTGTCCATCCCAATCCATGGTCCTTTATTCCTGGAGTAATCCCAGAGGCTGGGGGGGAACAAAGAGCTGGAAGGGGACAGAGGCAGGAGAGCTGATCCCAGCTGACCCAAGGGATATCCCAGACCACAGCATGGCCAGCAGGGAGAGCTGAGGGAAGGGGAACACTTGGAGAGATGGTGCTTTGACTTCCCAAGTCAGCACCAGGCACAAAGGAGCTTTCCTGGGGGTGGGAAAGTGGGCAGGGGCTGAAAGGGTCCCTGCAGGGCCTACAGGGGGTTCCAAGGAGGCTGGAGAGGGCTTTGGACAAGGGGGAATGGTCTGAAGCTGAAGGAGGGCAGGTTTACACCGGGTATCAGGAAGGAATTCCTGGCTGTGAGGTGGGCAGGCCCTGGCACATGCCACCCCTGCCAGGCCATGGCAGGAGTGGCACTGGAGGAGCTTTCAGTTCCCTTCCAACCCAACCCATTGCAAGATTCTCCAAGTGGAGAATGAATTCCTTGCCTTGCTGTGCCTGGGTGGCTTTTCCTTTCCCTGTTAACCTGTCTGTATCCCAGCCCAGTGGTTCCCTCACCCTGACCCTTCCCACCCTGTCCCACATCCCTCGGGAGGGGAAGGACCGGTGGGGCTCAGGGGCCAGCGGGGCTTAAACCACAGCAAAGCCCGGCTTTGCAGCTAAACCCAACCAGCGGCAACACTGCAGCAACCCCTCACTCCAGCTGAATTCCAGTGGGAATTTCTGTAGGAAACACCTTGGGCAGGCTCAAGAGAACTCCTTCCCCAGGTGTCCCAACACCGGCAAGTCTTTATCAAACACTGCTTTTGAAAAGCACAGAAACTGTTCATTCCCCAGGTTCCTCTCCATGGAAAGAACAATTATTTACCAGCAATCACACCTTTTTAAGGAGCCTCTCTGCTGGCCTGAGCCCTGTGGCTCTGTATCCATCTTTTGGAGGATCAAATGCTTTCCATCTCCCGAACGTTCAATGAGTCTCCAGGAATGCAGTTACTCACAGTTTACACACACAATGATGTGAATACAGCAGCTGGGATTCTGAGCAGATACTCTGAATTTTCTAAATTAAACCCAGAACGATCAGTCCCCACAACAACAACAGTGATGAGTAAGGGAAATATTTTTAAACGTTTAATTGTGACGTTGTGAAGAGCGGCAGGAATTTAAGAGACACCAAAAAAAAAGAAATGAAAACGTCAGGAGGCTCCACCAGCAGCCTAAAAATGCAACTCTCAAAAACAGAGTCGAGTTCTTCCCAATTTTCACTCAAGGACTCTGGAAAACCTTCTGGGAAGCCTCAGGGCATGAGACATTAGGGACAAGTTGGTGACCAGCCCTGAGGAAATCAGTGTGAAGTATCCACATGATTCCCAGTGACCCTTCCTCACCCTGTTTTCTCCTCCCCAGTGCCTGCATTTCCTGCGTGTACCAGCCTGAGAACACCAGCACGGCACCGGGGTGCCCCGGCAGCGGCTCTGGCTGCCATCTCTCCTCCAGTCCCAGCACGAAGTGACTGTGGCAGGGACGGAGCCGCGTGTCCCCAGCCCTCCCCGCAGCTCCCCTGGGTGCTGACCTTGCTGGAAGTGCAGCCTGTTCCTCTTTGTCCTTCTGTCCACGAGGAGCCTGCCCGCCTGTGCCCGGGGCTGGTGCCAGGCTCCCGCTGCCCCTCCGGCCCCTCCTCGGCCACCCTGCCACGGCCCCGGGGGCTCCTGCAGCTGCTGGCTGGACCTGGGAGTGGGGAAGGTCACCCCAACATCCCGGGTGTTCTTCCTGGTGGCACTGCTCACGATCTCCAGGTCTCCTGGAACGGAAGGGGAGCAGGGACATCTCACTCCACGTGTGCCAGGGCAGGGAACGACCCTCGTTTCAACTCATTTCAGCCTTCAAACGTCAAAACCTTTTGTATCCCCCCTTCCCCAAAGCAAGAAGAGTTTCCAGTGGCTCGGGATTGTTACTATGTGATAATCTGAGTGAAATTAGAGTGGGGAAAACCAAATACCCCAAGCAAAGTATACATTTATATGAGGGTGGGAATCAAACTGGGATTAACTCTGCCCTATGAAAATCCTCCCCGATTCAATCCACTTGCACACAGGCAGTAATAAATAAATAATTGCTGTATCTGATGAATAAACCAAGGCCATTACTCAATGTGATGATGGGGAGTTGGCGTGGAAATGAAAGCAATGAAGAAACTGTTAATTACCACCAGAAAAAACCCAACTGCAGAACTGCACCAGGCCAGGAGCAGCTCAGGATTGAAATAGAATTTAACACCCAAAATATTCCCAGGAAGAACACGGAACACTGCAGTTGCCTTCTGAAATAGCATATGCCCACAAAATCCATTCTGGGAGGAACAGATGCCTCGGGGAAAAAAACAATAGATAAAAAAAGGCAGTTCACCTTTGCTATTGAAATGGATCAGAAGCTGAGGTTAATAAATTCACAAGTGAGGAAACTGGTTATTAAAGCAGCCCAAGAATGCCAAATAAACAGCTCGTGTTCACTGAACACATCATCCTTCTCTGACAGCACTTGAAGCGAATTTGGGGAGTGCTGCCTGCACAGACCCATCACCAGAAACACCCAGGCTCGGGAGAATGGGCTCCAAAGACAGGCAAGGCAGGAGGAACCCAGCAAAGTCTGGGATTCAGGGACCCACCTGCCTGGATCCCTTTGTTCAGCATCCGTGTCCGGCGCTTGTTGCTGAGAGCAGAGCTCGGCCCCCAGGAATTGCTGCTGGCACAGGTGGAATCCGAGGAAAAGGAGACGGTGCTCTACAAAAACAGGCAAGAGAACAGAAATTCCTGAAATCCCAGCCAAAATGAGCAGAAAACAGGTTTTAAACAGAAACAAGTCACTGCTTTTCCCTCATTGTACCTTGGCTGTATTGTTATTAATGCTGATCCCAGGCTGATCTGTCTCCCTGCTCCCACAAAAACCAGCCCTGGCTCCAGCCCTGCGCTCCAGGGCACTTCCAGCAGCCCGGTTTTGTAGGAAAAGCACATTATTTCTGTGGGGAAGGGCTTGCTGGGATCAGACTCTGGACAGCACTGAGCATCCTCCAACTCACGTGGGGCTGTTCAGCTGAAGGGAGAGCCCAGAGCCCCTGGCAGGGCCTCAAGGGGCTCCAGGAGAGCTGGAGAGGGACTGGGGCCAAGGGCTGGAGGGACAGGACACAGGGAATGGCGTCCCACTGCCAGAGGGCAGGGATGGGTGGGATTTTGGGAAGGAACTGTTCCCTGGGAGGGTGCTGAGGCAAAATCCTTTCAAAGCACGGGAAGCTCCCTCTCCCTGCGAGCCTCACCTCAGAGCCCTCCAGTGGGAATAAAATGAAAGCCAAGAAATCCCAGAAACAGGAGGGGCACGGAAGGAGCGTGGCTGAGGCACGAGGGGAGCCTCACACCTTCATTTACGCCAAGCCAGGTGTGAAAGCTGCAGGGCTGGACACAGCCCAGCCTGGAGATCACACATTAACTTCAATTAACAAAGCCATTAAAAAGCAGGAATCCTGTCCCAAGCCCATGCTCTGTGAAACACAGCGGGGATGGGGCTTTATTAACACCGACGACCTGGCAGCACTTCCAGGCTCCCAACGCAGCAGCGAGGCCCTGACAGCCCCTGCAGCTCCCCCGAGCTCCAGTTCTGCGACTGCATTCTCCCCTTGCCCACAGCAATTAGCAACCTGTAGTAAATTAATTGGTGTCCTGGGAGTGACCCCCAGCACCAGCCACGATGGAAATGCAGAGGCCTCTTTGCTCCCTTTTACCGGAGTTCTGTCACCTCTAAATAAAACTTCACTCCAATATCGAAAGGAGGCAATTTTGACTCTCAAAAACCTGTTTTTTTAATTTCCTGTAACTATCCCAGCTCCAGGAGAGGCACTGCACAGATGCAGGGATATGGATTTTCTTTCAGATAATGGGACATGAGAACATTTGAATTGTGAATGTGTGAATTTGAATGATGTGCTCGGCAGAAATGTGTAAAATCAGGGAGAACAACCCCAAAATATCCCCTTCCCGTGCACGTGCAGCACCGAGCAGCAGCAGCCATTGAGCCCCGAGCGGTGCCAGGAATATTCCTGTTGGGATGAGAATATTCCCTGCTCTCCAACCTTTAGCTCTGCACCTGCTGCCAGATGGCAGCTCCGGGAGGGACTGGGAGAGAGCACAAACCGGGAGGGGGAAAAACCTCCTGGGACGGCTTTGGGAGCTATAAATACAAAAAGCTGCAACCAAGTTCCCTGGAAGCAGAGCTGACAATGGGCTGTCAGAAACCTGAGCTCCAAAATGCAGCATTCCCAGAAGGACTGGGGCAGGAATCTCTCGGGGAACTGGGCTCCTGCTCGGAATGAAGAGCTGCCTTGGAACCACAGACTTTTGCACTAAAATTCAAATAAATCTTGGCTTTTCCTCAGCTAAACAGCCCAGAAATTACCAGAACTGGAATTTTAAATGAAATTTGCTGGTTTGCCATCTATTTTCTCTCACTCCTTATTTGAGGGGGCTCATGTGTGTCTTCAGATGGATTTTTCAAAAGAATATTTCCTCAGCAGATAAAAAAGATGTGTTTCTAAAGCCATGGGGGTTCAATGAGCCTTTAATGGGTTTATTCTCGTGAGCATTAATTCCATTTGTCACCTCACCGGTGATTTCATCAGGTAAAGAAACAGATTTGGGATTAAGGTTCAACAGACCCTGAAAAATTAATCTTGTGAATGGAATGTGGGATAAAATCATCTCCTAAACACTGCAACCACGCCAGAAATGCTGGATCCTAATGCCAGTGTTCTGACAAATAGTCCCAATATTGCACAGTTCAGTTTTATTTTATTACTGCAAAGGGCAGTTTTATTTACTTTAAGTAAATGTCATAAATAAAAATATTAAATAAAATATTTTTAAACCATCCTTCACCTTCAAAAATATTGGTTTTCCCCCAGATTTATTTCGTTATTGTCATTATTTTTCATTATTTCATAGTTCATTGGCTTATTTGACACACAGACTTGGAGGCGCTTTTGTAAAATAAAATAACTAACTTCAGTTAAATCTGGTGGTCATGGTGCCAGTTCCACTTTCTTCTGGAAATACAAAAAATGAAAGAAACGGTTCAATATTCCTCACTTGTTCTGTACTTTTCAGCATTCCTGTGTAGTACAGGCCTCCAAACTCTGTAATTCCTTCCTAAAATCACCAAATCCAGGCTAAGTCCCTCTGTAAGGACATTTCCACTTCTCCTCCAAAGGGCAACAGCCAAATTCACCTGAAGGAATGATTCCCTCCGCTTTCAAACAGCTGCACTGCAGAGCTCCCACCCGGAACTCTCAGCTCTTTAAAGAAGCCTGAACTGCTGAACACAGAAACTGACCAAGTTCACAGCCAGACCCAACGATCCCTCCATTTACAAGACAAACAGCAGGAAAATTCCAACCATAACTGCACTGATCCTTGCCCAGGGATATTCCGGCAGGAATTTGCATCAAATCCACAACCTCAACTCAGCCCCACGCTGGGCACTGCCAAAGGCAGAGCCTGCAGGTACCCAGGAACAGTGGGATGTGCTTCCCGAGGGACATAAAGACAAGGAGAGCCAAGGGAAGGAAAGCACGACTGGTGTTTTATCATCTTTAGATGCTGCCCTGGTTCCTGGAGGGGTGGACGTTGGTTGGGGCTGCTCCCATGGAAGGCAGGAGCCTCCCCTATGAACATTCCCTGGAGGTTTTCAACGATTCCCAGCTCACAGAGCCTGTCCAGCACTGGGGAAGTTCCTGGGGGTTATTCAGAGCTGCCCCTTGGGCTCGGTGAGCACTTACCTGGGTCTGCTGCCTCTTCCCGAGTCCCTCAGCAGCCCCCCGGGGGCACGGCACAGCCCCTGCTCCGCCGCTCTCCTCGTCCTCCCGCTTCTCGGAGCGGCTCTTCTGGTGGCCAATGGCACGGTAGAGCTGGGCCAGCCTCGGGGACAGCTTTGGGGCCGGCTTTGGGGCCGGCCTCGGGGCCAGCCTGAGCCTGTGCTGCCCGAAGGCCCGCAGCAGCCTGGCCGTGTCGATGGTGGACACGGACAGGGAGCTGCTGCCCTCGGTGGTGTCCAGCCCCGCCTGGGTGCCCGTGTCCCACCCCGAGGTGCTGCAGGCGCTGGGGTCTCCGCTCAGCCTCGACTCCGAGGAGGTGTCACTGGGAGCTTCCAGGTGCTGCTGCTGCTCCTGCAGAGCCCTGCTCGGGTGCTGGGCCATCCTCTCCCCTGGCCTGTTTGCCCCGGGCCCCTCCAGGCTGTCTTTGCCATGGGTAACACGGGGCCTCTCTCCCGCTCGTGCTCCCTTCGGCTCCGCGCTGCTCCCGGACCTGCCTTTTCCTGCCAGTCGAGTTTCTGTCTGTTCCCTTCCCTGGATTCTCTCCTCGGGAGCCTTCTCCCCAGCCGGTGCCGGTGCCAGGGTGTGCCTGATGGGATTCTGCAGGACCCTGGCCAGCCGATCCAGGCGCTCCACAAGGGACAGCTCGCCGTTGTTCCCGAAATCCTGCTGCTGGTGTCTGCTCTGGCGCGCCAAGAACTTCACCCAGAGCTCATCCAAGCTGCCCCTGGAGTGGCTTCTCGGCCGTGGTGCTTTCTCCACGTTCCCATCGAGGTGAGTTGTTTGGCCACGTGGCAAAGGATCGTTTCCAGCTGCTCCCTGGTGCAGCTCCATCCCGGCTGCCTCATTCCCAAGGGATGCACTGGCACTCAGATCCTCGCTCCTACTCTCATCGGCCTCTGCAGCCAGAGCAAAGAATTCCCGTTCCCCTCCTCTCCTGAGGGGGACACAGGAACCCCGCTGGTGCCGATGAGCTCTGGCCAGGGCAGCCCCCAAGGAGGGAGGAGCGTGTCCAGCTCCGGGAGTGTCCCCGCAGAACTCTCTGGAGTCCAGGCAGCAGCTCCCACTCGGGGGCATCGGGCGGGGCAGGGAGAGCTGGATGGATCCGGGCACGGAATGGGAGGGCTTTACAGCCTTGGGACCATCTGTGAGTTCTGCAAGAGAAGAAAACACTTGAATGTTTTGTTTCTTAGCTTAAAGTGGGGGATTTTCATCCTAAAACTTCCAAACCACACTGAAGGATTAAAAGCAGGATCACTGAGCTCATTCCCAAAACGCACTGAACTTGGAAATGTAGTTTGAGCATCATTAAAGGCACATAAATCATATTTCCTATCATTTGCAACATGGAATCCAAGAGAATATTACATCCAAGTGAATCTGGGGAGGAATCCAATTCCACCTCAGGGAATTGCCCTGACCAGCACTGAGCTGAGCCTTTACTGAGAGTCACGGCATGGGTTGGGTGGGAAGGGACCTTAAAGCCCACCCAGTGCCACAGACAGCGACACCTTCCACTACCCCAGGGTGCTCCAGGGCCCGTCCAACCTGGCCTTGGACACTTTAAGTCATTTTTAATACAATTTCATATTTAATAATACGAATAATAATTTCACATTAAAAAATAGGACATTTAAAATGTGCTTTGTGTTGTGCTCTTCGGATAAAGGACTGGATGATTGCATCTCCTCCCCTCCCCGCACGGGGCTCTGGTGGAACACCGAGATCGGGGATGGTGTAGCCAGGCCCAGCCTCACTGACTCTCAAAGTGCAGGAATTTTTCTTCCCATACAAGGGCAGTGTTTATAAACTTGTGTAAGAGGCTTCCTCCACATCCTCCTGACAAATGAGATCAGGCTTGGGAATGCCAGGCAGAACTTGGCTATTCCTGGCTTTTTAGAAAGTTACCGAGAAATGGAAGGAATGTAAACAGGCAAAAAATAAAAATAAGTTTGTATAGAGAAACTTTTTTTAAAAAAAAATACATAACTTGCATAATTTTAAGCTCTAGACAAGCTCTGTGGGTAGAGGTAATCTTTTATTAGATCATCTAAAAATACAGTTGTAGAAGTCAGGGAAGATTTAAGACATGCAAGTCTTTCTTCTCAAAGCTTCTTTAAAGTTCCAGCTGCACTGGCTGCCTTCACAAAGGATCCTTTCTCCTTAAGTTCTTTTCTTACCTGGGCCTTTAGACCATCACAGCTATAAAAAAACATTAGGAGGCAATTTTATATTAACACCACTGTTCCCCTCTCATTTTCATCCAGGTTATTGATGTTGCAGCCTTACATAATCATTGAAATTTTCCTCTGCAACTAAAAATTGTCTTCTGGAAACACCAAAATCTCTCCATTCTGAGAGGAAAAGCTTCAAAGAAAAAAAAAACCCCACCTGAAGTGAAAAACAAAAATAATGGGATGAAATCCCTGTGAACACATCAGGACAAGTTCCCGAGGAATCGCCAGCGGCCTCGGGAGAGATGGGAGCCGCGCAGGAACTCCCTGGGCACGGCTCCCACGCCCAGGAACAACACCCCGGGAGTTCATGGGCCGCTCACAGCCAGGACTTGTGCTGCAGCGTCCACGAGGATCAACTTCAGCTGCTGCCACGAGCAGGGAGCAGCAAACCCAGCAGGGAGCTCAGCCCGCTCCCGCCGTGGCAGCATCCCCAACGCACAAAGCCTGCAGTGGCCACTGGAGGAGTAAATCCCGACCTTCCTCCCTGGGCAGGCTCCTCCAGCGAGGTCAGAGGGACAGGGACAGCAGCAAACCAGGCTGAAGGTCAGGGGACACCCCGGGACAGAGGTCCCTGACGTGACATCACAGGACAGCGGAGTGTCCGTGGGCAGGGACGGCCCCAGCCCAGCCCCAGAGAATCCCGGCTGGCTGCAGCCACAGGGAGTTCCTGACAGCCCCACACGGGCTCCGGCAGCCCCGAGACAATGGAATGCCAGCCAATACTGATGGCCAAGTATTTCATGGAATCAGGGAATGGCTGGGGTGCAAGGGACCTCAAAGCCCATCCAGTGCCACCCCTGCCATGGCAGGGACACCTCCCACTGCCCCAGGATACTCCAGGCCCCATCCAGCCTGGCCGTGGTCACTGCCAGGGATGCAGAGCCCACAGCCTCTCAGGGAAACTTGTATTTTATCCATCAGGGAGAAGCAGAGAGGTCAGGAAGAGAAAACTGAGTCAAATTTAGCATTTTCTGGCAGACTGTCAGTGATGTCACAGGAACCACAGATCCTGAAGTGTTCATCTTTTGCTCTGATTTCTTTCACATGTATGAAAACACACAAATAATTACAAAATTAAAACCACATTCTAATTACCTGAAGACTGTCTCAGTGGCATCCTCTGCTCCTCGGCCCAGGCCAGCTTGGGCCTGGCCCTGTGACTGTGCGTCGCTCCTCGCCGCTGGGCAGCTGCCCCGGCTGCAGGGGGATCATCCCTCAAACCCAGCACTCGGGCCAGGAGCCCTGGGGGAGGAGCATCCTCTGATCCTGCACAGGAAGAGCGGGATGAGTACATCAGGCCCCAGGAGAAGCAGATACAGAGATGCCACAATTAACTAACAATCGTGAGCCCTGGCAGTGCCCAAGGCCAGGTTGGACATTGGGGCTGGGAGCAGCCTGGGACAGTGGGAGGTGTCCCTGCCCATGGCAGGGGGTGGAGTGGGATGAGCTTTAAGGTCCTTCCACCCAAACCACTCCAGGATTCCATGATCCCATCCCTGTCTCAATGTTAGAAACCTAAAACTTTTCCCACTGGTTTCTCATCCTTGCCAATCCCACCTGGCTACACCCCGTGGATTTCCTGCGCTCAGTTCCCTCAGCTGCTCCTCCCGAGCTGAGCCCTGACTGCAGCAGGGACGGGGAAAAACAAAATGTATTTTGTCATCCTGCTGTACATTTTCCTAGAACCTTGTGCTGCTTCATTTGCATAGTGAATTTTTATCTATGGCATCGTCATTTCTGCAAAACAACAGATTTGTATCACATTTGTTTCTCCCATTTTGGATGCATTTCCCCAGATAAACTTGAAAAAGGTCAAGAGCAGGGACACCTGAACCATCCCCAGCACAATTTGTGGTATAATGACTGATCTGGGCACTTCTGGCACTGCTGGATCAGCCTGATCCCTCGGTCTCCCCTGCTGGAATTCAGGAACTGGACATCTCCAACGTGAGATTTGTCCACAGGTAACGTTGGATATTAAAAAGCTCTGAGCGAAACCAACCTGCGAATGAAACCTGCAGTGCCCAGAGCTCCATCCTTTACAGGAAAAGTGGCAGAGATCTGAGAGGATCCCAAGTGAGCAGGACTGCCCGGAGGAAGGTGAGGGATCACCAGGCTGTAGAACACCGAGCTTTGCTCCTTCCCTCTGCCAGAACGGAGCAAGAACCCCCCTTCCACGCCAGAGATGGACGGCAGAGCCCGCAGGCAGGACCTGTCCACCCCGGGGTCACACCCCCGGACCCCAGCTAATCCCACCCAGAATGTCCAACCCAGCACTGAGTACCTGAGTGAGAGCTGTCTCCACTGGCCTCTGAGTGCCCTGGGGACACGCTGGCTCCTGGTTTCTGGTAAGGCACGTAGTACATGGCAGAGCTCCCCGAGGGTTTGTACGGCCGCAGCAGGGGCTGGGCTGGGGGAGAAGGGAGATCGGTGAGCAGGAGCCAGGCTGGAATCCTTTAACACAGCAGGGCAGGAGCCAGGCACGCTGCCTGGGATGTTCCTGCTGCTGCAGCCTGAGCAACACCCCGTCCTCCAGGAAAATGAACTGGGACTAGGATTTCATTAGGAAAATTGAATTAATTGAATTTTTTAATCCCCACCCAAAGGCAGAAGGCTCCCGTCACTTACCTGGAAAAACAGCTTCACCTCTTTAATACTAAAACTGGGATCAGGGTGGCAAACACTGACTGACAGAAACATCTCCTGTACCCACAGAGCTCCCAGCTGATCCCTGTTTGAGGGAATCATTTCAAAGGAGCAGGGATGTGTCCCTCAAATCAATAAAAGCAACAACAGAGCCCTGGCACAAAACACCACTGGGGTGGGAAACCCCTGTGAGCATCCACATCCCTCTGCTGACAGATATCCCAAACCCTGCAGAGTTTTCTGTTTGATTCTGTTAAAAGCAGCAATGGGCAGATTTCCCTCAGGTTTTCTGGTGTTACCTTGACTAGAGAGTAAATCAGCGATCAGATCAAGTCATCTACATACAAACACCAGAAAGTATTCTCCAACCACACCTGGACACAATGAATTCAGTTCTAGAGAAACCTGAACAGAATCACAACTGTATCCACACAAATCCCTCCCCACGAGGCTGAAAACCCCGAGTTTAAGGGTTGGGTTTTTCCCCCCATATGAGCAACTTCAAATATCCAAACTATCTCGAGGATGTTATTGCCACTAAAAAGCTGGGTTTGGTGTTGGGTTTTAGTATTTATCAGTATCTTGAACTTGTACAGTCCACAGACACACATAGGACAGGAATTTGCTCACCAGGCTGCCTTGGGAAGGGGGGAATCTCCTGGTGGGATGCAGTTGTGGCGCTGGGAGGTTCAGGGCCTTTGGGGAGCGACGACTGCGGGGCAGCATTTCCACCCTGCTGGGGATGAACACAGATTTCTGCCGAGAGGGTGGTTTTCTGGGGGCTTTCCGTGGTGATCTGAGTGGCAGCATCAGAAGTCCTCCTCCCAGGCTTTGCAGGAAGGGCAGAGCTGGGGGTCCCCGTGGCCCCGTGTGCCCCCGAGCGCTGAGGCCGCTGGCCTCTGGCCCTGCCCTGCAGCAGCAGCTCCTGCCTGGAGGAGAACACCCGGCTGGGATCCGCTGAGGCCGCTGGCACAGCTGAGCTGGTCCTTTCTGGAATACCCTCAGCAGGTGGGAATTCAGGAACACCTTCTACTGCAGCTTCTGGAGCTGCTTTTAAAGTCACTGTGTGAGTCTTCCCTGGAGGTTTGTCCCCCCTTTTCAGCCCGTTTCCAGCACTGCCGGTGCTGCGCAGCTCGGAGCTCCTGACCCCGGAGGAAAGGGTGATGTGGACACAAGACAGGAATTTCCTCACTGGGGATGAGGGAGTCTCAGACGTGGTGGATAAAGCCTCATCTGCAGGTGAAGGCTGACAAGGGCCCATTTGCTCCCTCGCAGCCTCTTCTGGAACGAGAAGGGGCTCACCAGGGCTTTTCCTCCCCTCTGCCAACACCTCGCCGTGGCCCTTCAGCAAACCCCTTTGTGCAGCTTCATCTGAGCCTTCCGAGCTCTCGCAGAGCTGGGTGAGGCCAGGTGGGATCTCCTCCTGCTGGGAAGAGCTCGGAGAGTGGGGGTCACTAACTGGATTTATTTCCTGACTGACTCTTGTGCTGCCATCGAGCCCCCCGAGTCTGGCACTCTGCCTGTCCCCCTCGGTCACATCTGCAGCCAGAAAATCGAGGTGTTTTGCACTCAGGCTCTGTCTTTTCCCAGGATCCTGGCCTGCACAGGCCGTTTCCTGACGAGCTGCAGCAGAGAGAGGAGGAAGCTCTGCAGCATCGCCGACCCCGGCATCCCCAGCGCCGGCCAGCACGGGGCTGGGGGGACAGCTCTGGGACCTCTCCCAGGGCTCTGTGCCGTGCCTCTCGTCCCCAGAGCCGGCAGAGTGAGTCCCCATGGGCAGGATCCCCTCCAGCCCACCCCAGGGCAGGCTGGGGCTGCGCGCCAGGGATCCCAGCGGGGCCGGCGGCCGCTCCCGGGAGCAGAGAGTGATGGAAGCATCTGGCTCCTCCCGGCCCTGCCCCAGCCCCAATCCCACAGCCAGCAGGGGCAGCTCCCCGTGGGCACGGGGGGCAGCTGCAGAGCTCCCTGCACAGGGAGCCCACTCCAGGCGGGCACGGAGCTCTGCCACGGCACTGGGACGCCCCACGGCTGGGTGCTGGCTGCACACGCGCGGCTCAGAGCCATGCCAGGGCTTCAGCTGCTCATCCTGCAGCTCAGAACCATTCCAGGGCTTCAGCTGCACATCCTGCAGCTCAGAACCATTCCAGGGCTTCAGCTCCATGTCCTGCAGCTCAGAACCATTCCAGGGCTTCAGCTGCTCGTCCTGCAGCTCAGAACCATTCCAGGGCTTCAGCTCAGCACCATTCCAGGGCTTCAGCTGCTCGTCCTGCAGCTCAGCACCATTCCAGGGCTTCAGTTCAGCACCATTCCAGGGCTTCAGCTGCTCGTCCTGCAGCTCAGCACCATTCCAGGGCTTCAGCTCAGCACCATTCCAGGGCTTCAGCTCCTTGTCCTTCAGCTCAGCACCATGCCAGGGCTTCAGCTGCTTGTGCTTCAGCTCAGAACCATTCCAGGGCTTCAGCTCCTTGTCCTTCAGCTCCATGTCCTTCAGCTTCATGTCCTTCAGCTCAGAACCATTCCAGCCCTTCAGCTCCATGTCCTGCAGCTCAGCACCATTCCAGGGCTTCAGCTCCATGTCCTTCAGCTCCATGTCCTTCAGCTCAGCACCATTCCAGGGCTTCAGCTCCATGTCCTTCAGCTCAGCACCATTCCGGCCCTTCAGCTCCATGTCCTTCAGCTCAGCACCATTCCAGGGCTTCAGCTCAGCACCATTCCAGCCCTTCAGCTCCTTGTCCTTCAGCTCAGTGCCATTCCAGGGCTTCAGCTGCTCGTCCTGCAGCTCAGCACCATGCCAGGGCTTCAGCTGCTTGTGCTTCAGCTCAGAACCATTCCAGGGCTTCAGCTCCTTGTCCTTCAGCTCCATGTCCTTCAGCTTCATGTCCTTCAGCTCAGAACCATTCCAGCCCTTCAGCTCCATGTCCTGCAGCTCAGCACCATTCCAGGGCTTCAGCTCCATGTCCTTCAGCTCCATGTCCTTCAGCTCAGCACCATTCCAGGGCTTCAGCTGCTTGTCCTGCAGCTCAGCACCATTCCAGCCCTGCAGCAGGGAGCTATCCAAGGGATCAGCCCTAGGGAATGGCACTGCTGGTCGGGAGCTGGACTGGAAGAGCTCCTGAGTCCTGGAGAGCTGTCTGTGCCTGTCCCTAGGAAACCTGGGGGCCTGGAAACGCTCCGGGTCCTGTTCCTGCTTCCTCAGATATTCAGAAGCTGCTTCCAAACCACGGAGCCATGGATCCTGAAAAACAGCACAGTTCACAGAGGTCACGGGAGAACTTCCTGCTCTGGCCAAAACCTGGATGGGAGAATTCAAAGTAAGATGAGAGCTGTCAGTGACCAAGAGTTTGTCATCAGGAAGGGAGGGAACTCAGCTGTTAAGGAACTAATTCAAAATTTACCCTTTTTAAGTGCCAAGTTACCATTCCCAGCAATTTATCACTGCCAGTGTTGGGCACGGCCCACAGGAGGTGCTGCCCTGGGGCACACCAAGAGCAGCACTCCCTGGAGCCGAGGTTCCCTCATGGATTTGCACTGACCAAACAGAGCCAGCCCAGAGCTGTTCCCATCCCTGGCAGAGCTCCCCTGCACCCGCCGTGCCCGGCCATCGCTGCCCCCAGGCCTGTGCCATGGGTCAGTTTGAGGGGCAGAACTGGGGGTGGGGAACACTGGGAAGGGACAGGACAAGGACACAATTCCATGGGGATCCAGCCCTGCCATCCCCGTGTCCCTCTGTGTGGGGGGCAGGCCACCAGCCTCCTGTGCTCAGAACTTCTGAAGGGGCCTCAAAGTGCACCCGAGGATGTTTAGATCGGACCCTGGGGAAAATTTCCCCATGGAAAGGGTGACCAGGCATTGGACCAGGGAAGTGGTGGCAGCACCATCCCTGGAACTGTGTGAATAACGTGTGGATGTGGCATGTGGGGACACGGCTCAGTGCTGAACATGATGGTGCTGGCTGATGGTTGGACTTGATGACCTTGGAGGTCTTTTCCAGCCTTAATGATTCCATGTTTCCAACCATCACCATAATTTTATTAATCCAAGTGTAATCAAAAATTCCAACACTTCATTGAGGTGCAGAGACCAAACCTGAGATAAATGTGCTGCCACAGAGATGGGCCAGATAAGCTTAACTGGAGTAAAAAAGACACAAAAATCGAGGTTATATTTACTTTTCCCTACTGGCTGGAACAGCTGTGGAAGCAGCAGAGGGTACTCCATTAACGAAGTGCAACGCAGGTCCCTGGTGATGAAACTCCCACCAGCTACCGGGGATTTGGCAACGAAAAGCAGTGGGAAACATTTCTGGTGTAAACCAAACACACAAACAAGTATTTCACAACAGCTTTTCCAGCCTTTCTCCATCCCAGATGTCAAGGCAGGAGCAACTACTCCAGCAGGGCCTGGATCATTATCCCATTTCCCTGTTCCTTTATGGATTTTAAGGCAACAAATCAGTTTCTTTGGCTTCCCTACAGCCAGGAAGGACAGCTCGGGCCTGTGGAAGAACACAGGGACAGGGAGCAGAGCTGTGCCAGCACAGGGATGATCCCAAGACTTCTCTTCCCCACACCACGTGCCAGTTCAATGGCCTGAAGTAATCCAGAGCAACTCCCACCAGCGAGAGCAGGCACAGAAGTTGTGATAAACTCATCTTCCCAAGCCTTTCACATGTTTTATTGTGCTTGTTATGTGTCATCCTTCCAAAAAAGCTCCCTGTGCCATATGATCCACAGGAGTCTGCAGTGCAAATTTAGAGCTACAACTCCCTGAACTTCCTGGAGAAGTGAGAAAGCTCAGGGAGTGGAAAAGTACAGCAGGGAGTGGAGGAAAACTCTGCACCAAGGGGGAAGGAACTCACAGGACAGGCAAGAGGGAGCATCTGGCACCCATAAAGCACAGGTGGGGGGACCAGGCCTCAACTGAGGAGGAAAATCCTGAGGTTTAGGATGCTGGAATTGTATTTACATCCAACAGCAACTCCACCCCTGCCACGGGCAGGGACACCTCCCACTGTCCCAGGCTGCTCCCAGCCCCAATGTCCAGCCTGGCCTTGGGCACTGCCAGGGATCCAGGGGCAGCCACAGCTGCTCTGAGCACCCTGTGCCAGGGCCTCCCCACCCTCCCAGGGAACAATTCCTGCCCAATATCCCACCCATCCCTGCCCTCTGGCAGTGGGAAGCCATTCCCTGGGTCCTGTCCCTGCATCCCTTGTCCCCAGTCCCTCTCCAGCTCTCCTGGAGCTCCTTGAGGCCCTGGAATGTGCTGGAGCTCTCCCCAGACCCTTCTCTTCTCCAGGGAACACCCCCAGCTCTCCCAGCCTGTTCAGGTTGGATATTCCAGGGGTTTGAGCCCCTGTTCAGCCGAGCACTCGAGGCCACGTTCGCAGCCCCTGGCTGTGCCCACCCCAGGCCCTCCTGGACCCTCTGCTCAGCCACACCTGGGGAATCCACAGGATTTTTCCCTGCCTGTGGCACACGGCTCCCAGAGACCCTCGACTGCCTCACAAGATGGAAAATCTTTCAGAGTAGAAGATCCCAGAGAACTTCCCCAAAGTGTCCTGCTCCTTCCTCTGTCCCCAAACTCCACACAGCTCCTGCAGCAAACACGAAAACGCCCCAGTGGCACCTGAACTCCCCGAGCTGCCACCTCTGCAGACGAGAGGCAGAGTCTGAACACTCCCAAAGAACACCCAGACCTGCCCCACAGGCCCTGAACAAAGACCCTGCTGCAGGAATCGTTTGCCCCAGCGTTAGGAACAGTTTGTCTTTCTCAGTCTCAGAAGTTTAGCAGAAGGAAAATGTCTTTTCCTAATCTTTGTTCTATTCTTTCCCAGTCCATGCCTGGCACTTTGGCTCTAAAACTTCCACACTCACTGTACACAACAGCTCCCATTAAATTTACAGGGGGTTATTTTGCCTGGCTGTGGTTTTTTCAGTGCAGTAGTTTTGAACAATCTGTGTTTTTCAGTGACAGTGTTTGGCTCGGAGGGAAAAATACATTTATCTTAAGTACAATAAAAAAAACCTCAGTCACCTTCACTCTGCAAATTCAAGCCATTCTTTATCTCAAATTAAAAACATCGCAGGGCAAAAATATTTTCGAGATCAAAGCACAAGGGGCCGTGGTTGAACTGAAGCAATTTCTTGGGAACTGGGTTTGCAAAATTATGGTGAATTTCTTCTTCCTCTAAATGTGGATAAAACAATCCCCAGCTGCCACCGAGTCACAGAAAGGTAAAATCCCTGGTTCCACACTGCAGAGTTCATCTTAGGGACAAAGCTGTGACCAAACAAAATCTAAAAGTTGGGGGGGAAAAAAAGCTTCGAGGCCTCTGCTTTGTATTTGTGTTTTGTTCCTCTTTTTAAAGAAATCTGAATTTTAAGAAACGTGAATTTCTAAAATATTAATTAATATTTATAAAATTTTTTTATATAATAAACATTAATAAAATAGTCACTTTCTTTTCCCCCAGCTGCCCAGAGATTCCACCAGCCCAGGAATCCCTGGGAAGTGTGGCCTGGTTTGGGAGCTGCTGCGTCTCCTCCCGGCACTGCTGATCCAAAGCAGCTCCGAGCACGGAGTGCTCTGACAGCAGAGTTTGTCACTTCTGCTAATGCACGGCTTTTAATGAAAACAAACAAACCAACCCTGCCGCTCCCCCGGGAGGCAGGCAGGCTGCAGGAGAAAACGGGAAAATCAAGGGGAAAAAACAGGAAGGAAGCTCTTCCTAAAGCCCAGGGCACCGGTGGGACACCAGTCCCTGAAACCCTGCCAGGATCACCCTGAGCACCAGAGCGGGGCCCAAAGTGGGCACTGAGGGTGAGGACAGAGGTAACACGCTGCTGCCCACAGCCCAGCCCCGGCGTGTCTCTCACACGTGGACTGCAAACATTCCAGAGGAGATGCACAAACCATGGCAATTCCAGGGCCAGTTCTCCCAGGAAATCAGAGCTGCAGGAGCCTGAACCCCCCAGCCCTGATCCCAGCCCAGCATCGACACCTCCCCAGCTCTCTGTGGGAGCACCCTGTGACCACCACGCCCTGATTCCCTGCCATCCTCACCTGCAGGAGCCTGGACCCCCCCAGCCCTGATCCCAGCCCAGCATTGACACCTCCCGGGCTCTCTGTGGGAGCACCCTGTGACCACCACGCCCTGATTCCCTGCCATCCTCACCTGCAGGAGCCCTGATGGTACCCCTGGAGCAGCCCCTTCCCTGTGACCAGCACGGCACGGGCACAACTCCCTCCCTCCTGCCCCGAGGGCCTTTCAAAGCAGAGCTCCACGTGGGAAGTACCCCAGCAAACACTCCCACTGCCCAGGGGATGTTCCAGGGACACTGAGCTCCTGCCACGGGAGGAGTTTCCGAGGCACAATCAGCACCTCCACAATCAGCGCTTTCTCACAGCAACACCAATTGTCCCCCGCACCTCTGTCCTTCACACCTTCCTCTGGCACATCTGCAGCTGAGTGCCACCCCCCGCACCCAAACCACCCCAAACTGCCTGGGAAAACCATAAAAAAAACCCTAAAAGCCCCCAAGAGCAGGTGCAGCAGCCTCTCCCCAATCTGAGCTGGTTTGTACCTTGGCTTGTGCAGAGCTCCTGGTCCTTCGAAGCAGCTCTGCCTTTATTCCCTCGATCCTTTGCTGGGTCTCTTCATCCCAGTCTGGCCCAGACTCCTGGGACTGGCTGGCCAGTTTCAGCTTCACCCAGGCTGCCAAAAACACAAACCAGGAGAGGTTTCCTTTCCCATTTCGTGAATGAGAACAGTTTTTAACTTAAAATCAAAGCTGTGGATTTCTGGTTACCCCAACGGAGAGAACAAAGACCACACCAAATTCCAGAGCTCCTGGGATGACCAGGAATGCGATGTAAAATGGCTCTTTGAATAATTTCTTTGGAAAGATGGATCCAAGACCCTTTCCCGGTTCTGCCGTTCCTGTAGTCTCAGACACAAGTTAGAGCTCACTCACACAATTCCTTCCCAAATTCCTGACAAATTCCTGTGTGGACAACACAGGTATTCCTTGCACTGGTGCCAGGAAAAGGAGGTTTTCAAACTGGAAAAGCTCAATTCCACCCCACTCTATCACAGCACAGATTACTGGGAGGTACCCAGCACTGAAGCCCTGTCCCACTAAAGCCTCTCACTGTAACACAAAATAATCCCCTGTGAAGCGGGGAGCAGAGCCAGCCCTGCCTGCACCCACATCCCATCCCTCACCCCCAAACCCAATCCCGGAGGCACACTCTGACACAGCACGTGACAAACCCACCCGAGACGTGTCCTCACCTCGGATCTTCCTCTCCTGCTCCTCTGCACTCCTCAGGATCCGGCTGGCGTCAATCCCGGGAGATCCAGCCCTCAGGAGGCTCCGGACTCGGGCAGCCAGGGAATCCCCGCTGCTGCTGCCGCTCCCTGCCTGGACCCTGGCAGCCCCAGCTCCAGGCAGGATGCTCTGGAATGGCCCCGTGGCGCTGCCCGGCTGCTGGGGGCACGGAGGGTTCCCCAGGAGGCTCCTGACGCGGGCACTGAGGGAATCCCCACTGCTGCTGTCGTCGCTGCCTCGCGTCCCTCCTGCCCTTCCAGCCACCCCAGCCTGGGACAAGGAGCTCCGGGAGCCCCCCGGGACAGCGGGGACACTGCCCAGGGGCTCCAGGGGAGGGGGATCGTCCAGCTCTGGGGCTGCCCCGCTGCTGAGGTCGCTGCTGGCGCTGCACTGTGCCAGCCCCACAAGGGCAGGCTGGTTCCTGTCCGTGGTCACACTGCTGCAGCCCTCTGGCTCCGACCTTCCCGCGGACTTTCCTGCCCTCAGCTCCGGGGCCGTTCCCTTCAGCCCCTCACTGCGCTGCAAACCAGCACCCAAAGCCTTTCCCCATCCCCAGTGACAGGCGCCAGGACCCAGAGGATCCACCAGCAGCCCCTCTCCCCGCACACCCCCCCGGGTCACGGCCTCATCCCACCACAGCCTCTTCTGCGGCTCAGGGATCCAGTCCTTCCCTAACCCGGAATCCCTGGCATCATCCCCCTTCCCAAGCAGCACCGGGGAAGACTCCCCGGGTTCCCGGCAGGAGGCTGTGGGGAGAGCAGGACGAGAGCAGCTGGCAGCGAGCTCCTCCGCCTGCGCCAGCAGCTCGCGGAGCTCTCGCAGGGCCCCGGAGCCCAGCAGGGAACCCCGCTCCTGCCCCTCGCTGCTCCCCGCGCTGGAGGCCTGGGATGCTCGCTCTGACTCCGCGTTATCCTCAGCTCCGGGCACAATTCCAGCAGCCCATTCCCGCAGGCTGCTGTCCGAGCTCCTGCGCTCGGCGGGCGGGTCCCGAGCGCTTCTCCCGCCCGGCCGGGGACTCTCCCTGCCCGAGGAGCAGCCGGGGGAGCCCCGCTCGGCTCCAGCCGATCCCACGGAATGCTCTGCACCCCGGGCCGTGGCACCCGGAGCAGCCACCTCCGGCTGGGCTCCTGACACGCCGCCCTGGCTCCCCGGGGCCTCTCCCGAGAGCTGCGGGAGGCTGGGACAGAGCTCCCGGGGCGACGGTGCCTCCGAGCCGGCCTCGGACCCCGCGGGGATGGACACACTCAGGGTGGGGAGGGACACGCTCGGGGTGGGGAGGGACACGCTCGGGGTGGGGAGGGACATGCTCGGGGTGGCCATGTCAGAGTCAGAGCTCGCGTGTGACATCTCAAAGGCTGGCAGCAAGTCACCTGCAGAGGAACAGAACATTCATTAATTTGGAGACCCCAGAACACGGAGGCATCAGCAAATACCCTTCCTGGACTAGAGGGCACATGACGGGAGGGAAGGATTCGAATACTGGAAAATATTTGGGATGCTGTTGTTAGAATGAGACCTGAACTAAGATTTCCACGAGAGTTGCCTCGTGAAAGAAATCTCAAGAGTATTTCAGCTAAATGTCAAAGAAAATACAAAACTTAGCAGAGAATTACAGAAAATCTTGAGTTGGATGGGATCACCCAGNNCCTGCCCAGACCCCCCAACACCCCCACCCTGGGCACCCCTGGCAGCGCTGTCCAAGCCCCCCTGGAGCTCTGGCAGCCTCGGGGCCGTGCCCATTCCCTGGGGAGCCTGGGCAGTGCCAGCACCCTCTGGGGGAAGAACCTTTCCCTGATAACTGAAGTCCCTTGCTTTTAAATAACTGCTCAGACTGGACTGAAATAAAAGTTCTTGGACAAACGACCTAGGGGTGCTTGGATGTCCAAATGAACGCCCGGTTTGGAAAAGTAAAATTTCTCTATGGAAAGGGTTGTCCTGCCCTGGCACAGCTGCCCAGGGAAGTCCCCATCTCTGCAGGGATTCCAAAGCCCTGTGGATGTGGCACTTGGGGACAGTGGTGGCCTGGGAAGTGCTGGGGATGGTTGGACTGGATGGGCTCAGAGGGCTTTTCCAGCCTCAATGATTCCATGGCTCTACTGAGGACAAATCTTCCCCTATCCAAAAGCCAAGTGGTTTAAGTTGCCAGGTCTCCCATAATCCTCAAAGAAGGGAAAAGTCATAAAAGAAAACAAGAGAACATTTAACCCCTTCTGGCCAGAGCACCAGACCAGTGCAGGTGGCCGAGGCCACAGAATGGAAAGGGTCACACAGGGACTCGTGGGGAGCCTTCAGACCTGCCCTTCCCTCGGGGTGCAAGATGCAAACCCCAGACCTGGGCACGGCCAGGAAATGCCACATTGGAAGGAGTTCTCACACACATTCACACATTTTAATGCTCTAATGGGCAAGTCCCTGAGGGCCACCTCAACCCTGAGCACTCTGTTCTGCACCCAGAAACGATTCAGCCCTGGTAAGGCCACTCTGGTTTGGCTGCTGCTGCTGATGATGATGATGATGATGGGTGGATGGATTTAGGAACAGATCTGGTCAGTTATAAAAGTACTGACAACCTTTTGTCCCACTGAAAGCACCAAGAAATCCCAGGATGAAAAAGAAACCAAGACTTCTTCCTCTCCCAGGAAGAAAAAGTCTGCTCCCATTCCTTCAGTCTCAAGAGTCTCAAACCACGTCCTTCTGAAGGACTCTTGGAGAAAGAGACATAAAGGGAATAAAGACACAACGTCCCTGCACTGCCTGGCGCTGCCCCACAGCCACAGTCCCGGTTCCTTGGGGAGGAGGCAGCTTTCCAAAGGTTTGAATACTTCCCAACGCCAAAATCTCCTGCTGGACATGGGAGGAGTTCAACCCCCACGAACACCCCTGGCCCCAGAGATGAGCGAGGTCTGTGCCCTCCCAGGCCTCCCAAAGCCCCTCCCCGTACCCTGTGCCTGCGGAGGGGCCCTGGCCAGCGTGTCCAGGGGATCCTTCAGGGTCCTGAGCCCCACGGGGGAGAACTCCAGCTCCCGGAGGGGCCCCCGCGGCACGAAGGGCGCCAGGATGGTGCCAGGGGACTGCTCGATGCCCAGGTTCCGCAGGTAGATCTGGGGAAGGAGGAACAAACACTCAGAGAATGCTGTGGCTCCTGGGCTGGCAGAGTTCTTCCACCCCAGCGCTGGGCACTGCAGGAGTGAGAACTCGGACTCTTCAGGGGAGGCTGCTCAACTTCAGCCTCTCCTATCTGAAATCCCATTTCCCTGCTGGGAGGAGAACACAAAGGTTTGGTTTAAAAACCTCCTCCCTCCCCAAAAAACTGCTGCACAGAAAACACTGGCAGGCTTGGGAATTCAAGCCAGAGGCAGGAAAGTGCCTCATTTTTTAGGAGAAGTTTGTTCAAGCCTTCGAGGCGAATAGCTGGGAGCACTTTTGTCAGAGCTGGTTCACACACAGACATTATATGCAGGAAAAAACAGCCCAAATTTTCCTTGACTTCATCACCTGTAGGGGCAAATCAATCCCAACTCATCCACGCCGTGTCCCAAACTAGCCAGGAAAATTAAATAGATTATCTTACACATCACAGCCAACTCCATCTCCTATGGGTCTATCATAAACCCACACATTAACAGCCAGATAAGTGCCCTGATCTGCTTTACCTTCCAGTGATTCATGGGAGCAGAATTCCTCAGAACCGGGCTGGAGAATGTGTAATTATAGCCAGGAACAGAAGGCCTCTCTCTGTCTCATGAATTTCGTTTAAACACCCTCCCTACAATATTTATATTTGTTTCACCACGGGTTTGCAAAGACAACAGAGTGAAAAGAGCTTCCAGAGCACATTCCCAAAGACCTGATGATTATGGAGTCATCTTGTGAGAGGAGCAGCCTCTTACTCAGAGGATAATTACGTGTTTGTCATTACCATAAATCTGCATCTCATTTGCTCTGCCCTCAGTAGCTTTCACTGCCCCGAGCGTGGCTGCACGGGGCTCTCCACTGCCTCCAGCCCCCCAACAGGGAGAGGAATGGATTAGCCAGGCAGGATGGAGAGCAGGGAGGGGATGAAGAGGCTCTGAAGGTCCTCTATGAGGAGCTCATCAAGAATCCAGAACTGAGGCCCCAGAAACTGGAACAAAGGGAACGAGCAAAATGAGAATTCATGGAAAGAAGAGATTTCATTTCCAAGGAGCTGTGTTGGGTTTGCTTCTCCTGCAGAGCTGGGGGGTGCAGCTCAGCCCTCCTGCCCTCCTCACTCAGCACCTGAGCCTGAACCTCTCGTTTGGATCGTGAGAACCTGATCTTCTGCAGAGCCACCAGCTCACACTTCCCTTTCCTCCTGCTCCCCTGGCACTCAGCTATCCCTGGGAAGGACAAGGGACCCTGCCCATATCCAACTCATGGTAAATATTACTGAAAGTCATTCTTCCACCTCTACCTAAGCTAGGCTGAACCAGTACCATGGATAAAATTCACTGTGGCACAACCCTGTGTGAAACCCTTTGTCTTGGCTGCAGTGATTAGATCCTCTCCTCCAAGAACAGTGGGGGGAAATGGAAAAGTGAGAAACAAATGGAACACTCTGGAAAAATAAGTGTAACTGAAAAAAATGGTTAACTCTGGGGAAAGAAATGGCTAACTCTGGAACCAGAGTTTAAACTGGAACCAAACTTACTGGGATCCTTTCTTCAATATCAAACTCTTCTTTCTTCGGAGTCTCCAGCGCTGCTCCAGGGGGGATGGAGTTGTCCCCTCCTGCACTGGGGGACACCACCAGGGCCCCCCGAGGCTCCCCAGAACCAACAGGAACATTCAGACTCTCCAAGGAAATGGCTCCAAAGCTGCCCACGATGTCGTGTCCAGTGGGAATATTCAGGCTGAGGGACTGATTTTCCTGGGCATCACAATCCTTGTGCTCATCGGCTGGGGAGCTTCCATCCCTTCCGAGGAGCTGAGCAACACTGGATACAAACACATCAGGGGCTGAGCTTCGCCTTGGGGCACCTTCCACACCTTCAGCACGAGATCCAGGAACAACCTCCTGTGTCGTGGAGCCTCCTGAGGTGCTGTCCAACCCCCCCAGAGCAGGACTCTGCTCTCCTGGAGGCTGCAGGGCCTCTCTGGAGGGTGCTGCTGGGGTGACTCCAGGCCAGGCTCTGCTCCTGCTGCAAACATTCACGGCGTTGTCGGACTGGGACCTGCTCAGAGCAGGGGCAGGCAGGAGGCCTTGGTGAGGAAAATGCAAAGTTCCCAGAGAACCTGTCCCCGCCGAGGAAGGAACAGCACGGTCCCGGGGATCCCTGCTGCTTTTCTGTGCTGATAAAATACTGCTGGGAGCCATGGCAAGGGCACTGGAGGCTTTCCTTCCAGGAGGAAATCCACCTGGGACACCTGAGCTCCCAGCATCAGGAACCTCCTCCGGCTGGCTCACGTTCCAAGCTCCCACCTTCTCCATGAAGCTCAGCGAGGGGAAGGACTGGATCCTGCCATTGCGGGGGGATTCCAGCTGCAAGGACTCGAGATGCTGGCAGTGCTCTTTCGGAGCACTCTGGGGACGATGTTGCTCCCCAAGGGATCCAGGGGCAGGGGCAGGGCACTTCCCGGAGGTTTCTTCATCCGAACACAAAGGAGAAGCCCGAAGGTCCGAAGGGATCGCCGGGACCCCGCGTCCTTCTGCCTTCCCCGTCTTCTTGAGGAATATCCCTGGCGTGGACTGGAGGCGGGGGCGAGGGAGGTGTATGGAGAACGAGCCCTCGGCCCCCAGACTGAAGGAAGGGGAAATCTCTGGGACTCTGTGTCCCCTCTCAATGGAAAAGTCTGACCCGGTCAGTTCATCCCGGCCTCCCGCAGGCTCTGCTGCCCCCGGGGAGCCCTCGGTGCCTGGAGGTGTGTCCATGGCAGGCCCCTGTGCCCGGGCCCCGCTGCCTGGCACGGCAGGGACAGGCTCCTCTCTCCCCAGCCTCCCTGGGGGCTGCTCCTGCTGCTGATCCACCTGAGCTCCCTGCAGCTCCCCAGGAGCAGCCCCGAGCCTCAAGCCCTCAGAGCCACCCAGCTCCACTCCGTGTTCCTCCACCGTTCCTCTGCCCGGCTCCGAAGTCGCTGCACAATGAACTCCTTGAGTCCCCAAGTTTCCAGAATGGCCTCTCCTCAAGCCATCGGAGAGATTCTGTGACAAATCAAGCTCAGGGACCTTCTTTCCTTTCTCCTGCTTCTCCAGGGCTCCTGCCTCACTCCCAGCCACTTTTGCCTTTTCCTTCTGCATCCCCCTTTCACTCCTCTCTGAGAATTTGGTCAGTGCTGTTGTGTAGGAGGAGCTTCCCGAGGACGAGGATTCCTCCCGCGCTGGGGACTCCTTGTCCTTCTCCGAAAGCTCGGAGGCAGCAGCTGGGCCGTCGCTGCCAGGGGAGGAGCGTCCATCCTTCCCAGCTGTGCTGCAGGGCTGCTCCAGCCCCTTTCCCAGCATCTCCTCGGGAGCGGGGCGTGCTGGATGCCCCCTGCTCCGGGGGACAGTAGCCTCCTGCTCAGCACCACTGTCCCCGTCCCCATCCCCGTCCCCATCCCCGTCCCCCTCCTCGCTGCCCCGGCGCTCGCCGGGCACGGAGCTCTGGGAGGCGGCTCCGGGATCCGCGTGTCCGACGGGATGGGAACGCTGGGGCGAAGGGCAGGCACCGGGAGGGGCCGGGTCCCTCGGGGATGCACTTCCATGGATGTGAGAAGGCTCCGAACGCTCCAGGGATGCTCCAGAAACATCCGGGATTCCTCTGGAAGGGGCGAGAAAAGTGAATTTCTGATCGTATCTTTTATTTCAGCACTTCTGGCTTAAATCAGAGGCGAAAGAACTTCAGGTGACAAGTGGCAGTTAGCAACACTCACAGAAATGCACATAAATACATTCCCTAAAGGGGCAGAACCTGAAGGAATGCAAAGAAATATCAAAAATCTATACAATAAAGGCTCAAAAATAATATTATAATAATACCCATTTCTACTTAGTATGGCAATATCTTTCAACCTGTTTAGGACTGAAATGTTTACTGACAGGCTGTTAGTAGTTAAATAAATAATTTTAAAAATTAGCTATACTAGCTAATTTAATTAGCTAAATAAATAAAACATGCAATACATACTTACACATACCTCAGCTTGCCTGTGATTTATTAATAGAAATCACCTGCTCCAGTTCATTATATTAATTATTTTTTCAAGGATATAAAAGCAGCTGGGTCTCAGATAAGCAACAAATTCCTACAAAGTTCTAATACTCATAGTGAGGACTGATTAATTAATAGCTCCTTCATATTAAACACACCACCAAACCCTAATGAATATTACTGCATGAAAGGGGAGAGCCTCGAAACGAAGGTGACAAAGCTTTTACTGAAACAGCTCTTTCTTTACATATTTTCACCCAAAATTTGTATTTTAAGTGACACGCATTGCTCCAGCATACCCAAACCACAGCACCAGCCATGTGTGTCCTACTCCTGTAAATACAAAAATCTGATTTTTGTCCCCAGAATTTCATGAAGTTTATTCAAGAGTCTACGAAAGCTACAGAGATGTTGAAGGGGGTGGAGTTCCTCATCCTCCCGTTGTCCTGGGGCACCTCAGCATGACAAGCTCAGGAGAGCCTGCTCCTGGTTTTCCCTTGTTCCAACTCTTCTGGAGGCAAAATCCAGAGGCGCCTTCTCCCCACACACCCCCAAACCCCACATTTCTGTGCCCAGGAACTGCCACCATCCCATTATCCAGTGCAGAACCACTCCCGGCCACTCCCGGGGAAAGAACCGGCCCCAGGAGCCCCATCCCACCTCAGGGGAACGAAATCCAGCTGGGATCCCTGCAGGAACGTCTCGGCCAGGGCTGGGCTCAGCAGCAGGGGCAGGCAGGGGGAGAATCTGCTCTCCTGGACTTCTGTGAGAGAGAACAACACCAACGGGGCGGTGAGGGCTGGCAGCACAGCCTCCCATCCCTGAAAATCCCGGCCTCCCATCCCCAAAGATCCTGGCCTCCCATCCCCGAAAATCCCGGCCTCCCATCCCCAAAGATCCTGGCTGTACATTCCCAAAGATCCCAGCTGCACATCCCCAAATATCCCGGTTGTACATTCCCAAAGATCCCAGCCTCCCATCCCCAAAGATCCCGGCCTCCCATCCCCAAAGATCCCAGCTGCACATTCCCAAAGATCCTGGCTGCACATCCCCAAAGATCCCGGCCTCCCATCCCCAAACATCCCGGCCTCCCATTCCCAAAGATCCCAGCCTTACATCCCCAAAGATCCCGGCCTCACATTCCCAAAGATCCCAGCTGTACATTCCCAAAGATCCCGGCCTCCCATCCCCAAAGATCTCGGCCTCCCATCCCCAAAGATCCCGGCCTCCCATCCCCAAAGATCCCAGCCGCACACCCCCAAAGATCCCGGCTGCACATT
>VZTA01017058.1:0-55562 GCA_013398855.1 Mohoua ochrocephala
AAATAAACCTGAAATAATAAATGGGAAGTTTAAAATAACATATGCAATTAATTTTTAGTAAAAATTCCTTTAGTCTTTCCTCTTTCTTTCTTCTTTCTTTCTTTCTCTTTCTTTCTTTCTTTCTCTCTCTCTCTCTTTCTTTCTTTCTTTCTTTCTCTTTCTTTCTTTCTTTCTCTCTCTCTCTCTTTCTTTCTTTCTTTCTTTCTCTTTCTTTCTTTCTTTCTCTCTTTCTTTCTTTCTTTCTTTCTTTTCTTCTTTCCTTCCTTCCTCTCTCTCTCTCTTCCCCTCTCTCTCTTTCTCTCTCTCTTGGCCATGGGGGCTAACCATCCGCAGTAGAAACTTTTTCAATTACCAATTAAATTTAAGAAGAATATATATTTTTATGTATTTCATGTATGCACAATTGCTTAATTAATTATCAGAAATCTTTATTACAGAATGTATAACAAAATCTTTGCTTTACTGAAGGAAATGGTGAGCAAAGAAAAGAAATGGAATCAATTTTTCATAGACCTGGTGGAAGCATCAGTTCTTCATTATCTTGAATAATGTAAAACACATTTGCAAGTGGGAATAGCTATTTCTGGGTACCAACCATTTTTGAAATCTGTCTTGCTCTAGGAGGGGCTTTTATCCTGGCCATATATGCTTATAAATATTTTTATTTCTTTATAGAGTTTTTACCAATGATTATCTTATGCAAGAGTAAGCGTTCATATAATAACTACATATCAAATCTCAATGAAAATCAAAAACAAAATAAAACAAAAAACCTAATCAAGAAAACCCAAAAAACAAAAAAAAGGGAGAAAGTATCTGAAAATGAAGTCTTAAAACAGTTTGTTTTAAGAAACATGGTGTTTCCTAGATCTGCATGAGATCCTTGTTTATGTGTATTACTGACAAAGGAATCTGAAAATGGATAAGAGAATTAAGCTTTCTCAAAGGAATACTAAATGAGCTAGCAATACTCAGAAAGAAGTCTAAGAAGAGCCTGTTATTCTATTAAATCCTTTAAGGCAGTATCACCAGTCATTCTCCCAGGTAACAAGTGACAGGACAAGAGGAAATGGCTGCACAGTGGTGACTGTGGAAGTACTGTGTTAACAGTTGGGCTCGAGGATCTTAAAGGTCTTTTCCAACCTTAGCAATTCTGTGGTTCTAAGACAACAACTCTATAAGCCTCTTGAAGTGCTGTGCAAGTTCAGGAGAACCTTTTTCAACAGATGAGATGAATTTCCTTGGTCCCTGCCTTTGTGTTCATTTGGTTTATAGAGATTACAGGGGGCTTTTCACTCTGCCGTTGTTATTTTTGCACTCCATTTGTAACCTTGCCTGAGCTTTTTCCAAGATCTTTTCCTTTCGTGAAAATGGTAACCATCACAAGGAATCTGGCTCTTATGGAGATGTTTTCTTAGGTTTGATCCATCCTTTTCAAATGCAAGCTTGGTAGGGTAGTCAGATGTCCATGAAATTTTTGACTGTGACTTAGGAAGGCTTGGTGAGTAGAAAAAGCCTTCAGGCAAACATTAGGAATTTATACAGGTTGGGTAGCTGGAGCTTACATTAAGTGTCCTGTACAGATGGCAAAAGCAGTTGCTCCTAGAAATAAATGTGGGATTTTCTTGAAGTTAATGCTTGTTGAAAGTCAGGAGATTGAAATCTGCTCATTCTCCACTCCCCTGTCCTTCTGACACTGCAGGAGGTCAGCTGCCTGACCTTAGCATCTTCATCGTACATGATAAACGCCTCCCACGTGTGTTAGGACCAAACAAATATCTAATACTGAGGAGATAAACAGGTGACTGCAGGGTACATCTTCTCATTGTGGAGTTGGTATAACTTATGCATAAAGCTAAATTCCAGCATGTGTTTGCTATTTGCTTGGCTGAGTGAGATCTCAACAATGAAAAACAAGCAAAGAAGCATGGTGATGAATAGAAAAAGGAACAATATGATCCTTACAGTGGGTGGAGTCATGAATAAGTGAGGAGTCTTGATGGGCTAGAACTGAACAGGTTAGTCCAGATAGTTCTTTTATGTAAGGCTTAATTAAAGGATATATTAATTTTTAATGAGGGGAAAATATCAGATACCTATACTTACGCAGAATAGGGAAAGAATGTTGATAGGGGAAAAGAAGAAGAAATTGATATATTTGACTGAGCAGAAGGCGTTGATAATAGTGCATTTTAACAGCTCTGAACTCAGAGGAGTGGCATAAACTATGCTTGAAGAAAGATTTAAAGAAAAGTCTATTGACTGATACCCTGTTTCTTTTACTGCTAATTCTTTTGTTGTTGAAATATTTGCTTAAATACAACAATGTAACAAATAACAGGTTGACTATTGCTTCCACTATTTTATTAGAGGTTTGTTAGTTTTTCCTTAAGAACACTTTCAGCAAACTAGATTTGCCCTTTGATTGTTAAGGTTCTTCTTGTCACAACTAAATTAATAATTCTGACCAAAAAAGCAAGAATGGAAGAAGTGGCTTTCCAGCTGCCTCTTTAGCAAATGCAGGAGAAGGAGAAAATACAGATAAACTTAATTCCATATGATAGATATTTAAGTCAAGGACAGATCATTTTCTTTACAATGCTAGAAAAAAATGGTAGACAAAGACAAAGAACTAAAATGATTTTCACTCATTTTCCAAACAGTGGCTTTTAATTTTTTCTAATTGTTATAGATTTTTAATTGTTTCCTCTCACAGAATTCAAAACAACCAAGTTGTATTGCTAGTAATATTATGGACAGCCTACTTGGTCATTTAAATTCGCTCTTAGTATCTTATTTAACATTGTGTTTTGAATCTGCCCTGCAAACGCTTACCTCTTTGTATATAAGCAATCTGTGGACATCAAATTCAGTCGAAGCATCTAGGTTCTGAAAAGATGCATGTCAGTTTCCTTTTTTAATTCTCCTTGTTCTCAGGACAGAAAGTAATTTAACTGATGATAAAATATAGCTAAAATTTGATTCCATTATACGAGCATAGGTGTCTAAAGCTGTTTTAGGGGCTCTAGGAGCCTTTCCAGGACACTTCCAAGGGAATGACATACTGACACTAGATCTGGAGGAGGCTGAATGTGGGATACATTTGGGCAAGCCACATGCCATTACTCACCCACTCTAAGGTAAATAAAATGAGCTTTTTGTGGCTTTTCAGCTAAACCATTTTCTAGGCTCCATCAGGCAGACTGACAGCTGCAGTAGGAGTTTAGATGTAGTACACAGGTGTATGAATGTAAGTGGATGACAGAACTGAAATATCTTAAACTGAATTCCAAACTAAATTAACTTCCTTTTTGTGTTCCCATCACATACATTGAATTGCAGTGGCTGATGTGAAAGTTAAGGGACATACCTCTGTATTTAGTGCTGACATGGGGCTGGCATTTTGAAATATTCAACTTATTTAAAGAGTTTATAATGTAAGAAAATAAAGGAATTGAATTAATTTATAATCATAATTCTTCTGAAATGCCAATCTAAAATAGTGATTGAGGCTCACAAAATTCATCAGGCTGACTTAAAAGCCACCAGTTCAACCAACAAGACTTTTAGTAATTAGTTTAGCATTTCTAAGGTTTCTGACCAAGAAAATATTACAAATCCTCCTTTAGAAAAGGGAAAGAAAAGGAGCAGCTGTGAATCTTCAGTCAGGTTCCCAGAAGTATCAAATATTAGATAATCTGTGGTGAAGTTTTGCATGACTTTTTCAGAAGGGTTCAATCTGAAAAGGAGGTGTGTGCCATAACCCAGAAAAGTTACTAATACAATAGAGACGGTAGAGTGCTTGCCTAGTGACTACTTTCTGCTCCCACTACGGTGAGAGTAAGTAAAGTTGGGAAAAAGGTGTTGTGTTTTCAGGATGTCTTTGATACAATTCTATTAACATCTGCTTCCCTCAACAATTAGACTATTTCCCCTAAGCCAAGACTGATCTAAGACAGTTCCAGCAGCAGTGAGAAGTTTGTTCATGCTCTTTGTTCTGACCCTTGCTTCTCTCTCCTCTCCTTTCACAAAGCAGAGACAGGCACCGAATATTACCAGTAATGGAGAAGAGATTGTGTAGTTCCCAGCATAAAGAAGAGTGGAAAGGTGAAGGCCTCTGACCCTCTTTCCCTTCTTTTCAATTTTCTCCTCTCTTTTGATTAAATCACCAAAAAAAAAAAAAAGGCGGTGATTTCATTTCTATCTGTTATAGAAAGAAAGGAGAAACATCTTTATGGCAGATCTTCAAGCCAGGGCTAAATTATTTATCTAGAGGGTGTTTTTATGTGCTATGGAAAATTTAGTAAATGTAAGAGGATGTCATGGTGAGAAAAATTTAAAAAAATATGTTTGGAGGGTTTTTTAATTTTATACCTGTGTGGAGAAGTGTTCAGGAAAATTCAGATGCAAATCAGGTGGACATTTGGAAACTTGTTATAGTCAAAACAAAATCAGTGAAGGAGAAAACAGTGGTAAAATTAGCAGTGAAAAAATAAGTAGACTGCAATTAAATAAAATTTAATTAATTAGTGGATTAATTTCATTTAAGTGTTCCAAAACATCTAAGAGATTCTTTTTATTTTTGGCCATCCAGTAAATAATTTTATTGGAATTCTGGCTCCTAGTCAAAAGCACAAGTAAGAGAGTGTATGGAGGGAACTTGAGAAAAAAAAAGGAACAGATACGTATTTACACAGCCTGTATGTTAATGAAATGTTGCCTTGGGAATGTAGGGCATGAGAGAAGCAAGTTACTTGCTGAGTCTGGCAATGTCAAAATAGCAGGTTTTTCAAAGGATTGCTGATGCACATGATTCAATAGTTCAGCATGAAGAGAGTAGAGTACTTGGAGAAGTCATGTGAGATCTCAAAGTGACTCCAGATCTGATGTGCTAGAAGTAATAAAATGACATCTTGTAACACCTAAATCATTTGGTGTTCTAATGATTGTTCTAACAATCCTTGTTCTATTATCACAAAATCAGAGTTCACATGTAAGCAAGAAATAGATAAAGGCCCATGCTTGCAATGATTCCATTTCATAATTAATTGTTTCTTCAGTTCCAGGGGGTCTATAGAATGGCTAAAGAGTAAGTCTTTTGTGGTAAATATGTCCATAATTGATGGTAGTCCAAAAATGATAAATTTGCTTTGCTTTTTAATGTCTTCTTTTAAAGCTTACAAGCAGACTTAACAGATAGAACTTATTTGTAACACTGAAAATAATATTATTCAAATATTCCCACTATAGAGAGAAACTAATGAAATTTGCATATTTGGTGCATGTTTAGTGTTACCATCTGTCAAAGTAATATAGCCTCGTGCTGCTAATTTCAAAGGTGATGAGAGTGACCAAACAAATCTTGTGGTATTTAATTGCAAAAGCTGAGAAGATTACCAAAGGTCAAGTCTGTCTCTATAATCCTCATTCAGCCTTTTTAATGTAGTAAGCATTATGATATAGCAATTGAGTGCTAAATTTGGACTTCATTTAGAAAATTAATCAAGATTAGACAGTGAGAAGGGCTCCTATTTTCACTTATTGCAAGAGCTACTTTGTGCATATAAATACATGCACTAGTGCACACATACACACACATCCATAGTTGCACAACACACATATAGATTTGAATATGCATATACGTGTAATATTTGAAGATATATCTCTTTATATATGATAATAGAATCAGAGGATACTTTGATTTGGAAGGAACATTAGTGATCATCTCTTTCCAACCCTTTGCCATGGTCAGGGACACCTTCCACCAGACCAGTTTGCTCAGAGCCCCATCCAGCCTGGTCTTGAAGAGTTCGAGGGATGGAGCATCCACAACTTCTTTGGGCAACCTGTTCCAGTGCCTCATTACCCTCTGGATAAAGAATTTCTTTCCAAAACTAAAGTAGACTTACCCTTTTTTAGCTTAAAACCATTCCCCCTTGTCATATCACTATCTGCCCATGGAAAAAGTCACTCTCCATCATTTTTTTAAGCTCCCTTTAAGTACTGGGAAGACTCCTCAGAGTCTTCTCATTTCCGGACTGAGCTAACAAAGCTATCTCAGTCTGTCCATAACATAGGTGCCTCAGATCGCCTTCATGGCCTTTCTCTGGACCCTCTCTGTCTCTTGCCTCTCACATCTTTCTTGTGCTGGAGGCCTCAGACACATATATATATGTATATGCAGGAAATAATAGGATTAATGACTTTCAGGTCCAGGTTCACAGCTATTCTCAATCTAGATGCCATGAACATAATTCTTACATGTTTCAAATAGCAGTCAGTACCCCAGCTGTGGTGTGTTATTAAATGAAGAGCACATAGTCAAATACACCCTCATGGTGGTTGATAATGAGTAGTGACACTCAGAGGCAGTTTCTCTATGTGTGACATTATATCTACTAAAATAATTATTGTTCATGTTATCTTCAGTATTATTTAAAGTATGACTATTAATATGGTATTTCACAGGCAAAAGTGTAATCAAATGCGTTCAAACTTGGGTGCTCATTATCAGTATTACATACTGAAATCAGCTTGCTAGAAACATCCTTGCTTTGGGCTACAGTTTTCTTGTACTGTTTTTCTGTTTGGGGATTCTTGGAAAAAGACAAGGCTTTATAGAAATTAAATTTATTTCAGCAAAATATTTTATATTGAGGCAAATGAAAAATAAAAGTCCTAATCTCATTTTTTTAATGAAAGTATGCTTCCAGAATCCCTTTCCATTCAATGCTGAGGAAAGAAGGATAAGGTGCACAGACCTCCAGGCCTTGTATCTCTTTAGTGCCAGAACAGAGCAGATTCTCAGCCTCAGAAACACCCAGATCTTTCTGCCAGAATACGGGCAAGGTATATGTGTGATACACTGTCCTGCAGTATGATTCTGCATAACACTAATAACAAAGTAAAAATCAAAAGGTGAGGCTTCTAAACCAGCATCTTTGCCTAATTTGCTGCAGGAGCCCTGGATAGGCAATATTCCAAGACTGGCAGGCATTGGATTTGCCACTATTCTCAGCCGAGCTGGAAAAGAATATCTTGAGAATGAGCACTTAAACTAATACTGCAAAAAAATAAAAAAGGCTTTAACTGAGCCCCTGTTATGGCTTCAAGGCATCTGAATCTCATTTGCTTTAGGAGCAATTATTTCCCCAAAAAGCAAGGGCTTACACTGCTGCCAAAGTGCAGAAAATACAAGTACTTTTCAGTAGAAAACCCTCCCCTCTCAAAGTGCCTGAGTTTTCAGCTGAGATTCTGACTTCTTAGACCCTGGAAAATGGCTAATAACTCCAGTGGGACCTGGATTTGCAGTTACCTGTTTGTCTTAAAAGCTTCAGAGCTGTTAAAAACTACAAACACATTCTTTCCTTCTATCACACTAATGTGTTTTCATTTGAAGTAAAATTCAAGAGTTGCTGGAAATGTCCTTCAGAACCACTTAGAGTCTAAACTTGAATGTGAGAGTACTCACAGTACTCACTGAGTACTCAGTTAAGCAGCTGGAACTCAGGAATTGAGTCGACATTACTTACCCATGGAGTAAGCTTTTTCAGCTGCTCATGCAGTCATTCTAAGTACATGTCATTTAATGGTCATTTTCATTCAGTCAAGGTTTATTTGAGAGGAGTTAATCTAAGGATCAAAAATTTCGGTTAACTGCAGTGAAAAAACTAGCTCTTTAAGAATAGTTTGGCCTAAGTTTTCAGGTTGGGCAGAAAAAGGAAAAATATTTTCCCTTGGAGATTGCAGCTAAATATTCTGGTTTGAAAGGTGAAAGGTTAATGAAAAACCTGGATAGTGAAGTGATAAAACTATATACGAGTTTATAAGGAAATGAAATCCTTTGTATTCAGTTCAGGATATGCAGTAAGTAAAACCAGGACCTGCATACTGAGCAGTAGAATAGAAAGAAAGATGAGATCAGAGAACATTTACTGGGGCTTGCATATCCAGAGTAACAAATCAGAAAAGAAAGTGGCTGAGTGGAGGAAAGACTGGGGAAAAAGAAGTGCGCTCATGCTATTTAAAGATAACATTGTAATATAAACACACAGGGTGGAAGGATTAAGGAACCTTTAATTACTGCATTCCTTTACATCTAGGTTTTTTACTTCACGTTTTTTGTTCAGGTATTTAAAATATATAGATTACATGGCAGTAGAATTATACAATTTTAATTTCAATGGCGTGTGCATACCTTGCTAAAATTAATATGTCCCACTATTCCGTCCAGTGAACTTTACCCCAGGCTCTGTAGCACTATAGGTAGAAAAGTTGTTAAGAAATCGTATGGCTTTACTGCTATACAAAATTATATTTAATCCTTGTCCTTGGTAAACACATCTCTAAGATGGCAGTGAGATTTAATAGGGACACACACAGCTTTCACATTTTTAGGGTGTACCATTCTTTTAGTCTCCCGGGTGAGGAATGAGAGGGCCAAGTGTCCCCAGGCAGGCACGGCCGATGCCGGAGAGGACACCGAGTGTGTGCCCAATCTCCCTACTGCAGAGCACTTGCTTCTACATGCCAAAATACCCTCTCCCCAAAAGATTTTCTTCACAGTAGCATTGCTTTCATGGTTGTTAAGTGACAGGCCCTTTTTTTGCAGCAGCAATGTTGTATTGATCCATTCATCATTTGCAGTGAGAAGAAGAATGGCCTCAAACAAATGTGAGATCTACTGGACTGTTATGATACACTGACAGAAAAATACTCTGTTTGTGCTTATTGAAATTGCTAATTTTTCCATTTGGCTCTCAAGTGCTGAAGCTAAAACAGCATGCAGACTCCTTTATGGGCCTCAGGAACACCCTCTCAAACTCAAGCCTGTTCATTATTCAAGAGATGTTATATTAGAGCAGTTGTCTGGCCTGAAATATTGTCTACTGCTTTTGAAAAAGCTTTGTTTTTCCAGTATGACTAGTTTTCCTTATCAGAGCAGATTTGTGTTTATTTTTTTGTGGGAACTTTATTTAGGGAATCATTCTAAAATTATACAGGTCCCAGTGTTAGACCTGTGGGTCGCAGAAAGGCTTCAATAGGGAATGAATGTAAACAAGGACTCTGTTAACTTCTCATTTTGCTCACCAAAGAGAAAATACCTAGTTGTTAATTAGAGCAATAAACTGGCAGTGTATGCAATAATGTACAATTTGTTTAGAGTGGTACTTTTAAGCTGCGCTTTCCTGTTCTTTATGAGAAAAGTACACCCACACATGTTCAAATCTTGTGGGTGTTGAGCGCATGAGGAAAATCAGCAAAGGCCAAATGAACTAAATCAGCCAAAATAGAAGAGTTTGGATTAATGTGTTTATAGTCAAAATAGTATGATCAACATGATTAATCAGTAAATGCCATTTCTGTGGACATGATATGGTCTGAAGACATGAATTGCACCAGCTTTAATGACAGTCACATTGTGTCAGTGAAAGAAATAAGACACACTCGCTTATGAGGAAAATGTGTTATGACCCAGATTTTTTGGAAGGCATTTTTCAAGCACTGAAAATCAGAGTCCCTCAGTCCCATCAGGGCAGGACAGGCATGGCTGGCTGACAAATGAGATAAGTTGGGCTGGACAGTGGGTTCCTACTGTATGTCATACAAAAGACTTGACATAAAGAGATTTACTTGATTTACAGTGGATGTTGTATTATGTGGGATATGGAGAGCATCCAACAATGTATGTCTTCCCTCTATAATGATGGAAGGGGGAATAAATGTGTGGATGAGGCTCTGTAGCAGACTGCGGTGTAACATTTGTGCATGACACAGAACAGCAAATATCACATTAAAACCTTAACTCTGGGAAACTACAGCAAATCCTACTGTCAGTCTCTCTTCTCAAAGTCTCATTTAAATGGTGACTTCAAATGAGCAATCTGCTTGTGTTTCAGTGCTTCGTTGACACTGAGAATCTCATTGACATGCAGTACTTACTTTGGCCGTCATGTTTTGCTCTTTGGTGTTTAGAAAATGCATCAAAGAAATTTTTATTTGAGTGACAGAATAACTATTATAGACTCTCTTAACAGTGAAGACTGTTAAAGGGGAAGTAACGTTTTTGAGTGAACAGCTACATGATTAATATAGCTTTGAGCATTTTACATGAACCAGCATCTAGCTCTTTCTGACTCTCTCCATAGTTCTATTTGGAAGACATGTGAGAGTCAAAGTTATGTTTGCTGAAGTACTGTATATCAAATTTGCAGATTTTGCAAGGCATAATACAGTAATGATATATCTTTGTATTTGTGTAAATCTGTATCATATAGTGGATGATATTTCTTTAAAGTGTACAAATAGTCACTGAGAATTGTATGATGAGTTTGATTTTCTGTCACCAGAAAAAAAAAAAAGATAAAATATTTAGCATAAGGCACTCTATAACTGTTAGATAAAAAATTGGCAGGGAAGTAATTTTCATGTGTTTAGGGTAAATTTGGTGTCGCAATATAGATAACAATCACAATCAAATGTGGGTGATTTGCTCATTGTGTACTACAGTCAGAATTGTTGCAACTTATTATTCTATACTCTCTTTAAGTGCATAAAGGGTGTATTTATTTCAGTCATTTCAGCTTCATTAATTGGCAAATTACCACTTCAGTTAAAAGTTAGAGGTTGACATGCAGAGTATGTCATAAAACTTTATGATCCTAATGAGGTCATGAACCTTATATGAATGAGTGCATTTAGAAAAGAAATGGAACTGGAAATTATGCAAAAAATAATTTCCATCTTGTTTAAAATGAGTCAAACCTCCAAAGATAACAAATAAATAAGGATATCATGATTCACATTATTTATATTTACTCAAAATTTCTATGTTTACCACGGTATCTTTACATACTTTAGTCTTAGGTTGCCCTGTGAGGAGCAGAGAGTTGGACTCAATCATCATGTGTCCATTTCAATTTAAGATAATCCATGATTCTGTGATCACCATGGAATTTTCATCCTATACTATAGCCCTGAAGATACATATTTCTCTACAGAGACAATGAAAATGATGCCTTCCCTTTTTAAACTTTTACAGCTTAGAGAACAGGCAGTATGCACAGGCATGGTTATCTTTTGTCAGTCTGACAGGTGAGCTTCTTAATAGGGATAAATGGCTTCACCTGGAGAACTGCCCAACATTTTCAAAAAGTAATGTAATGTGTTTCCAGTTCCTTGTGATGAGCATAAGAAAGGAGGAGGAGGGGGATATACGTGTTTAGGATTTTCTGTAGAATATATATGTTCATAACACACAGTGAAATAGGGACAATTGAAGGTATTCTCTTCTAGTTCACAGCCCATTAGTTCTTCCACTATGTAGTACCCTTAGACAAGTAAGAAAATTTAAGTGGATTGAAGCAGTTAGAGATCACAGCCTTATCTAATTGTTAGACTTTTGAGCTTTTGGGAACCTAAAGAGGTGCTATGACTAACTTAATCATGCCTTAAAAATATTTTTAATTTCAGTAAAGAAAACAAGCCGAAAATATCTGGCTAAATATCTAGTAAAATATTGTGAAAAACAATCTGATCACTTACACAATGATGTTTTGAGTCCAAGTAAAATCAGGAATGCAATAAAATAAGTGTAAAGAAGTGTAGTATAAAAACATCTATTTAACCAGACCATACTGTGATCCATATATTTCTGCTTTCCTCTATTGTGCAAGCACTGCTGTAGCTGCCACTATTAGAAACTCAAAACACTAGCAGGCTAGGGTCTTGCCATTAACTTGAAAATTTTGTTTTAGCTTGAAAAGTTTAAGTGTGTAGTCAAGGCTATAAATATGTAGCAACTTGATTATTATTATATATGCATCTTTTTTAAAGGAGGAAATATTAGGTGTTCAGTTGGAATGAAATAAGTGCACCACTGCACCAGTTAGGCCATGTCCAGCAGAGGTAACTAATGAACTAAATCACATCCAGGATGGTATGAGATAAGGTTGAGAACCTTGATTGAAAACAGCCAGAGATAACCCTGCTGCATTAGCACAGTACATTTGTTTATACAATTCCTTCTCTGGCCATTACAGATTTCCTTTTTCTAGAGAAAATATACAACTAATCCTGGCAGATTTATGGAAGTGAGACATTTGGCAGATGATAAATTATATAGTTGTAAACACCGATTTTAATTTTCATAATGTAAGCCTATTCCAAAATGTGACCATTTAATCCCATCATATATGCATTAAAATTTCTAGAAGAGAGAATGCTTCACATGCACAGGATGAGAAACTCTGCCCAGGAGTGCAGTGACTGAAAAGATCTATGTAGTCATTTAGTGATAGTGCTCAGACTCGAACTCCTGTTTTGTTCCTGCGTTTATTACCCATAATATGTGACAGAGGATGGGAACATCAGGATGGCTCAGTGAAAGGTGGGATGAGGTTTTGGGGCAAGCAAGTTGAGCAACGTGCATTCAGGCTAGAAAAATGACTGGCTTATGACTAGTCTAGTCAGAGCCATTTACTTATTGTTTTGGTGCATTGCTGGAACATTTAAACCGAATAAAATTATCTTTCTAAAATGCATGCTACACCTCAAACAGAAGTTACATTATGATACTAAAATCGTTCATTTCATAGTGTACTTCATGTAGGTGGTTAGACTACAGGGTTATAGTATGACTTCTTTGGTTGTAAAAAAAAATAAATATATATTTGGCAATGGAACCACAGCTTTTATTCCTCAGGATGCACCTTAATATTATTATTGGGAAATAAATCCTTCCCTGAGAAGGAACTTAAAATAGTTATATCCAGGAAACTTAACAAGAGGTCTTGATAGACCTGAAGAAAATAATGAGCTTAACACTGTGAAAGAGTTGAGGTTTGTATTCTTGTTCTTAATAAGGGTTTGTGTGTGTGCCCACAGCCTTATTATTCATTTATGCTCATTCATTCCTTATTGTTCTTTTATTCAATCTTTTTTTTTAATATTTTAGTGAAACAAGACATGATGTGTGTATGATAACATGTAAATGTCCAGTCATACAAGATGAAAAAAGAAAAATAATTTATGAACAGCAACAAAAAAATAGTTCCAAAGAATTCCAGGACATAGGATATACTTCTTTACATACTTTGAACTATGGGAATTCTAAGGCAGATCAGTGTAAATATTTATCAGATTTTGAATTTATAATCATTTGTCTCATGTTGTAAGTTAGTTTGATGGTTACATAATTCACACTACACATGAAAAGACAAAACTGCATAGGTGATTTTGAAAAGATGCTTCACTGAAGTTAATGGACAGATAGCCAAGGTGGCCTGGGAATTTTTGAAATGAAACAAATGATGTGAATAGAATTAATGAGATTGATTCATTGTGATTTTATCTGAAAATGTACTTTATTTCTTTCTTCTACATGAGAGGGTATGTGTGAGAGACAAAAATAATGTGAAACCAATTAATAAATCTTATGTATGTACATAAAATTGGATTGTGAAGAACATTGCAAGTTACGAATTGTGTAACTACCACAACACATTTAAGTCTGGGAAAACAAGAAAAGGGGAGCTTATAAGATCATGCTGTCCATAAGTATTTTGTATTTGTCAGACCACCACTAAAATTCATGACAGTGAAATGTTCAGGCAACATTCAAGGGCTTTGTGCATTGATTAAGTTTATTGGCTTTGGTCTAGTATTTAATGAACTGCCAGAAAAATTTATTGCTTAGCATACGCAAGCAATGTGAATATTATCTATTCATCTTGCTAATATAGACACAGCAAATGCTGGCGTTCTTGGAGTCAGCAAACTAACAAACGGAGGTGTTTTGATATATACATATAGCGCTTGTGTATATATGTATGTGTACGTAAAAGTCAAGTCTGGGCTGTCATGATGCATTAATAAAGACAACTATTCTCCTTGAGGAATTGTCTCCTACTATTATCATTATAAAAACTCAAAATTTGTAGTTGAAAATTTAAATTCAAATATCAATAGTACAATTTTAAAAAATCGTATATGCACTATGTAACACAGGACTTGTAGATCCCTTTAAACATTACTTTCATGATTCACTTGCAAGGTCAGAATGATAATCTTTCCACACCATTTCCTATTACGTTTTCAAAAATTGTGATCAATTGCATCCCCTGGCTGAAACTGGATTCTTCCGACACAGGAATTAATGACTTAATTTCGGTGACAAAAGAAGGGACACCCATCCAAGTCTCGAGGCATCAGCCACGTGAGTTAGAAAGACAAAAATTAAATACAATAGCATCTCATCCTCTGTCATCCAGAATAGCTGAACTTCTTCAACCATACCAAAGTACCTAAAACTATATAAAGTGTGTATCCTGAAAATTAGTGCATATGATGCTCTAAGAACAAGCAGTTAATGTTAGGCTTCATTTCTCTTGCAGTTGCATTTATAAACTGCTGACATGGAACTGTTTGCAAGAAAAAGCTCCTAATCCACTATAACTAATACCAGTGGCAGCTGCTGTGTTGTACCAAACACTTGTCTCGTAATGGCAGCCTTGATCTCAAGAGCATAGGACATTAAAAAGTAAACAGATAAAGGTGTTTCTTGACTTTGGACAGAACTTCCTTTGTTTCTTTTCCTGTGACTAGGCATCACTGAAAAAAGCCAGGCTCCATCTTCTTCACACCCTCCCTTCAGGTGTTTCCATACATCCGTGTGATCCCCCCCAAGACTTCTCTTCTGGCTAGAAATCCCCAGCTCTCTTTGCCTTTCCTTACATGTGGAGGTGCTCCAGTCTCTTAACCAATTTAGTGGCCCTTCCAGTGTGTCCCTGTCTCTCTTGACCCAGGGAATGCAGAGCTGGACGCTGCATTCCAGGTGTGGCACCACCTCTGTCTGCTGGTAGTACTCCATCTCATGCAGTTGAGGATATCATTGGCCTGTTCTGCTGCAAGGGCTCATTGCTGGTTCATGTTCAAATTGATGTTCCCCAGGACCCTCAGGGCCCTTGCTCCAAAGCTGCTGGGTGTCTCCCAGCACAATTTGGTACTCAGAGTTGTTCCTTCCCGGGTGCAGGACTTATCCTTGTTGAGCTAGATAATAGACCTGATATGAATAATATTGTTATGGTGTGAACTAGATAATAGACCTCATGTGAATAACCAGGTATTCCTGCAGGTTGCCCATTTGTTAAACAAAATAACTTGATAAAAGCTTATCATTGGTCTTCTATCAACTGTCTGTTATTTTAGTCCGCAGTTTCCTAATATTTTCTTTAGGGACTTTGCTTCACTGAAAGGGGCTCAGTTCTTTCCATTCCTCTTCTTTCTCTCTGTCATGAAAACTGAACTCTGTGCCAAAGAATGAAATAAATAGCACCCTATCAATCAGCAAGGCCTTCCTGTGCAAGTACTTTTAAGTTTTTCCTATGTTTATTTAACAACTAATTTTCAAACTCTCCTCTGTCAGTAATGAAAATCACTACAGAATCACAGAAGATTTTGAAAAATGAAACAGGGCCATATAATATTCGAAAGCTTGATTATCTGTCTTACAATCTTAAAGTCCTGGTGAAATAATGATCACGCACTAATGATTCTGCTTGTGCATCATCAGTCTCTGATCTCAAGTCTGTTATGTCTCTGATCTTCTTGCTTTTTTAATCTTTGGTCTGTGTTTCCCGATGAGAACATTCAGTACCTTGCTATAAAGATTTTTGGAAGGTGTTTTAAAAGTAGAAAACATGAAAAAGAGAAATTTTGCGTTCAAAGGCACACTGAGAAATTTAGGGTTAGTTTAGACAGCTTCCATTTCAGTGATTCAAGAAAAATAATCTCTAAATTACTAAAACTACTACTAACCAAAGGGAATGCAAATGGGGAGAAGAAAGAGTCTTTGAAAGTTTTTCTCCCTATTATCTGCAGTCATGATATTCTCAGTCTATGTGATATTTTCTACTTGTATCATATTGCAGCATCTCTTTTTGCGATGGAAGTATTTTAGAGTTTTACTCGTTCTGAAGTTTATAACTGCTGAAATTCTAGAAAATGTTTAATAAGATAAACTAGTTAAAAGCATATTTCAATAACAATTTGTTGATGATTCTTTACACACGTGGTGTTTTTTGACAATTAAGAAATAGTAGAACTTGGTCTTCTCAGTTGCCAGTTCCAATTCCGCCCCAAAAAGTCATCTTTCTTACATAATTCTTAAAGTATCTTCTAAAATAAGGTAGAAAAGACAGGAAAATATACTGATTTCTTAATTGGTTCTCTTTATTATTCATGCTTGCCAGTAAATGTTAAAAAATGTGATTATTAATACTTCAGCTGATCAAGCATTCTAAACCTAAAAATTAAAGAGAAACATTTATTTTATTAATGAACATTTTGTGTCTGATTAATAAATTTTAAGCTTTATATTCCCTCTTTGACTTTTATGTGACCAGAATGAATTGCTTTATTTTCTACCTGTCATTTATCAGTAATCTTCCTATCATTTTTCTTTGCCAAAATCTGCATGGTAAACAGTGTGTTGTTTTAAATAGAGATTTTCAACACAACTACAAGATAGTATTTATCAAATTTCCATATAACAATTAAATATGAATATGAAATGTCAATTTTAAAACTGTATTTGGAAATCATAGGCTTGTGTCTCTGGTTCAAAACAACTCCAGAGAAGAAAGTTGGTGAACCAACTCAAACACCAGCTGTAGAGAGAGACCATCTTTTAAATAGAGAGAGGACACCTTCTAAAATAGGTTCCCTTCACAACAACATGACCCAAACCTAAAGTGATGGTAATTTTTTTTTTCTTTTAGTCACATACAAAAACTCTTTTGTTTTTTACCTGATTCTGTATGGTGTATATTTTAATTCCCTGCATCACCTTCGAGATAGTTTTTACAAATGATTCTAAAGGCAGAGTTATGTTCTAGTAATTCCTACCGTAACTTGCAGCTTAGTCATGGATACATAAGTTCCAAACTAGGATTACTTAGCAGTTTGAAATATGGTTTTGTGAGAGGAATATGATATTCAGAGCAAAAATACACTAATTTTAATTATTTATGCGTACCACTGGAAAGTTACAATTTTTAAAATTATTCATTGCTGCAGCTGCTCTAGGACCATTTTCCATGACACCTTTTCCCAGAATAGTTTCAGCCAAGCTGAATCCAGCAATGGGTTTGAGAAGCTCAAGCTATTCTTTGAATAAGTGTTTTTTTCACATTTCCTACAATTCTGGATGGGGCTTTCAGACAGAGGAGCAGTCAGTTGTTGTAATGAGTTCAGCAAGAAATTGTTTTGTCCTGTGGCAAAAGGAAGAGGTTTTATTTAAACTTTACTGCTTGGGTTATTATTCAAGTTTAACTTACTGACATTTTTAAAATAAGTCAGTTTGTTAAGATGAGATAAATTCTAAAATATTTTGCTCTTCTGTTATTCGCATTTTCATGTTAATGTATTTTCTTCCATTTTATTTAATGGTTATTCTTCAGTAACACAAGTGACCCAAGTAATATGCTGCAGTGGCAGCTGACATAATTTCCAACTGAGAGTGTTTCATTGATTAGTTTATTTCTGTTTGTATTTTTGCCCTATTGGGTAAAACAGAGGTTTATAGATGTGATGGTCCTGAGCTGTAATTCTCAGTGAGCCTACATCTGGGTGATTGCAGACAAGCCACTTGACCTCAATATGACTCAATTAACCCAGCAGCAAAATTGGGTAAACATCAAAATCTCATTGAAAAGCAGCTGCTGCATCTAAATTGAATTGTCTAAAATTGCATTGTGACAGCATTGCCATTGGGTCTCTAAAGATCTGAATTTTAATTGTTTTTCAGTCATAACACTACATGAAAATGGCTCTAAAAGGCATGCAAATAATGATGTCTCCATAGTTCTGCAATGACATTGCCTGTATGGTCAATGGAGGCATTTAGATCAATTCTATAAAGTGGCTTTTTGCAGCTTTCAGATTTTTTCGCAACCATTTACATGTATATCTACCTGCAAGGGGCATTTATTTTTATGATTTTGTATCAGATAGCAGAAATTTCATCTTTAATTCATCATACAACCTTAAGAATTTATTGATCTTGAGGGAAACCTAGAAGAAATGAAGATTAAAAGAAGTTTTATGAGGTTTTGGAAAATGAATGGCTCCATTTTGGGAAACATTCCATGACAGTCTTTTTTTCCAGTAATGGTGGAGTCCACACTTAGAAAGCTATGCATGGCCTAGGTGCTGTCTCTCCTGGCACAAGCAGTAGTAATGTTTTGACAGGATTTATCTTAACATTTTAAGGAAAATTTTTTCATCATAATGAATTTAAATTCTGATTTTTTTATCTATCTATCTCTCTCTCTCTCTATCTATCTATCTATCTATTATCTACCTATCTATCTAATATCTTCAGGCTTATCTTTCTCATACAGTCCTTTTATAGGATTATAATTTAAGATTTTGGTTGCTATTTAGTGAAGAACCTGTGCTATTCTGGGGTCTTTCATGATCAGCCACTTGAAAAATATTGACTATTAATACTAATCACTCCAGTATTCTTCTCTGTCACAAAAAAAACCCCCAAAAAAAACAAACAACCAAACCTTTAGCTTACTTGGTAAACCCAAAGACAGGTCAAAATCTCAACTTGTCCCGCAGGACACCTTATTCAAACACAATGGCTAATAGCAAGTATGCATACTACTTTTTTCTCATGCTGAAAGTGGTAGAGTTCAGTGAAGTCAAACTGCCAAACAGCTGAGATCCAAGCCTGGAATCCTGTTTTCTATTATTTTTATACTATTCCTTAGGCGTCGCTTCAAGATTTTTACCTCCTAATTATCTTTTATAGGGAATTTATCATCACAATGAATACACTCATTATTTTTTATCCACATGCAATGCACACCTCAAGTGCAAACCGGTACAGTAGTGGCTGTGTAGACAATAAACATTGTGTACTATACTTGGCTATTTTCTAATACACATATTTTCTTTCATTTATGACCAGGACCCCCGTGAAAGGGATGATTTTGTGAGTCACTTGGTAACCTACAGAAAATTTTATTCTAACTGAATACATTTCCTCAAAGCAATCACATGAGGAGAATCTGATGTTTATTTCAGCATGGAAGCAGCTTCGTAGGGTAGAATTGCCTCTGTGTGTGAAAAACAATTTTATCATTGTTTACTATCAATGATCTGCTTACCTATACAGCAGCAGAGAGATCAAATGCCTCTTAGTGTTTTAATAATTAATTAAAATCTCTCATTATGAAAATCAAAGAAACAGCATACATCTGTTAGTGCACGTGTTCAATTATTCAATGCTATATTCTGTTCTGCTATATTTATTATCACTAAGGTAGCCATAGCCAGATGATATTAAAAGAATTAAAAATATACTCCTGATAGGGATTACTAAAGAGTCTTTATATTAACTTTAAAAAAAGTTAAATATTTGGTCTCATGCAAAAAAACCCCACTGTGTTTTAAAAAAAGTAAATATCCATATCTTCAGTATAATAGGTAAGTGGAAATCTCAGTATGGGAATCTTGAAGATGACTTTAGTAATTTAAAATTACCACAAAATGTACTAAATATAGAATCAGTTAATACATATCATTAATTGGACGGGAGAGCAACACGAAGTTCGAGAATATACTGTCCTGTGTCTGGCAATATAGACTTAATGCTTTAGGCAGTCTGATTAAATAAAAATATTTGGTTACAAAATGGTCCAAAACCAGAGGTTTAATTTGACCTGAGTTATTTTCTTATATAAGGCATCTTATGTAGAGCCAAAACTATACAGCAGCTCCAAAGAGACACACAATGTAGAACACACTTCTTTTAGCCTTTCACTTTTGATTCTTTTTTGCTTCTGTGTGACTGAAATTATTGGACGGAGTTAAAAAATTATCCAGAAAATGACTCTCCTGCACTGAGAAGTGTGTGCAAGGGTGGTTGTGGATGGATGTTTCAGTGGATGGTTATGTGAAAGATGGAATAGGAAACAGTTCATTTCCCACCTGTAATAGTAGAGCACTTCTTTGTACAGGCTGGTTCCTGTTCCTAACTGGGAAAATCAATAGGAGCTGCAGCCACAAGTGTATGCTCAGAGAAAAATAATAACAGAAGAAACAGTTTTCATGGAGCACAATACACAAGCACACGACTTGATCTATAGGGTAAATTTGATATATACACTGATGACTTCTGCAAAAGTAGACAGCAGCCCAGTCAGCAAAGGCTTTTCTAAGGCAGATGACATCCTGTTACTTTGCAGGATATCTTCCAGGGGTTTATTTGATCCTAAATGTTACTTTCTTCTGTTCCCATGGAAAAGACCAGCATGTAGTGCTCAGGGTTTTGTAATGTTTATTATTTATGAAAAGAAACAAAGAAAAATAAACAAACAGAAGCATGTAGTGGACCAAAATGATTCAGATGCTAGTGATTTTGTTGCTTATTTTCTAGGCAGTCTGATACAATGTATTTCCAAAGTTTATTAATACAAATACATATTGTCTCCATGTAAGACGTCTTTAAGAGCTACGCTGCACATATATCCCTGTGGATTAGACAGTTGAATCCCTGGTCTGAGGAGGGCAGGGATATCCAAACAAAATGTAAAATTCAGACTGTGCCGGTGAAGTACTGTGCACCATTATCTGTGGACCATTATCCATGTACCAAAATCCCCTGGGAGGAATTCACAAGCCAATGAGGAACACTAGTAGATAGGAAAAGAATGTGTTTCAACTATCTTTGAGAGTTCCTAATGTACCATTCCTTCTGAAATATCTCCATCTAATAATAGCAGCACTCAAAAAGCTGCTAAAGAGAGTATCAGATCCCCAATATAGACTTTAAAAGACAGCGGATTTTGCTTTATAGGCAGTCTTTTGATTTGGTTTCTTTTTGGGAGTGGAATATGGATTTCATGGTTCAAAATTGTATTCCTAGTTCAGCTGCTGTAGTTGTAACACTGAAAAATGCATACGCATGCAAATGTTCAGGAGAGGCCAAATAAACATTACTTTTAACTCATCCTGGGTAAACTTATTCAAGTTACCCTTACCTCTCAGATGCTTACTCATTGTTTTACTGAATTTAATATATTCTATATAAATTATCTATGGACATTAATGTTATGCTTATAAAATTTCAGTTTCCTTCTTTATGCAAAATATCAAATTAAATTTTGAAAGGTTTCAGAGTGAGTTTTTAATATTGCTCTACTGACAATGTAACTCTCATCTCATTAATGATTTTTTAATAGTCCCCAAGCTATGGCATTTCTCCTTACTCTTCTCTGACCAGTTAGTAATTGCACACTGTCATAGAAAAACATGCTGACTTTTAAAGCCAGAATGAGCAGATAACATTCTATCTGCAGGTATAAATTGCTGGTTATTAAATTAAAGAGTAGAAAATTTGATATAGAAATGTACAGATCTGGTATCTGATCATGTTAAAACATTATATGTTTTTAGCTTAACCTGATCATGAAGCATAAATAACATAAACTAAGTTACTGTAAAGCAACTTGAATATTCGATGAAAATTTTATTTGAAAAGATATTACCAACACTGAAGCTTTGTAAAGTGAAGTACTAGAAAAAGGCTGTTTTCAAAATCCAAGGAATGGATATAATCAAATAATGTACATTCAGTTCCCACATCCAGATCATCAATGAAGGTGTTAAACAGGACCCGACCCAAAACTTAGCCCTGTGGAGCACCGCTGGTGACCGGCTGGCTGAAGCCATTTTGCTTCCTGAACCTTGTCTGCTTGGTTGCAACTTTCAATTTTTGTTTCATAATCTGCATTCGTATCTGAGTAGTTCCATAGCTGAGCTTCATGTTCCTCTAGTCCCAGGTTATTGCAATTATCCACCTTCCCTACAGAGGAAACCTTCCGTGGCAAATCATAGAAGAGGTCTTCACACAGGTAATTAAGGTGTACTTGAGTGGACTACTGGCAAATCAGTCTGGGTGTTGTTGTTTTTTTTTTTAATTAATGAAAATATTTCGTTTTCCTCAAAGTAATTGCAGAATTTTTTTTCTCGTGGAAAAGGTTTTTCTTTTTAATCCTTGTTTTTCCTTGGAAGAGTGTCTGCTTGCAGTCAGTAGAGATTGTTTATTATAGTATGTCCTGTGTGATTTTGCTTCTGTGAAGACAACTGTTACTTTTTTGGGTGGGTTTTGTGTTGGCATATGGGTTTTTACTCTTTTAGCTTTGACTCTTTTAAGTAAGTTTAAGTTCTGCTCAGTTTTAGTACATGTATTCTTCTGAACAGAATTCGAGAAATAAATATCCGACTGTCAAAATTACACGATGCACTGTGCTATGTCTGAAGAAGCGTATTTTTTCTTGGCACCATATGTAAGAAATTTGAGTAACAGCTGCTGACAAAGGCAATAATTCTCAAAGTGAGTTTTTTTTCTCTCTGCTCTCAAGGCTATTTTGTTTCATTTCTCTGAAAACAAGAAATTGTACAGTCACAGCATTTTCTCTAATGTGATTGAGGAAGGTATTTAAAAATGCATTCCACAGAGGTGGGCTGTTTCAGGATGCTTTTGCCACATCTTCTCTGTATTGTCTTTCCCATTTTATAAACATACTATCTGGAAGTGTAAATCTCTCTTTAACCTATGTCTCATGAGATGCTGACTTAATTGTAACTTAAAGACCCAGGCAAACACCTATTTTACTGATTATTTCTGGAGCACGGTGTCCACTTCATATTGCAGTTTATCGTGTTCCTGTCTACATAAAATATGTAAGAGCCATATGGATCTTTATGTTCAGCAGCAACTTTATACTCCTCTTTCCAATACTGGGTCTTGTGAGGTGAGCAGAGGAGCCTAATTAAGCCCTTGTGAGAGCACATGGGGGCAAGCTGACTGATTTCTTAAAGAATTTACTCCACCTTTTTTTCCTCCTCAGACAGGAAAGAAACCAAAAGAACCAGCCCTGCCTCGAACTTATGCAGTTAAGTGTTAAAAATCCTGTTCACTGCAACTGTCTTTAGATCAGGAACTTTTCTGTGATGCTTCAGAGATAATTCATCTCAGAGCTGGGCTTCCTCTAGGTCTCTCTTCCTGCCAGGCTTTCTGCCCTCTCTGCCTACATTCTGCTTCTCCTTAAGATACAAATACTTTCAAAAACTTCCTTAAAAGTCCAGGTTTTACTTTTTATCAGTGATTTACCTGTCACCAGTTACAGTCCAAGCACACTCATCTTACTTATTTTTTTTTGGTTTTAGAAAAAAAAGGTAAAATGTCCGAAACAAGAAGTAAAACAAACCATGTAACTTTGTGTTGTAAACACTCTTCCTCCTCCTTATGAAAGGTCTATTCTTCTTTTATGTAAGACCTTCAGTCATGTGCTTTCTTCTTGAGTGTTTATACACAACACCTAAAATAGGGAGGCATTCATTTTGACTGCAGAATTTGACACTACTAGAATACAAATAATACATTACGATCCTAAGACTTGAACTACAGGAAAAACATATGGGATTTCTCTTAATTTTCAGCGTAAAGGAATTTGTAAGAGTGGGTTTAAAAGTGATGTGTAGAGAGAGAGACAGATTTTGTAAAATCTGTGCTCTGTTACAAACATTTATATGTCTTTACTGTTGAGTATCTGTGACCCATTAAAGTGATCATAGAGGCCAGCCTGCTTAGTAAATAGCAGCTGCATCCAAGTTGCTTCAGTTGGCTAGGAAATGAAACCATCCAAACTCTTGGTTCAACCTTTTAGAAATACAGAATGCTGTGTCCCATTCAGTCTTCTTCCCTAGGGAGCAGGCCAGATTGTTTGCATGCAGTGTAACACCGCTGCCTCTCGGGACCTAGAGCAGGAACTGTGCTAGTTCTGCTCTGCACTAATGCTGCTTGGCCTCCTTTTCAGTTACTCCTGTGTGCTAATTAGAAGATAAGATTAAATGAAATAGAAGTTTCACAGAGGGATGCAATGTGTTTGAATAACAACATCAAAGTATGGCTAAGGAGGATTGCTCCGTGTTTTTTGGAGTGATTTATTTTGGATGATCGATCGATTAAAATGATTTTTGTGCCTTTTAGTTGTTTATTGTTGTTCTTGTTGTTGTTATTATTATTAATACTATACTTCCAGAAGTGAAGGTTGAAAGTAATTTTGAAAAACACCTAGTATTCTATAAAAAAAAAGCATTTTCAAACTACATACTGTTGTGTATTGGAGAGGTGTCACTGTACCTGCAGCTACTCCTCTATCTCAAGACACATCATCTTTGAGCCAGCGCTACCAGTGTTTTGGAAAGCATTTGAGAACTACTATTGAAAACTGCCGTGATTCTGCATTTATTTGTCTGTTCATCACATTGTATGACACATTAAGATAACGTTCGAGATGTTTTTGCTATTGTTGCTGTCTAGATTTTTTTAAAAAGGAAGGCAAAGTTAAAATTTCAGTAATAGTCAGATAAAGAGAAAGCAGTAAATACATCTTTAAAAGTTAATAGACAAAATAAATTGTTTCAAATTTAGAAAAGAGCTCTGGCTTCACCAAGCTGTAGGTATAGTCCTTTTACAGTCCTTCCTATATGACCCCCCCAATTTCATTCAAATCATTTTTTTGCAATGCAGTTTTATTCTAGTCTTTCTAAGGACAGCTTTTCAGTCATGCTAAATTTTATGGTCTTTTTCTGCCTTTAAGTATTCAAAAAACTTGGTATTGTACATCATAGTGATGTTCTTGTCTAGTCTCCAAAAGTGATGCTTAAACAAGTAATGCTCCTTCCTACTATGTTATCTTTGTGTTCATTCTGTAACTCTGCAGAAAATCATGCAACTCATGTTATGTTCAAGCTTACAATATATAATAGCCTATCTAAAACAAAGTAATTTTTTAATATATGAGGGTATTGCTGAGGAGGTTAGTATAACTAATAAAATATCATGAGAGAATTAAACGGCAGTAAAAATTAAAACCAAATTTTTTATCATATCTTTGGGATTCAAAATTGCTTTCAGTGCCATTAGGAAGTTAATGATTTACCCTTGAGGTGTGTTAAACTTGGCTGGCTGCCATATGCCCACCCTGCTGCTCTCACACTCCCCTCACTCAACAGGATGGGGGGAAAAATAACATGAAAAAAGTTGTGGGTCAAGATAAAAACGGGGAGAGGATTTACCAATTACCTTCATGGGAAAAACAGACTTGACTGGGGGAAAATTAAATGTAGGATTGTGAGAAAAAAAGGCAAAACTAAGAACGGCTTCTTCCAGTCTCCTCCTCCCCAGGCTCGGCTTTATTCTTCTTTCTCAAGTCCTCTGTCTCATCTCCACCAACCCGGTGTAGCACAGTGGGATGGGGAATGAGGGTTCCTGTCAGTTCATACCAGTTCATCTCTGCCACTCCTTCCTCACGCTTTTGCCCTGCTCCAGTGTGGGGCCCCTTCCATGGGATACAGTCTTTCATGAGGATACCCAGTGTGGGTTCTTCTGTGGGCTGTGGTTCCTCAAGATTTACTCCACGTGGGTCTTTTCCACAGGGTACAGTCCTTCAGGAACAGATTGCTTTAGCGTGGCTCCCCCATGAAATGCAGCTCCTGCCAGAAAACCTACTTCTGACCAGGATCCCCCCAGGCTCAGCTTCCTTCATGGATTGTCCACCTGCTCCAGCGTGGGGTCCTCCATGGGCTGCAGGTGGATATATGCTCCAACGTGATCCTCCCTGAGATGCAGAGAGACAGGCTGTTTCATCATGGTCATCTGCAGGGGATTCTCTGCTCCAGCACCTAGAGAACATTTTCCCCTTCCTTTTTCACCATGCTTAGAGTCTGCAAGGCTGTTTGTCCCAGTTGTCTCTCAGTCCTCTCTCACAGCAGTTGCACTGTGGTTTCTCTGAAATACATTCCCGAATAAGCTTTCCTAGGGACACGGCCCGCTTGGCTGCTGAGCTCAGCTGTGTCCTGAGGCAGATCTATTGGAGGCCGCTGGAACAGGATCTGTGTGGCCTGGGTCAGCCCTGGTCTCTTCTCACACAGGCCACCCCTGCAGCCCTCTGCTGCTAACACTTTGCCCTATAAACCAATTCAGCCCCTTATTTTGGCTGTTTCTTCTAATCTACCTGCTGTTCTCCTAATCTAGCTGCTGTTTGGCACAGTCTTAGTCCCTGCTATTTAGTCTACCTGTATCTTGATTTCAGTCCTGCTATTTTCCTGATGTTATCACCCTGCTGTTACACACAGCTATAAATAGTTTGTATAAAGATTGAACAAGTGGAGGACAAAATGGGACAGTCACAAGGATGCTGGAAATAAAGCAGGAAGGTAGCTTTTTCTTTTGTATGCTCTTTCTGGCTTTTTCATCCTGTGATGTGTTAATTTAGAAATAGAGTTGATTTTGGAGGGTAAATGTTTAGACCTGGATTTAAATTATTTTTGTGATATTTTGTCATATTACTATTTGTGAGGCGTGGGGAAGTAGTCTTTCTGTTTCAGTTCCTCCTCTGCAAGGTAACACTTTTACACTTCACAGATGATGAGGTAAATGTATTACAGAGTGTGAAACACTTGGCTGCCTTTGGTTGAGGTCACAGGCAAATACCTGAGCAGAAGATGGATGGCAATCTGTGTCAGAAAACTTCTAGTGGCAAAGTGTAGCCCTCGTACTTTGGGGGAGATTTTTTCTACTGCTGGTAGTGATCAGATGTTGTCATTGTGACAGCATGTTGTTCCTTGTTCAAGATAGAGGGTTAGTGAATTATTTTGTGTACTCTACTCTCAATGTCTTGATTGGATTGCTGGATTGGTTTCAGAGACAAACACAGAAAAATAAATCTGAATTTTCTTGCTTTTTTTTTCTATGATGTGGTTTCCCTTTAAAGAGGGAAGATGGCTCTATGAAAACACATCTGAATTAAAGTAGTTATCAGATATTTGTGTGAACGCAATATCACTTTGCTGGATGTTTGTATTTAGTGAATAAAAAAGGTGGTAATTTTATAATGGTCAAATAGAGCAGCTGTTTTGAAATCCAAACTGAATATTCATAAACTCTCTTCCTGCCTGATTTAACTGATTTGAGCTTTCAAAGTCTAATGTTGTCTCAGAAGTTGTGCTAGAATTGTAACCAATAATCTTCCCATGTTTATAAAACATGAAAACACACATATGGTACATATAGGGGCATTATCTTCATATTAGCTAGATTTTGTTGACAGAAAGAAGATAGATTGTTTAACAAATATGTAACTTGCTGTCTTCATTGCAGTTTTATAAGAGACACTGTTATAAAAATGGGTATGGCATTTGCATTTCTGTTTAATTGCTGTGGAGTGAACATAAAAAGATAAGAGAGCCAAGAGAGCTTATTAAAACTGAAATGAGGGCAAGCGATAAAAGAATGATATTTTAGTGGTGCTGCAGTCAGATCTGACACTTTCCCCACAAAAACAATCTTATTCGGGGATTTTTTTGGTGAGGAGAGAGGATATAGGGATTATATAACAACTCTTTTCTCTGCTGAGCTTGACTTGATATACAGGATCTCTCCATGCCTGTATTTTAATTCGAGGGCCTCAGTAGCCTTGGAGACATTCTGGAATATAATGGGGATTTTTCTCTGCCCTGAAGTATCTTCCTTTTTCCTTTTTTCCCCCTGTCTTTTTATTTCTCTTTCTTTTTTTTTTTCTTTTTCCTTTTTTCTTACCTGTATCAGATTAGACCATGCTGCATGTAGAGGCTCCTGAGCCTCTCCATGGCATGTCTCATAGTAACATCTCTGCATTTTAACCCATCCAATGAGATTTAATAATTGAGAGTAATGTTTGAAAGTATCGAAGCCATGTTTCATAGTCTGAAATGTTAAGCGTTGGGAAGCTCTAGTCTGTACTGGGCACGTAAATGAGTTAAGTTCACGATGAAAAGTATAATCATGTAGCTAATAACTTAGTCATAATGTAAGCCCACAGAAAGGTAGAGCTAAAGGTATATAGTAATCATTTAAGGCAGGGACTTGCAAATTTTTGTTTTAATGGCATAATCAAGACAAAATGCTTTTATAAACAAATTTGTAAAAATTCTCCTAGTTTTAAAACATTTTATCTACACATAAATGTGCAAATGCTGCATGCTGCTGTAGGGACTTCCCTCTGCTCTTGAATTCCACAAACCATCTTACTGGCTGAAACCACCACAGATATTTTTACTTGAGACTTGAGTCTAGCTGTGCAGGGAACTACAGCAGGGAAATGTCTTGGAGGAATATGTGTACTGGAACAGGCAACCCATCCCTCCTCTGGTTGGGCATATCAGCACATAGTGGCAAAATTCTGCTTTGTTAACAGAATAAGCCCTGTTCTGCCAAATGTTCAGCACAGCCTTCAGTCACAAAGTAATGATGAGCTGTCACTGAGCTGATACAGGAACAGAACTCCATTGCATAACTTTTCCCCACCAAAAAAAAAAAAAAAATTCTGTTCTCTGCAGGGAGATTCATAACTCCTGATATGAAGCTGTATTAACTTGCACAAAAATTGAGAAAATCTGCTCAAATAAGTAAAATCTTCCCAAAAAAAGACTTACTTTTATGTGTCCGGTCTTGCTTCTCTGGAAGTGATAACTTACAACAAACCTAAAAAGGAGGGACATGCTCCCAAGATTCAAGAGCTTTCTGGGACTATCTTATAAATAGTGACATAGCCTCAATTATTTCTAAAGAAAGTATAAGCCACCATGGGGTGGCTTTTCCTTGAAATGCACATCTGGTTTGAATAATTGTGTATGCTGATGCTCTGAAGGAAGAATACACACAACCCCCAGAAACTGTGGAATTAAGTCATCCTAGTAGTTTGGTTCAGCTCCGTGGTCTGATATGAGCAGCTGCAGGAATAAGGAACAATCAAATATTTTATTTCTACTGAACTTTTATCTTGCTGTCACAGAAAAGATTCATGTGCTAATAGTACTTTTAGGTGCAAGTTTGGTTTTTGTTTGTTGTGGTTTTTTTGCAGTTCCCGTGTTTACTGTGGAAGAGTAATATCATTAAAATGCATTGTGAAATAGCTGAAAAACTAAAAAACCGCATATGAATCCAGGAAATCTATTCTCATACTGTTTTCCTATGAGTGTCTTTTATTGTGCGAAAACAACTGGTTTTATAACGGTTTTATTTTCAGACTAATAGACTGAGTTGCTTTCATGCTACAGGGCTCCTGGAGTAACCCTGATGTTTATCAGAGCTATCACACATTAAGATTGACGCTTGCCTTTATGCTGCAATATATTTCAACCTATTTTTGAGTTCTGGCCTTCTGAATAAAACTCCCATGTTTCTAGATACTTTGACTTTGGGAGAAATTAGCTAATTCATTTCCTGATTCAAACATACATGAAATGCAGAAAACTTCTATTGTTCCACTTTTCATAACATAGCTTTCATTTCTGAGGCAACTTACATTTCAATATACATATATGCATGCATTTGATTAACAACTGTACTGCAGACATTGGTAGTTTGTGACAGGGTCAAAAATTATCTATTTAGAAAATTATGTAATAGAATAATAGAAAAGTTGGTAACTTAATGTGAATCCTTAAAGAAGATGCAGATAAATTATTAAGGGCCAAATATTCTGTTGTCAACGCATTTTATAATAACAATAATGATATTCTTGTCACTAACACCAATGAGTAGGAAATTGTAACACATAAAATGGAAAAATCTGCCTCTGTAGATTGAAGACTATGGGGCTTCTGCTATTGTTCGTAACAGTATCAAGAGTCTCTCATACATTTCAACCAGCAGATGAAAGAAGCAGAATATAATATGAGGGCTTCAAAGTCATGTTCCTCGAAATATTTGTGTTGCATCAGTGTCTTGCACAGTTCAAAAAACCACTTTCCTTGGATATTTTCTTTGGTGTACTACAATTGGTAGTCTCTTAAAGATCTCAGCATTTCACTGTTGCTCTTCGTCTTTTGGAAATTGGAAGTTGAAATATTTATGAGTTATTCTTCTCCTCAAAAAAAAAAGAGGAAAGGGAAAAAATTATACAGAAAGCATCAGCATTATGGAGTAGCAGTTGCTGATCCATAATTACAATGGCAGATTTCCCATAACAAGCTCTGTTAAAAAACAAACAACTCCTAAGGGGCTCAGAAAGAAACAGACTTTTCTGATTTTTGCGTGCTTTCAGTCTCTCCTCACAGTACAGTTTTTTTGGTGACATTTATAATTATTCCATCCTGAAATTTTATCTGATATTTTTGATAGTATTTTATATTTGCTTTGTTTGTAGTAGCTCCAAAATGGGTTAGCTTAGGAGATAAATATTTCTGGGATTTTTTTTTGACCATAAAACTTAAAAGTTTTGAGAATATTTAGGATTTAAGGAAGTTATATTGGCACATTAGCTATGTATTTATAATTATTTAGATACTGATGTAAACATAATGCTTACATAGTGCAAAAAATTATGGTTGAAATATATTAGAATGGGGGTAAGAATGGTTGGTAAAAAGAAAATTAAAACTTCAGAGAAAAACCTGGTAGAAGAAATACTGCTGTAAAACTGAAGTTTAAGAAAACAGAAGTGGTATTTCAAGTATTTTAGGAAGATGCAGAAACTGATTAGACATTTTGTGTGCATTTGCTTCACATTATAGAAACTTTAAGAAAATCATTAGAAAACAGGATTACCAGAATGTGAAGCATTCAAAAGTATTTGTGTTTATACTCACAAACTGTGACTACTTTTACCACAAGATGCTGTGATTTGGAAGTCTTCAGATTAAATAGTGAAGAAAGGACAGTGAACGCTTTATAAATAAATAGTCTTACAGAGAAACCTGATGGGATCTTTGCCTTGGAGAGTGACCAAGTGAGCAGAAGAGACCATTTATAAAGAGAGGCAGGGAAAGACCCAGCTGGGAAAACAAGTCATACCGGGAAGAAATCAGCAACTTGTCAAGAATATCACCCTGTATGGTCTTTGAGAAGTGGCTGATGGTCTTCAGTTTTAAAATAAATATACGGATACCTTGTCTGCTGTCACACATGTAGTGCCAAGTTAATCACATTCCAGTGCCTAAAAAAGACTGTGGAAAACACAAAGGCTCAATGAGGGGTTAGAGAAGCAGAGATGGGTGAGAAATCCTCATGACCTGTGAGCAGAAAACCATCCAATCACTTGGAGATGTTCCCTCCTGGAAAGGCCTTCAGACTGAAGAGTGTATGGGGCTTCCTATGGGATGCAGGGAGGAAAAGCACTTCTTGTTTATGTAAAAAATATTGCTGAATGACCTTTTGAGGTGATTCTGAGGATGCATGAATCTTATTTAGGGGAAGGACCAGAGGTACAAAGAGACAAATGTGTGGGAAAGAAATGGAGTAGAGTATAAGTCAAGGGGATAGTAGGGAAAGGAGATAAAAGGCTGTTCAGTGTACATATGCTGATGGTGGGTACTCTAGTCTGAGCCATATAATTTTTCCCATCTTCTCATAAAAGGGCATTTCAATTCTCCATATGGGTGTGTTGTCTACACTAAGCAGGTGTTGCATGCTAGTGAGCTTTGAGCTGACCTGTCTGGGGAGCAGGGTCAGTTGTTTGAGGACCAGCAGCTGGTGGGGTCTGCAAATCTCATGTGCCAGTGCCAGCAGCTGGGGCAAGCAGTGGACCTGGTCCATCTCCTGGGATGAGAGGCTAAAGCCAGTTGCTGGAGGCACCCACACTGAGTGTTGGTGTATGTGTATATTCAGCTAGCTGGCTTCAACTTGGTCGGCTGTAGGGCAGGTACTGGGCTGGGTCAGCTCTGCAGTTCATTATTTCAGCAGGCACAGGGCATCTGTGCAGGTGTCTGTCTGTGTGAGCAGCCCTGTGAGCTCGTGTGTGTGAGGTACCTGTGCTCAGCCTGGCTGCTGCACGAACCTGATGCAGGTGCCGCAGGCTGTCCTCATCTCTCCAGTTACTAGATTTCACTTGACTCTAACAGAGACATCAAGAGTGTAAGCAGAAGTCATGTTTCTGAACAAATGTCAAGAAAATAGCTATTTAATTAAAATTGCTCTGAATATTAAAATACTTGTAAATGGATATTAATTCATCCATGAAAAATGTGACAGTGTTTAATCAATACAGAAATTCACAGGTTCTCTTTGTTCTTTCCCAATATGAAGAAAAAAAAAAAAAGTGAGTGAAATAGATTGCAGAAACAAAAATAGAAACCAGAAAATCTGGCACATAAATGACAATATAGGTTAAGTTTTCTACCCATAAGGAGTTTATATATTCATTCATTCTCTACCTATTGTAAAAGCTGGTGGTAGGGTTTTGAGCCATAGTGTATTTATAAATGGAACTAAACCTTGTTATACAGCTATTCCTATATTTAGATATGGGGAATTTGTGGGTGAAGCTAGGTGACAAAGAACAGCAGATGATTAAGCTGGCAGCACCAGCCCAGCTGGAAGCTGTGTCCTGCTATAGGAGGAAGCAGCCAGGCAAACCAAAGTGGAGACTGCATTTCTAACAAATGAAGTGGACTTTTCTGTGAGTCCACCACCAAGAAAAAATATGTATGAGAGAGACGTGTCTGCTGCTGTCCCTCCTTCATCTGTGCTGAAAGGTGGTGTACTCTGGCACATGAATGTTGCATCGTAGTCCAACTGAAAAAGAAGTGACTTTCAATTATCTGAAACGTATTTAAACTTGTTCAGTTTACCTTTTATGTTTGAGATATGAATTAAAATGTGTAAAGCAACCCTCATTTTTGTGAAATGAAAATAGCTTACATGAGCACACTTGATTTAGGTGAAATTATTCAAAACTTCTGTGCAAAAATTCTCTCATACATTCATATTGCTGCTGTTCATATGACTTTGGATTTTCATGTCTGGATGTTCTGGGTGATTCATGCTTCTGAGGATGACAAGCAGCAAGCTTGGAAGCTAAATCAAGAAATTAAAATATATAGTTATGGTGTCTGGCACCTGCCTTATCCTCATACTCTGTTTGTTTGGGTGGCTGATGCCTCTGAAACCTTTTCATTTGTCACATCAGAGCTGTTTACCTTGATGGTAGATAATAATATGGGAGAAATAATAGTATAATTTAATATACTTGAAACTTGAGTCTCTGCTGAATTCTCAAATGTGTCATGTTGTACTTAGGCTCAGTCACTGGAGATGGAAATGTGGCATTACGAGTGAAGGTCCACAGCTGTTGGTTTTTCACATTATGCTGAGGAAAACAAGAATTAATTTTTTTGAGAGTCCTGTTGAAGAAAGGAATTAATAATTCTTTAGCTTGGAGTCACAACTCATGCTTTGAAAGCCTTAAATCAAAAAGCGTGCCTCTCTGGCTGTCCCAGCCTCTTCGAGAAAATATTTCCAATGATCCTTGAATAATGTTTATCTAAAATGGCTAACTGAGCTCTTTTTCTTCTCTGTAAAGATGATCGTTTTTCTACAATTTCCTTTGACTGAATGGACATAAAAATAGGGTTTAGTACATTCAAGGGCAGACATGCAAACTGGATGGAAGCTCTGGAGGCTGAACGGAGAACTAATACTGTCAATGCTGGGTGGAGTTGGTAGCTGGGGTGGGGGGAAGTCCCTCCTTGTCCAAGTTTGTCTTCAGGGATGTTGTTGATATGAACATAATGCAAATACTGGTTTTTATTACCTGAGCTTTCATGACTCTGATCTTCAGCTACAGCCTGAAGTGTGTCAGGATTGCATTTTAGAGTTTGAAATTAGAGTGAAATAAAAATATTTATTGAGTCATTGCGGATCACACTGAGACGGTTTTGGAAACTATCTTGAGGTAAAGCTGTTCATATGAACACAGTCAAAAATGGTTAATAGATAAGTTTCCCATGTCCTTTATGATCCTCAGATGAAGGACAAATCCAAATTGTGTTATATCCCTTTGTTTATTGATTTGTTCCTTCAACTTCTGCTGCCTTTGGAAATTCAGGACTTGATCCGAGGTCTTCAGTACTATAAATTTCATAAAAATTCTTGCACGTTTCTAAATATCTGCTTTAGTAGCATGTTATGTTTTTCCAAAGACTGACTTTTCTGCAGAAAATTGCTACTTTCTTTTGAGTTCTAGCTCAGTCTGCGCACAGCAATGCTCTTACATTCATCTGTGAGATGTCAGACTACTGTCTTCTTTTTAAACCTGTGACTGGTAAAAAAGACAGACTGATTTCTGAATTGTTGTTTCTTCTTAGGAAAATAGGTGTAAAACGAGTATAACTAGAACTGTCGGTGTTTTTGATCGGTTTTGGGGTTCTTTTTAAACAAATATAGGAGTCATTAGTCTAGGAATTATCTAGGTTTTTTTAAATTTAGCATTGCCATTAAATCCCATTAGAGAATTTTCAGGAGTCGGGAAAAATGTCATCAGTATGCTAGGAAACAGCCTTGAACCTAATAAATGTGATGATTTTTTATGTCTTCCCATTTTTACTGGGTAGATATGGGAAAGAAGTATGAAAAGATTTTCAAGGTAATCTTATTCATGTGCAAATGTCATTCTTCTAATATCTATAATAAATGTTGTAATTGTTGGATATCTCTGTCCATATCTACCATTAATGAGTAACTTTCCTATTCAGAAAAGAGCACATTCATGCAGAGCTAGCAACAGATAAATATCTAATCATTCAGAAACAAGACAGATACCTTCATGGGATATTCTTTATGCATCTGCTCGACAGCTGAACAGAAAACTAACTTAGCATTTGAGACTGAATGACAGGATCTGTCTTTATCTGAGAACTGTGTGAGTTCATCAAGCCAAGAGAGGGAACAAGGGAGAAGCCATTTAGCAGCACTGCATTTTCAATGTTTTCAGTTTCAGTACTATAGAAGAAGTCCAGTTGCATTTGCAAAAGGGATGATTTGGTGATAAAGATATTCCAGTATGCGTTGACCTTCTGAGTCATCAGGATGTAGTAACACTCAGTTGTTCCTGAACACAGAAGCACAGCTGCTCGAGCAGGCTCTGGTGCTCGAGCAGCCTCTGGTGCACTGTATGGTAGACATAATTTTAAGGACCCTTGCCTTCAAAAAGTGTGCATATTTTCTAGTCAGTCTCATACCAATCTATTTCTTTTTTCTTTCTTTTTACATAATACTTGGAAAAAGCAGTCTTTTGTTTAATGCTTCCCCTCCATCCCCTGCAAGGGGAAAAACCACCCAAGAAAACAGATGTTTCATTAACAAAAATAGATGCAACTTTGCAGAAGAGGACCTGGGGGCAACAGAAAAGGCAAACGATGAGCTGTGCTGCACTAGACAAAGGATTGCCAGCCCATTAAGGGAGGTGGCCCTTCCTCTTTTCTCAGCCGTGGTGAGACCACTGGAGTACAGTGCCCAGTTCCAGACTCGCTGGTGCACGAAAAACACGGAGAGAGTCCAATGAAGAGGCATGAAGATGATAAAGGAGCTGGAGCATTTCTGCTATGAGCACAGGCTGAGAGAGCTGGGACTCTAGCCTGGAGAAGGAGCAGGAGAATCTCGTTGGCAGATATACATTTCTGAAGGGAGGGTGCCATCAGGATGGAGCCGGGCTCTTTTCAGTGTTGCCTGGTGACAGGACCGGAGGCAATGGGCACAAACTGGAACACAGAATATTCCATTTGAACATCAGGAAACTCTTTTCACCATGAGGGTGACTGAACCCTGGCACAGGTTGCCCAGGAAGGTTGTGGAGTCCCCATCCTTGGCAATATTCAAAAACAGTCTGAACACGCTCCTGGGCACGCAGATCTACGTGGCTCTACTTGATCAGGGGGGTTGGACCAGATGATATCCAGAGTTCCCTTCCAATCTCAAACATTTTGTGATTCTGTGATTCTATAAATGAAAAGAAATGAGAGGAATAATAAAACTCTCTTAACTTGTAATTTTTGAAAAAAATATTTCTGCTGTTCTGGCATATGGTGCTAAGTGAGGGTATAAAAATTACTCTTCTTCAGGATCATTGGTTCCCAAGAAAAAGCAAGAGCCATCATGACCTGAATTATGAGGAGATAGTATACCTAGAGGCATTTCATGCTATGGTATTATCTCCCTACTGCAGTTTGTTGAAAGCTAAAGGGATTTTCATCTGTAAGGGTACACTTTTGCACAGCTCTTCATACTTCTGTCTCCTCTGGGAATATACATTGATCTGCTGCAGTAAAAACATTTAGTATCATTCTGACACGTCTCCATTTTAGCACTTTATGACTCACTGGCCTGAAATTTCTTCACTAGCAATCCTGGGAAGCCTTGCTGAAAATGAGTAGCTAATTTAGCACTAAATTTGTAACTAGCACTAAAATATCAAATATACAATTAAATTCAGACTAGTGGCAATCCATATTTTATTCACCCCATATGCCCTGTGCAGAACAATGTTTTTTTGATTTATTGCTATCCTTTTAAACTAGCTCTAACATTTTTACTTGCAATCCATATATAAGTGCTATTCTCTGAAGTTCTGATACCAAATAATTTAATAGAAAGTTGTTTTTAAAATTGAACTTTTCTCATACGGAATAACGTATTGGTACATATTAATATGCTTTAAAAAAATTTATGTACTAATTTTCTTGAATCACATACCCCTAGTATTAATTTTTCAATTATTGAAGTCCCCAGAATACCCATGTGACCAGTTTATAGGCATGTATGTATAGATACAGACACATTTTCACTGTAAGAAAGCTTTAAATTCAAATAAAATGTATTTAGATTTATATTCATGTACTGTAGGCGTACAGACAGAGTTACATTATAGGAATATTTTTTGTATTCCTGCAGCATAAGATTATGGACTTTTTTCTTTTGATGTATCTGAAAGGAAGCTTTAATGTTAAAGAAAATGTTTGATGGGGAAATTAGTTAATTTTATGTAATTTTGCCTTCCATGTAATTGCCAATACCAGTTCATAATTAAGCTTATTGTCATAATTTAGTTTGAGTATTTTGTACTAAGAAAGTGATGTTTTAATAAAATGTGGAAATCAATATCAGATTGATTCCAGTTCTCATAAAGAAATAAGTTTCACTTTGACTTTAAAAAAGAAAGAGATCATACAGAAAAGTCAATAATATAAAAATGTACACATTTTTATCTTAGTTTACCCAAAAAAGAAGCTTTAGGGTATTATAAGGATGAGAAAACGAAATTCCCGTTGTAAAAGCTAATTTTTATTTAATTTTTATTGTTCAGAACATCAATAAAAGGCCTTTCACGTCAGTCAGTAGCTCACTCTAACACAAGGAAAGCATTATTCTAATGCAGTTAGGCTTTGCATTTTGACGTTCTCTTTTGACAGGTTTGGAGTGAAGGGGAAACTCAGGATGGCAGTGGGTACCACTTGTGTCAGGAAAAGATAAAATGTGAAGGTTTGGCTTCCAAGGGTGGAAGTGAGCGTTAAAACTAAACAATATTTTCTGGTGTGTCTAATTCAAACCTATTGAAACAAGTATCTTGCGGAGTATTGATATTCAAATAGTCCTGGAGGCTGGTGTGCACTGGGTTATTTCATAGTATCATGCACATAATTAGGTGACCCTTGAGGGAAGAAATCAGGGCTTATGTAATTCAATTGAGGTCAAAAGCTGTTTCCAAACTGGGTTGCCCCCCTAGGGTATGGAAGAAGGAGATAATTTCTAAGGCACAGAGGAAAATTCCAGCCTGCTTCTGTCCATCTCCCTCCACTTTTCTTCTCTTTTCCCCATGCCTGAAGCACTGCCCCAGAACTTGCAGCTCTGTTGGCTCTGGAAGCTTTGTGGAAAAGGCAATCTGTGATTTCGGATATCTTAGCCAGAGAGTGTGGGAGTCAGCTATTCCAGACTTTGGGAAAAAAAAACCCCAAACAACAAACAAAACCTAAATCTAATAAAAGGGAATCCTGCATATAAAGTTTGTGAACTGCTGTCCTGAAAAAATGGTCCAGAAGCCACTGTGGGGGCAGCCACCTGCTGAGGCCGTCAGATCCTGCCACCAAGGGGACCTCAGTGCACGAGAGCAATCCTGGCTGCCCCGTGCTACACTGGCCTTCCTCCCTCACCACGTGCCCAAGGCCTCAAGCGTGTCCTCAAAAAACCCTGCTGCTATGTAGAGGCTTTAAAAATTTTTGTGCAAAAGTTTTAAAGCTCACAAAGAGCCCTTGGAGCTGCGGGCCAAGAGCACGAGTAGATTGTCAATAACATGTTTTTGTTTCTGTCTTGAATGAATGCTTTACTCTCCGGCTTTCAGGCATCCAAATAACTCTAACAGAAGTTACTTGGACTGAAAAAGGACAAAATTGTTTCTGCAAAATCATGAAAAAAACTAATTAATGAAGTCAACAAAAATTTGCCCAGGAAATGTGGTGGACCATTTATAGAAAGTGGATATGGACATCAGTGGCTAAGTTCGCTTTTTAAAATTTAAAATAAAACTGCAAAGAAAAGAGTTTACTCAGACTTTCTTTTTAACTATCCAGTTTAAAAGGAGTTGGAAATAAAGTCATTTTTCCAACTCAGTTTGTATGATGAGGAGAAACCTAAGAGAGATTTTCTGGTTTCCTGTTTGCTCTCCAGTTTGTTCACCCTGGTAAATGGTAAAATGGCAAAGCACTGGAGTGGACAAGTAACGGCAAGAGTCCCACTTTCCCTTCTGTCATGAAGAGGAATGACGAGGGATGCTGCCTGGACAGAACTGAGCTGTTTAAGTCCACCACTGAGCTCTCTTTGGAGAGGCTGAAGAGGAGATTGACAATTACTAGAGGGTTGTTTTTTTTTTGAGGAAAAAAAGCAGAGTTTTGTAAGCGTAAACACATCTGGCCCAATTCCTTTACATGTAGATGTGAATGTAGCAAAAGGTAAAGTTTAGAGAAGCTATTCTTGGTCTGTGTGTGTTCTCTTGTCTGTTTTCCCCCTTGTGTCTCCTTCCTTCTTTTCTCTCTGTTACCTGTTAATTTAACTTCATTTTAAGATAAATTTGATTTAAATGGATTTGCTGTCTTAAATAAAATTACCAAACAGCTTTTTGCTTCCTGTTTTTTGTATTTTGTACTTTTAGATCTCATTATTTTAGCCCTTGAAAATCTATTGAGTAAAAGACGAAAATGAAAATCTTCACTTATATGTGCAAAAAGGTTCTAGCTAATTTTATACTTGCAAACATTTGTGACTGGTCAGATTAGGGAAAAATTAATTCAGTAATTTGTCACCTCTTCTTATCACCATGTTCAGGAAAAAACAAAGGCAAACAAACAAACAAAAGAAACCTCCCAAAAGTATCTTGTGATAAGCGAGTTAAAGCACAGTTAGTTTAGCTAACACCAGTTTTTAAAATACCTTAAACTCATGTCGTAGGGTTTTTTGTTTGTTTTATTTGTTTCTTATCTGGTCCCTCTAGTAAGAGACATATGGAAAACTTTCTTTCTTCTAGCACATGAGCACTTTTTACCCTCAGCAGTATGGGCATGCTCCAGAGGGCTCTGCTGCCTGCTGCTTTTTCTGCTACCTGAGAGGTTTGACATCTACTGTATCCTTCATGCTCTAGCTGTAATCAGCAAACTCACCCCCTCTTTCTTCTTCTTCATTCCTACCCGGCGACTATTTAATTTTCTTTCTCTCTTTCCGTACTGTGAGCCTATTATCTTGGTTTTCTTACCTCATACTGTTTGCGTTGCCCTGCCTTCTGTACCAGCCTCTTTGAGTTTTGTTTCATCCCAACAGCCTTGGTTTCTGACACAGAGCATGAGATGAGTCAGATTGACAGTGCAGTTAGTATTTAGAATTGAAATAAGGAAGTCTGTGTCACCAGTGGACATCTGGAACTGTAGGTTTTTTTGATGATACTTTGGGATTTTGAGAGAAAATTCTGGTAGGGAACTCAGCTGACAAAAATCCACCCCAAATTTTGCAGTACCTTGTATCTGACAGTTTAGAAAGATCCACTTCAAACAATGAATTTAAACATTCTGAAATATTTCCAAAATGCTTCTCTTATGGAGCAGGAAACCTTAGCTGCATCTGCTAAAGGATCTGCTGTTGCGATGGAAACTTGGATGTGCCTCAGACGGAATTCTGTCTCTGGCAATTGACATTGTCACTGTTGCAGAACAGAGTTCTTTAGTACATCAAAACATTAAATCATATTTTTTGCATAATTCACTGCAAATACTGAAGGATGCCTATGCTAAAATTTTACTTACCTTGCTTCTTCAGAGACTGGGAAGACAGCAAAGTGTCCTCCTTTTTTTTTTTCCCTGCCATGTCCTTCTAGAAATATTTAAATAATGAGATTCAGTAACAAGAACAAAACATGGATGCTTAAATACACGGGAAGGAATTAAAGGGAATATTTAAATGCGAAAATTGTATAGCCAAACAGCTGCCTATACACTGCTCCCTGTCATCCAATTACAGGAAACTCTCGTCTAGTTAGTTTACTCTTAAACCTCAGAGCTTGATGAATTGTTCAGAACCTGTTTCCAAGGGATAAGTCTTCCAAGAACAAAGGAAAAGCATTTTACTGATTTGGAAAAACAGAATTAAGTGACTTTTTATGAGATTTTCAAGACACATGATAAACAAACAAATAAATAAAATATTCCAAGTAACACCTTAATGGAGAAATAACATAATAACTAATGAAAAAGTATTCTTTAAAAAGTGAGTGATTTTCAATTGCATGTACAAGAATGGGAATTGGCTCTTTACCACCTTAAAAGCAGCAAGAGTGATCGATATGCAGTGGATCCGTTCTTTGACTTGCATAAAGCTTAAACACCTTTATTTGCTTTATACAGCCCGATTCTTGAACACGATAACAAATTATACTTACTGCTTCATTATAAGGAAATAATTTTGTGTTTGTTTTCCTTACAAGTCCGCGAATCAGATCAATAGCTAAGGGTCATTCTGTTCAAGAATTTACATTTCTAAGACTATTCTCTAATTTGATAGTTACTTACTGGGTACATTTTCTGTAGAAAATTGGACTCTAGAGTTCTTTGAATCAAGTTTTCTTATTCTTTATCCTTAAGCATTTCTATCCCCTCTTATTAAACAGAAAAAGGAAACAGGTATAAAGAAATTAATCTTTGAGATTCTGCCATGTCTGATAGACCCAAGTCCGTTATAAATAAGCAATCAGCTCATAGAGGTTGAGAATGGTGATAAGGAGATGAATGTTTCCTCAGCGCTCTCTGCAGGATCCTCTGTCAGCAGGTCAGGGGTAAAATGCATTTACAAAACAGTAGGAGAGAAATCTTACACCATCACAGTGTGCTCCTGGGGAGTACTCAACTTTATACACTCATTTGCTCCCCACCTGGAAACCCAAATGAAAAAAAAAAAAAAAATCATTTCAGGCAATTTTGTCTTTTTTCCTGATTGAATCACATAGTGGAATGTGGGAAGGCGGACAAAGTTCACTGGTCTCTGACTGCCTCACTCATCAACATCCAGAAGCAGATGTAGTAACAAGTTTGAGGAGAGAACACAAGCTCACGAAGTCTGTAGGTAATGCAGAACATTTTGTCCTGGGAGTATGGGCATTGAAGGCTACGGTCAACAAATTGGCAGTGCCTTGCCTTGGATTGAAACATCCTTCATTCTATAATTAATGGCAAGATTCTTTTTAATTAGGGGCTGCAAAGTGTTGCCACTTTAAGGCATGCCCAGAGCTGACGAGTATGTGGCTCTTGGTGTGTTGCTCGAGTTCCAATTTGTCATTTTCCTGCGGTACTGCAAAATGATGTCTCCACCCCTGAGAGCTGCTGTAATGGTGTCTGTGAGCAGATTGCGTGTCTAGTTTCACTGGTAAATACATGGACCTTTTGTTGTTTACCTACTGTTGGAGAAATTGTTCTCAAATGCTCAGTAATGACACTAATGTTAGAAGGATTTTGATGAAAGGGAGAGACAAATCCTTAGTTACCGAGTAAGGCCAACCAGCGCCTTCTAAATATTGTAATTAGTCATGAGAAAGAAGTAAAACTGTGGTGACCAGCTATAAAATAGACACAAAATACAATGGCAGATTTTCTAAATTTTTTGCTTCAAATGAAAAAAAAAAAAAAGTCATGTACGTTGGCATTTATTATTTTTTTTCATATTAGACTTTTCTTTCTATTTTTATTGCATTACAGAAACTCAACTTACTGTATGAAAGTGTCCATTTCGCTGACGGTGGGTGAAAATGACACTGGACTCTGCTACAATTCAAAGATGAAATATTTTGAAAAAGCTGAACTTAGCAAAAGCAAGGAAATCTCATGCCCTGAAATTGAGGATTTTTTATTTCCATTTAGGGAGCCTGAAATTCTGTGGTATAAGGTAAGGAATGCAAGAGATTTATAGCTTAAAAAATATATTATGTTCTTATGAATTTCTTGATCTAAAAATGTTATGAAGCTTGGATTTTTTAAAATTTTGTCAAGAAAAGACAACAGAATCAATGGTAGAAAAGAATGAACTAACGGAGAGATGAAATTCAAATGCTTCCTTTGGTAAACTTTATAAGATACCTATGCATGCTTTACCTGAATGAATAGCTTAATTTTGCAGAATAAAATTCAGCAAAGACTACCAAAACTTTGCTTTCTACATATATACTTAAGGTTATATTTGCATATTTAATTTCTTTGTTTTTATCAATAACTTTATTTCAATATTGTACACTGATTTCTAGAACATTACTTAAGGGCCAACTTCTTGCAAATAGTGCTGCCTGTGGGCAGTGCAGAAGAATTAATTATGGTATACATGACTATGCTACCTGAAAAGTAAAATTTTCTGGCCTGGAAAGTTAACGTCCAAATTAATTGATAGCATATCTAGGATAGGAGAAATGTAGCCAACTACTTGCTTATTCTCATCTTGGAATTTGTGTCTGTAATAAAATATTTTTGTAGGTTTAGAATGCACCTTTTCTAGGTTCAGCGAGCATTGATTCTAAGATGTTTTTAGAAAGAGATAGATAGCATCCTTATTTCTCCTCATTCTCATCTTCTTCTGTTTCTTTACATTTTTTAATTATAATTTTTTTAATTGAATTACAAAGAAAAACGTAATTATCCTCTGCAGCCTGAGCTGCTGGTAATATAAAAGTCATAGATTGCAGACATAAATGTAATGGTAAATAAGTAAATTAGATAGGAGCCACTCACCAAACTAATGTAAAAAAAAAAAAACTAAAAAAAAACCCACCAAAGGAATCAATCCCCTTATCTTGCCAGAGGCATTAATTTCAAATCAGCTGATAAAATTATTTTTAATCAACACCTAAATAGACTGGATTTTTAGATACTTAGTCTGTATAAATTTATAACTAGCCTGGGCTCTTGCCTAGCCACCTTGGCTTTGGGTAGCATTGTCCACAGTGGTCCAGTTTAAGTGTAAGAATGCAATCACTGAAGTTTTATATTCTCTTTAAACAGGAATGCAAGTCAAAGACGTGGAGATCAAGTATTGTGTTTAAAAAGGACACTCTTGTCATTCGGGAAGTTAGAGAGGATGACATTGGAAATTACACTTGTGAGCTAAAATATGGATTCTTTGTTGTCAGAAGAACGACGGAGCTGACAGTTACAGGTAATTGCAGGCTCTTCCTGTCTCTTATATTTAGGAAAAAAACCCACTGAATATTGTGGTTCAAGTTGTGTGGTTTTGAGTCATTATACCATTTGCACACAACTTTGCTGTGTGCCTAGGTATGAATGGTCGATGCATTAAAACTGTCCTGAATACTTCACAGACGTATCTGTAATACCTTGACAAGTCTGAGTTTTGTTCTGTTCCAAAAGCTTGTGGGCAGCTGCATTTTTTTTTTTATTTTTTTTTGGAATGGGAAGTGTGGTCAAGGAACAGGTAAGTTCAGAAAGTATGACCTCAAACAGAAAAAAAGAAATCATTAAGTCTATCCTACTCTGTCATGTGATTAAATTACTTGGGACATAAAAATAGCTGTAGCAATAACTCCGTAGTCCAAGCTTTAATTGTCTTTGGACATGAGAATAGCTGTAGCCACAACCCCAGAGCAGTAGCTCTGTCCCAGTGAGACCATTGCAAGGGACAAGTGCTTGAGCAGAGCATGATGAGGGACAGGAGCATTTTTCCTCCGTTATTCTCTCCCCACTTTCTCTAGTTTATAGTTCAAGAACTTCCTGATTTCAATCGTTATGCACTTATCCACTTATTGTGGTTATCAATTAACCTATTTTACATTAGTCTGATTGTTTTTTTTAATCCATTTAGTCTTGGCTTCAAAAACATTTTGAAGTATCAAGTTCCACATAGTAATTATGAATAAACACTATAACTCAGCAAACAGAAATTGCGTAAGATGCATTTAATATAACCTGCCTTTAAAACTACCATATCGATATTTAAAGTCCATTATCAATAAAAAAATATATACTCTAATAGTAATGTCCACAGCAGCAGGACAGTGTAAAGAATGGCCCATTGAATTTTCAGTTCTTCTCCAGACCTCTACCCTCCATTTTACAATTATGTAAAACACGGCTGAACATAAATGTAAGGTAGAAAATGAGCTTTTACAATTATAGGAGTACAATGGAAGGCAGAAGTACATCATGATCTATGTAATGCTGTGTAGTTTCATGGTACGTTTCATAAAAGAAGGCAGAATGAGGATTTTCCGGGCAAATTAGAGGTGAACTAGATCCGTGTGGTTAACAAAGAGGCTTGCATGAGCAAATTCTTGCACCTTCAAAGTAACTAGTAAACCAAGAAACAAATCTTCTAGAATAATTATGTGGGTTGTTCTTGATCCTTTTTGTATCTAATACATAAACCTGAGGCACACCAGCACTAGTAACGCACTTATGTTAAGCATTAGGTTGAATTGCAACAGTTTCCTTTAATAGTGAAGTTTGTATTCTGTTTCAATGTATCCTATTTTCCTTCTGCATTACCAGAAGTTCTAGTGAACTAAGGAATGCAATTTTCCCCTGTTAGTTAAGTCTGGAAATCATATTTTTTATGTTCTTTTGGGAGATTTCAAGTAATCAATCATATTTATTTAAGCTCAATAACCAAGGTCTCTTTGTTGTTGTATAGCATTGATTTATTTGGTCAGTACAGACAGGCAATTACTGTCGAGTGATTAATCTCACAATAAACATCCATATACCCTGTTTGACTGACTCTGAAATAAAGAAAGCAGAGAAAGGTTCTTCACATGTGTGATTTATACCAGAAGGAGGTTGTCAGTTATCTTTTGCAATATTTGATACCTGGATTTGAAGAATACATATTCACTGCATCTTTAAGTTATCTCTTCTGTCCCTGTGATTGGTGCTCCACTGCACAGCAGTATTTCAACAGGCTCAGACTGACAGAAAAGAGAAAGAAAAAAAGCATTGGAACCAGATTCATGTTACTATTTGTAGGAATAGTTTTAAAAAATGTAATTCATCACTCGTAGTGTAGGTAGGAGTTCAGTATTTAATGTTTAACTAGACTGAAAGAGACTTGGCTGATTTTGATGTGCTAAAAATGAATGAATGCATAGGGAGGAAACTATTCAATTTCCACCTCTGCAAACCCCAGCAGATTTAAGGACAACCTCCAAATTAGTAAACTCCTTTGGTAGTACTGTGGGTCTTCATATTATCTTTATAATATTATGTGAATAAACAGAACAAGCAGATAGATTTACTCATAGTACTACTAATTTTTGTTACACCTGTTCCTCACCACTTCTCTCTGAGCAATGGTGGATGGTCACCCACTTAAGGATTCCCTTCTTTTTCCCACACAATGCATTTTGGCAGAATTGCTGTCTTCTATAGGGGAACCTGCTGCTCTTACAGACTATTAACTATGGGTGTAATTCTATACACACGTTCTTTTCAATATTGGTATTGCATATTCTTGTTACGATAACCTCAGTGCTTTACACCTTAAAAACCTGTGTGCCTCATCGTGAAACATGGAATGGCTCGTATTCTGATTTATCATTAAAGTTGAAAGATAAGAAGGGAATTCACACATTTTGAAAAAGACCAAACTCATTTAATAGGCTTTATCCATCTCATCTAAGTATAGCAGTTGAAAATCTATAAGCCATGGAAAAAGATACCTTTCCTTCCTTTTAAAAAATGAGAAAAAAAATGCCCCTTCTTATCTTTAATTATAAGCACTCAATGCCAACTTGAGTACACCTTTATAGCAACAACTCTTTCATGGCTCACTTTTTTGTCTGTTGTTTTTGGGGTTTTTGTTTTGTTTTGGGTTTGGTTGTTTTTTTCATTGATCTTAATGGAAACTTTTAAATTTTTTTGAAGGTCTGTATCTCACACCAAAAATATATTATTGTCTAAGTGATTTGAATCGATTTCCTAATTGTTCTAAGATTGGACTTAGAAATTACCCCTTTTGCAAAACAAAAACTATTTACTGATTATTCTAGCTTGTAACTAATGAAAATACTCACATAAAAAGCATAATTGGTAGGTTATTTGGTTTGTGGTTATGCAAATAAACATTCAAAAATGTCCTGCAATTTACAAAGTAATTTATAGGCTTTTATACTTCAGATTAGCAGATTTTCTTTTATAGATGGAATTTTAATTAAGGCATACCTGCTCTCTCTGACATACTTAATTAAGAGTATGTTTAGTATTGGGAAAGAATCCTATTAGAAAAGTACAGTATTAATTTAGTCATAGTGCACAACATGGGTCAAAAATATTTTCTTTCAGTGATTTATTGAAATACTGGGTTTAATAGTATTCTTTTTTTTTTTTTACTTATAGTACCAAGGCATTTGCAAACTCCTTCCACTTTTGAAGGATTTCCTTCAGGTCAAATGAAGTCCAGCCTGTGTCTGAGAAAGAATATACCTGTCCCCACTGCGATATCATATAGTTCTCAATCATGAACATCATAAAGCAAACAGATCCCCACCACCCTTGCAGTTGGAACTTTGCTTATTCACTTCCTCCATGACCTTTTTAGTTTTGGATATTAAAATACTTCTTCCATTCTGTTAAAAGTAAGAAGACCTTATATCTTGCAGAGGAAATCAGAGCTAATCAGTAGGTTCTTAATTCTGAAGCCTTTCCTCAGAGATACCTTTTATTTTCTTATTCGATGATTAGACCCCTAGAAGTTCTCTTGAAAACAACTCTTGCTGGAATGAGCACAATTTCAGGTTTACAGATTTCAGCATGTTTACAATCAATCTATAGGAATAATAAATTGACAGAATAATTTTTTTATTATTTAAATTCAGCCTACTTGGTTTAACAAATTTCTGCAAAAATCTTGAAAGTGCCAGTTTACTCTTTTCCATCTTCAACCCATGACTTTTTTCATCTTTAATTTTTTTAGGCAAAAAAAAGGAATGCAATTTTTCTCTTTCAGTTACGCAGTAGTCAACTCCTAGTGTTGCTTAAAGTTTGGGATATGTCGAATAAGCTTTGTCTCTTTTGCCTTCTGACAGATTTAGTCTTCATTAGCATAGTAGGAAGTCTTAAATGACTACACGTATGTATGTATTTTTAGAGCTGAAAAGATCACTGTAAAAATAAATAGTATGAAGAAATAATTATGAATAAATTATATACCTTGCCTCACAGCTCACAACATGTGGATCTTTTATACACAGCTAGCCACCATATATTGTGAATAAAAAACAAAATAAATCAAACCTGAAAGGAGGACACGCACACGCGCGCGCGCGCACACACACACATACACACACATATACTTTGAAGGTTTTAGCCTGCTTTAAGTGGACTGTATTCTGACTGTATAAGATAAAATGTTCACCATTTTTTCCCCCAAAAAAGTTGGCTTTGATTTTTTCCAGGTGTGCTGCTCATTCTCATTCAATATGTTGGAATGCAGAGAGGTGCTGCCATATGCTGTTCTTCTTTATTTTTAGCAGGTGCTAGGTGAGAAAAGTATTAAAGAACAAAGAGGGATGTTTTCCAGGCATTTAGAGCTTTAGCACAAACTGCTTGGTTTCTGAAGTTAATGACAGGGATAAACCGTATTGAGTGTACCCAGAGACTCCTTGATTTAGCTGATCCTAATAATTATCAGAACTGATGTTCATTCCTTTTGTTCATCATTAATTTAATTCAATTCCAGAACATACTCCGATAGAAGTTCTATTTACCATTATTCTGTGCAAAGACTAATACAATATTTATCAAACAATAGATTCATTATGAAAGCAGCATGTTCAAAATACTAACCTAGCATTTTAAAATGCATGAAATCCTGTAGGTTTAACAAATTTATGGTAGAAGAGTGGGATGAATTTTTTTTTTTAATTAGAAATGAGTGATATTCTTTTATAGTGCAGTCACTTTAGTATGCCTGAAAACAAGGGTCTAAATTAATTTCCTGAGTGCATTTGAATAGTAATAATAGTCAAAACATTATGTAGATGTTTGATTAAAACATTCCCTATAAATGTTCATTTAACGTATTTATTGTAAATGGGTTTAGAGGGTTATTCAAAACCAGCCTCATATGAGACCACAATGAGCAAAGCTTTATGTGTTTTACTTCAAAGGAAGTGCAGATGATGTCAGGTACTCTATGTTATAGATTGAAATTATGTATTAGAAAACCAGCTTCAGCAATTTAGCCAAAGAACAGATGCAAAAGTTAAAGGGAGACAAAATTCCAGATTCATTTTCAGCCTTGCTGCTGGTGACTTTCTGACATTTCTTCCTTCATGATATGCTGAATTGAGGTGCTCACAGAGACCAGTTTTAATTACTGGAGATTATTCCCATCGTAGTCAAGGTAGAGAGAACATCCTCTAGACAGTAATTCAAAGAAGGAGACAAAGCTGGGTGGTCAAAACTTATTTAATAAAACGGACTCTACGAGCTTTAGAAGGAAAATTTTCTCTCTCTAACATCAGACCTGATGAATAACTTGTTCCCTTTGGGCGATGTGTTTACATGGTTGTCATTCTGGACAATATCCTATTTCATGCACAGCATACTGTTCTTTTTCTGTTATTTACCAAAAGTCCTCCAGGATGTGGCCACTAATAGTTGATGATGCAGTCATGACTTCTGCTGGAGTCCTGCACCCGCTGTGGACAATATGGTGCCAGTAAAAGTTAGAGGTGTGTTTTAATAATTGGTAAGAAATAGAAAAATCTTAGTCCATAATCAAAATGAAGAATTCCACTTAAATGAATAAATTAGATATTATGCAAGAAGTGCGGTGCATTACTGTGCATACCGTTGTTAAATTTATGACAATTCTGCTTATTTCTAACCGTAGTGTTATTATTATAAACCCGATGTCTTTTTAAAGTTATGCTATTTTTTTTTTTCCTGAAGACGTTGAGGTTTTTTTTTCAATTTTGGCTTTGTACGTAAGGTTAAAGATTGAGGCAAAACAATGACTCCAAACAAATCTGGTTTTTTACATCAGGTGAGAGGAAAAAAAATAGAGAAATGACATTTCCAAAGTTATGAAAGTTCGTTTGTGTGAGTCAATTTCCCTTTCTTCATGACTCATATGAGAATTTTGAAATAAAAACAATGTGCGTGGACGTTGTTACCATGATGATGCTCCCCATTGTTTCAGTTTAGTGTAGTGAAGTTGTTAAGATGAACTCCATTCTACAGAGAGAAAGAAGCTGCAGACTAAAAAGTTTATCACAAAAATGTGTTAGTGACTACTAAAGACATAAAAGACATATAAACCCGTAGCTCAATAATATCTTACAAAAATTAAATAAATCTGTTGTTAAGGCACCCAAGATGCTTGTTGAACAACCGTTTAGAAAGTAGATAAATTACATTGAATGTTAATGTTTCACGTTATTGCTATGGAATCAGAAGACTTCATTTTACTTTTACGTTCCCTTAGAGTATGTTAAATCCACCAATACTGTCCTAAGCACGCATTCATCATTTCTAAAGCTTTTCTTATACTGCTTTAGATAATTTATATGTACAGTAGAGTCTTCCAGGATGGTACTTTAATAAACCAGAGTATAAAATGTACCAGTAGAATAGCATATGGACCTTGTGTTACCCTCATCCTGAAAACAATCTGTACACACTCTTAAAAACAGTCTATGCACAATTAGACTAACTGAATATTTAGCTTTAAAATGGAGAGCCCTTTTCCGACGCTTTCAATGTTTTTCAGTAGGCTTAGGCAAGTTCTAAACTGAGAGCTACTAAGCAAAATAGTATTGATAATACATATGTTCAGCGAGAAATTCCAGACAACAAATGTATCTGAAATAGTTGCAATTGTATTTAGAAGGAGAAACTTTTTGTTTACAGAAGAAAAGACACCTTATTTTAACTGCAGCAATATCTCATGGGGACAGTGTTAACAGAATAGTAGCCTCAAAATCATTTAGAAGGTATCCAATATATATTCCACTATATTGAAAGAGTAAGTTCTCTTGAAATCCTCAGAAATATTGCCATCTCCCCTTCACCACCCCCAAGAAAATAAAAAGGCTTTTTTTCATGCTGTTATCTCACAGTATTAATTAATCAGCCAAAATATCATAGTGTGTAAACAATTCAAAAACAGTGCATATCAAATTTAACAAGTTTTACTTGGAATTCTATTACAAGTGTGAATCAAGACTGAAATCTTAGTTTCTCTGAGACTGATGTCCATTTGCCCATTGACTTAAAGAATCAATATTTCATCTTTTGACTTTCTGGTTACAAAAGATCAGAACTGATGTTAATTTTAAAAATTGAAATCAGTTTTTTAAAATTCCAGGTCTGCAAATCACCTTGATGTTTTATTGGTTATTCTGTCATTCAATTTCTTTCAATTAATGGATGAAATTATTTTCTAAAGGTAATTTAAATATTCTTTCTTCCTACTTTAGTAACAGGCAAAATGAATGGTAGCTGCATAGTGACCCTCCAAAACAGGGTGAACAGTAGATTATTTTTTTTTCTACCATAATAAAAAGGGAAAACCTGCCCATCTATTTTTACATGACTCTAAAGTACAGATTTTAATTTTGAATCTGGCTAAAACTATAGTTCTTCCCGGTTTACTCACTTTGGTAAACAGTTTGTTTCAGTTCTTACTGGAATAAATTTGGGTAAAACACCTACTGACTTACTGGAAAAACTACAGGGCTTAAATTAAGCAGTCAAGAGAACTAACTCTGTATTCTAGGGTAGTTTATCTGAAAAGTTTAAAAGTAAAAGGTATGTGGAAAGGAATAGAAATTACTAAATAAAAATTGTATCATAATTTAACTTCTGATGCTTTACTTATCTATGTGAGAGCTTAATATAGGAAAACGATTTCACCAGCTTGTTTTTTTTCCTGTGTGAACATGATAACGCACAATAATTGTTTGAATTTGAAAAAGAAATTGGAACCAGCAATGACATTTTTCCATTTCTTTAATGCAGTTTTTCCTTTTGCTTTGGAGTATTATATTCACATCCAGACGTGGATAAATTTAAAAATATTAGATATAACTTCATAAAAACATGACTGAGGAGTGATATAAATCAGCTAATTTCCTCCACACTCTTTAAACAAAGTGAAGATGGAAGAACTAGAGTAGAAAGATGGCTGTGAGTTTTCTCCCTTTCTAAATCATTCTCTTCCACCTCACTGCATTCTTCCCATGTTAAACAAGAGGATTCTATTTCTCCAGACACACGATACAACAATGAGCATTCCCAGTCCTTAATAAGCCCTTTATGGAGCCACTGGTCCCACAGCATAATTTTCCTCAAGTTGTGGAAGGTTTATTTACGGTGAGTACACCATTTGTTGTGTGCTTTTTTTTCCTGGAGGTCAGACTGCTCTCACCTAAGTTTAATATTTACACCCACTGGCATAGGAGCTGGCTGCTTTTCCTGGCGATTCCATGGCATGACTGATACCCTCTTTATGCCAACGCGTTGAACATCGGATGAGTTGAGTTTTACAGAATTCCACTTCCATCTCTTGAGTGTCCGAGGGCTTTAGTTGACAAACTCAAATGTAGATTTATGATATAGGCATCTAAATCACATGAATCCTACTTGAACGCTTCATGGTTGTTATGGTTATAACCTTTGGAAACAGTAAGCTGGCTCTACATAATATTTTCTTGTTATAAAACAAGCGCAAAAATTCATGTCAGCTTTTCAAAGCAGACAAGTACAAATCTGTAGTAGAAATATTATTTGTTTTTTAAACGAGATGTACAGCTGGGAGAAGAAAACGCACAAGCTTTTGGGTGTACAAGGCTGTCTTTAGATCTCAGGGGCTTAATATACCAGTTGGTCTGATAAAATATATTGCTTCTACCTTGTTATGTCTAAAGCAACATGACTGTTATTATTTTTCATAGTATTTCAGTTTTCTTAGGATGGAATCACAGCATGCATTTCTTTAAGCTAGCTGCAGTGTGCAAAATAAATATAGGGTTTTTATTAAAATATTGCTGTTTTGATTAATTTTGGCAGTTAAAATAAACTGTGCTTCACATGTAACACAGAGTTTCCCTTTTTCATTCTGCGCTTTCTTTGAAAGTGATGATTGTGGCTACAAGACAACTGGAAGCTTTCCTTTTATACTTCACTATTCTCAATTCAATGCAAACTAAACATAAAGAAAAATGAGTCCTCTTTGAAAACAAAGGTTTTGGTTTGAGAGCTGCAGTAAACAGAATAAATGTTTTATTAGAAAGTAGGTGGGTTACGATGCTTCAGTGTAGAGATGATAAATTTATTTTAAGCTCCTATTTCTGTTCAGTACTTGCACATATCTTCTAGCAAGGCATTTTTAATGTTGCTATCAATAGTCTTTAATGCCCAGGTGGGTAAAAAACCTGAGGAGAGAAGTGATTTTTGCTTTCTTGTCATATAGCTCTGCCAGGAAACCTTGTCCCTTTCGTGCACATCCAAGAGAGAAGTGCAACTTGCCGTGAATATCTGGTTCCTCCACAGCTTTGAGCCTGGCACTAAAGCCCAAGCACCAGCTGCCTTATGGCATCCCATGCTGGCTGGATCTGTCCTGACATGCCACCCCCTCTGACTCTCTGCATTTTCACTGAAAGGCCTCTATCTTTGTATTTTGAGGCTGGTAATTGCCTCTCAGTTTGTGATTTCAGTGGCCCAAAGCACCCTCTCTCAAAACCTCTTTGCCCAGCCTACCCTGTGGAAGCACAAACCAGCGACGCATTTTGGGTCTTGGTGTCACACCTAAGACATGCAGCAGCAGGAGGTACCTTTGAGGGGGCCACCCTGGCTCCCCACAAACCCTGGTCTGGTTGTTCCTGCCCTCCAGCAAACCTGCCCATCCTGCCCTGAGCAAAACTCAGGTAGAGACAGCACAAGATCCAAGGCTTGGCAAGAAAGGCAGCACAAAATAACCCCTGAGACGGGGGCAGCAGGGACCACTGCTCCTGTGGGACCAAAGGAAGCACCTTCCCACCTGGCCACAGCCTCCAGCCCAGCAGCCACCCCTCCCTGCAGTGGCAGAGCGTTGCTGAAATCCTGTTTTGAATTTTCGGGCATTTTGTTCCTTCAAAACAATTCCATTAGTTTTTTGGAATTTTTGAGCTAGCATTCAGAATTCAAAAAGTCTCTCATGAATAACTAGGCAAAGGGCAAAAAATGCATTGTGATAAGCTAATTTAAATAGAAATAGGCTCATTCCTTTGTGTGGGTTGCATATGCGTTTTTATTTTTTTAATTTAATATCTAGATTTTTATGAGTAAATTCACTTTTCTGAGGAGCTACTCTGACACCACCAGGAAAAAAGAAAAATTAAGGCTAAGCGAACTGTTTGTCGTTTTCATACAGCTAGCCCTATCTAGACTTTTTGCTTACATTTGAACAGTGACAGTTTATTAGGATGAATGGGAGGGCAGGAACAGAGATTTAGGAAGAAAAGTCACTTGCAAAATGTGGATAATGTGACATTTAGTGGAGATTACGTGATCAAAACAGGAAAGGCATTTATTTTTTTCCCTATTCTCATGCACAAATAAAAAGCTGTACACTTAATAGGGAATAGTCCTATGCAGCTATTTCTCTTACTAAGAGAGGCTCAAAAGACTGAAGAAAAATGCTTGAAAGACCTAGTCTGGCTTTTGAAAAGTCAAGGACATTTCAAAATGCTTTTGCATGTGTTCTGTAATGTCTTATTCTAATATATTATAAATGGTAGTTGGCAGATTACATCTCATATTTTCAAAAGCTAATGTCTGTACTGTTCTGCTCTAGGTGTCTTCTTGTCTGTGCGGTTCAAAAACATCTCTGTGATCTGTCATAGTAATTTTGATATGCACATAAAGCTGAGAGAACAAGGATTTATAAACTCCACTCAGAGAGATGTACAGGTAGAAGTGCCTGCTAGGGGGTGGACAGAAAGCATAAAGCGCTGAAGATGGCTTACTTTAGACTATAGTATATATAAATTGGAATAAAATGTTATAAATACAAGTTCAAGGTCTTGTTATTAATAGTTCCATAGGACACATGATAACTGTCAGTATTGAGTTTTTATCATCTATCCTTTGAAAACAGCAGTTCTTAAAAATGTCACTTATTTAAAAAATAAAACTAACCCAAACAATATAAATTATGGGCAGGTTGGGGCTTACAGGCCAAATTAAAAGACTTTCATGACTTGAAAGTTTTCTTTCCATTTTTGAATGTATGGCAAAGTCACTCCTCTAAGAAAACATGACAGCTGATCTGGTTCCCTTATTAAACTGAGTGCTTCAGAGTATCAAAGGGCAGAAAACTTGCATTAACTTGATTAAAAATACCATATGAAGTCAACAGAAAAATGACGAATTTGCTTTTGGTGTTTTAAAAGGATTTTGTGGGCAAAAAGGAGAGTTTTTTAATAAGTAAATTGTTACAAAATGAATAACTACATGTGTGGAAGGTCTTTATAGTTCCTGCCCATGTGCATCATGGAAGAGTAAATACAATGAGCAGAGTAATGCAATTCTGATTCAAAAGCTGAATTGGAGGTGGTCTTAATTCTTTTTTTTTTTAATGCCAATTGATAACATCTTGTTAAATTAACTGAACTACTGTCACATTTCCAAGATATGAATTGTATCCTCAACATGCAAAGAAAAAGAGTATTTATTTTGTTAGAGGCCTTTCGGCATTATCAGCAAGTTAGGATGGAAAAAATTGTTTTCTGCAGTTTCAGTCATTAAAAGAGAAGCTAGGCCAGTGCTAAGCCTGTACTCTGTAAAGGATTTTGAGAAAAGAAAAAAATCATTTGCACTGCACTGGTGGGCTGTTATGTTAAAAATTTGAAAGAGGGTGAAAAGTGTACTCATCTACAGCTAAGAGACATTTGGTGATTTTTTACCTATTCAAATAAAAGCCACAGTCACATGACTCTATTAAAATCAGTTTTACTTCTTGTACTTTTAATTATAAATATTTAAGTGTTTTAATTAAACACATACACACACCCATTCACTAAATTTGAATGGAGTTTGCTGACTCCAAGGCAACAGAAAACCTTCTCTTTTTTAAAAAACCCTCCTCTTTTCATTCTCCACAATCTTTGCCAACTCTTGAAGACAGGAGAGGAGAGGAGAGGAGAGGAGAGGAGAGG